>BOPP01000028.1:10675158-10688081 GCA_017312745.1 Gryllus bimaculatus
GGTGGGGCAGGTGGACTCGAGCTAACCCCCAAAGGCCTCTTTCATGAAGATCGCCATCTTCGATCGCCCGCGACCATTTTACCATTTGCTCAGGGTTTGGCGTTCAGAATTAGGTAATGTGAAATGTCTCAAACTATCACTTGTCTCTACTCGTATATCTGTAAAACATTGATAAATACACATAAAATTCCCATAGAGTTGACAACAATAAAGGAAATTGAATCTTACATCTGCAAGTTTTCTACTACATTTGAAGTTTTATATTTTTCATTCTGCCCTTGGATTCTTTCCATTAAAAAAAAACTGAGATGATAAAAGTTATTTGCGTGTAATTTATTCAGCATTCAAACAAACATGCCTTTGGAAAATGCTTTTAACTCTCCAATAAAACTCACTCCGCAAACGAGCTGAATGAGCAGTGTATGTGAGCAAAGTTATAGCCGGGACACAGCACTTCAGACTTGACTAGATGTGTCTGCCGATGTGATGTAATAATCAAATGACTGCACATGATAACCCCCGAAAAAATGAGTAAACTGTTACGGAACAACGTTTCGAGACGCTGAGTCGTACCGCAAGAGGTTATTGATAAAAATTATTTATGAACATTTATGACTTCAAATAAATAGTTTATGTTTAAAAAAATAGTCTGTCTAAAACATAGGGGTGCTCTTTAAAATAAAAAAGTCTGAATATAAAGAAACACACAATAATTTTTGAAATGTATCAAAATATATAATATATTAACTTAACAGTTTCCGAGTTGTAAATGGTCCAGAAATGCTATGCTGATATTCGAAGACAGAAAATAATATCAGTGTATTCGAATAGGTGACAAAAAGTGACATTCTTAAATTCTGAAAAAGATCTGTTTATTTTAGGTTATATTGCAGTAGCAATGTATTTTCGTGGTTTTATTGAACAGTTAAAATGCCGTGGTTTTAATGATGAAACAAAGCATCACGACTTTTCAGTGCTATTGACTTTAAAATATTTCTCAGAATTTAAAAATGTCACTTATTCTTTTCTGGTTTTCATCCATTCATTTTGCAGTAACTGTGCAAGAGAAACATATAACCAGAAAATACTCAGAATTAATAGACTCTACTTGAAAATAATAATTTACGTATCTAGGGCGTTATGTAGACGTTTTTGCCTCAGGGGCAACTTCCAAACTCGAGCGTCTCTGGCCCCGAGGAGTTAGAAGTCGCCTTCGGCGCAGAGCCATAACGCCAGTGATGTACACAGAACTTTATGGTTCACTAGTTTGTTGCTGAATCAACGCATAATTCGAAACATTTTATAAATGTTCTGACGTCTACATGAAATGACGCATTGTAATCATTTGTCATTTAAACATACCAGCATTATATCTAACTGATTTGTTCTGACAGATTTAATGGTAGAAAATGAAAAAAATAGTGCGGAGTTTTTGCGGAAATTCTCGCCAAATGTAACAAAGCTACGGACGGTAGTTTCAAGTAAAATCTCAAGAAAACTGTAATGATTACGTTGTATTTGAGAGTTATATGGAAAATATCAGTGCGAATTGCAGTGATGAAACGATACTTTTAGGTTATATGACTCTCTTGCCAATGGTTAATTAGAATATTTCATTTCGACAAAAAATAACTTTTCTTGTAAAGTCCCACTCCCCACAATAACTGGCGTGTGAAATTCTATTTTCATTAACGTCCTGACAATCTTGGACTCCCTTCGATCCGGGGGAGGGGCGCGTTGACCAATCGCTAGCAGTCAGAACCTCAGCGCCGAGGTGGTTGAGGTGGTTGGCGCAAAATCTCAGGGGGCGGGAAAGACGCGGCGGAAGCTTGATTCTTAGCCAGAAATATCATCTTTCGCTGCCGACGAGAGATTTCGCTTAGGCATACGCCATAGGGAAAATATTTCTGAACAAGTGTTTTCCCTCCAGAATTTCTATCAATACACCAGTAAATATATAGCATTCTTGCAACAATTATACTACCTTTCAGTAATCAATTTGTAACTCTGTCAAACAATTATATTAAAATGTTCATCTCAGGCACAATTTACTGATTCTTTCCGGTCATTCAAGAGCAGATTTAGAATTCGTTTATTAAATTGTAAATTGTTGAAAATTTGTGAATTAGCGGTTTTATGTCTGGTACGTCGGGAGATTCCTCTCTTTAGATCTGTGAGAGTTGGAAATGTTTAAAAATTGGAACTGCTGAAAATTGATTTATTGTCTCCTTCACATCCCATTTTAAGGCAATAGAAAATACCGCAATCCGATCGGTGCTATCAACTTCCGGTCTCGAGATATTTAATTGTTTATTTGAATTTAGCATATCAGAATCTCCGCCATTTTTGCACTCATTCCGTTCGCTCTACAAGTACACTGAAAGGGGTTTATATACTTTACAAGTATACTGAAGCGGTTTGCAATGTTTTTCAATGTTTGCTTCGTTTGTTCGCTTCATACTCTTCATGCCGAGAGCAGAGGGGATATCGCGGCCTTGGTAGACTTTCGAGGCTATAAAAAGTGTCTCAGAGCCAAGTGAGTGCCTTTACCATTTCTTTATAAAAAATCAACAACAAATAAACAAGATGTAACGTTTGTTGGTAGTTTCGTGGGATCATTGCAGTAACAATTTCTGTTTTTACGGCATCTTTGAGTGTTTTTTAAAGATTCAACCTTTCCTTTTTACTCTAAACAGACACTAACTCTCCCGTTTCAATACTTTAGTTTTTTCAAGTGTAATTGGTATAGAAACAAATTATCTTGTACATTTATTAACGCCGAGAGAGGCAGTTTTATGGCGAATATGAACAGAAGCTGTATTGTTTTGTTTTATCTTCTCTATTCAGTTGTACGACTTGTATTGCTATATATTTATCGGCTAGCAAGGAATCTGTTTATAAAGATATATTGCAAATTTCATTATGTCGAATGGCTGGCTCAAGAAGCAATAGTGCCAATATTTTCTCTCAAGTTGAGCTATGGATATGATGTTTTATATGAGCTATTTCAGTATTCTGGAACTCTTCGATGACCCTGGATTGCGGAGCTTCTTGCGTAACTTCTACGGAAAAATTTAACGAAGGATCATTTATTGATAAACGTGAAAAAAAATTGTCGATGAAAAAAATCGTTTGTCGCAAAAAGTATTGGCATCAAATGAATGTCGCCCAAATCAGGAATCGTTTCTCATTCTAGAACGCCTTTCAGATACGCACGAACATATACAAAATGCGATTAATTCATGTCCCCATCACAGGTTGGAGATTTTAAAAATATTAGTTTGATGAAATTAAAGAAACTCTGTGTGAGTGATTAAGTTTAATGATTAAAGTATGTGCTCACTTTGTTGAATTAAAATGAAAATCATTTTGCTACTTAAGGGAAGTTGTAAAGGTGTCCCTTTATACTTGCAAATGCTAAGCATGCATTAATTTAATTAATATGTTTATAAATATTTTGTCATCGAGGCTTCAATTTCCAAACGAAAAATTGAATCGAAATCCAATAGTTACTATTATAAATATGTAAATCTTTCTATTTTTTAATATCATTTTGTATAATACATCCAAGATATTTAAAGTTTGTTACTTGTATTGGACATTTTTCAATGAATATTTTGTGTGAATAATTTCCTTCCCGTTAATTTGCATCATATTGGTTTTATACTTTCTCACCTACGCGTGTGAAAGGAGAAAACAAGTTGTTATCTTGCGACGGAAAACGGTAAATTTTCCTTAAGTTTTTCGTCATTTAGTGCATAAGTGACTAAATAATATGGCTTATTTAGTTTATTTTAGAAGTTAAGTTTTGTTGCGAAGCTACATTTTGAGATGTAGGGTTGTCATCAGAGTGTGTATGGAGTAACAGGTAAAATGACAAGAAATTGTTACCGCAATCATCGCATGGAATTACCAATAAACGTGACATCTTATTTGTTTTTCGAAGAAATGGTAATAATAGTTTATGTAATTAGTTTACAATGTTAAGCTTTATTGAATGAGTACATATTTTCAAATCGAGCGACTTTAGGAGCGAGTTTTGAAATTTGTACGAATGTAATAAATCAACATTATAAACGAGTTGCATACTATATTTTTTGTACATCATTATACATTTTTAAGAGAATCAAACTTCATTTTGCTAAACAATTACCTTGTGACGACTCGGGTATTAGACATTGTGCGAGTAAACGGTGGTCGGCTGTTCCGGTTAGGTCAACCTCCCTGCGATTCTCCCGCTACGATTGTCTGAATGTGTGATGACGCAATTATTCGTGTCATAAAATCTAATACGACACCATTTGTGCCGTAAAACGCCCGATTATGAACGATTTCTTGCAACAGAAAACGTTCTTTTATAATGCTGGATTAAGAAAAAGATAATTATTTCGCTCCGAGGCACAGTTCATCATATCGAAGTCCCGGCGCGGCCGCGATATCATCTCTGCCCCTCGACATGAAGCGAACAATCGATACGAGACATTGAAAAATGAATTCAAGGGGCGCTGCCATCAGCCAGATTCATCGAGGAAAGTCAGTTTTGGAAAAAATAGGCTGAATGGTTTAGCCGCTAGAGTTGTTCACAGACGGACGAACATTTAACCGTCATTCGATCTTTCGGTATCAGGGACCCAAATTACACGGAGTCTTGCTTCACTGCGTGCTAAGGATTTGTTTTCTAAATTTAACATTGAGTGTATTCACATTTTCGTTACTAGAGCCCTACAATAAGAGTTTTTCTCACAAAAATTCGTCTTTTTTTCGCGAAGTTTTTTATAACTTTCTCTCTACTGCATAAATGCTAGATAGAATATAAAAATGAAGTTTGAGGATTCTGCACAAAATAGATTACTGATTACATATTATAAGCACGCTAGGGAAAGCAGCGTCCTAGACCCCTAAAACCAGGGTTTTGTGCTTCGAAGGGACCTGAGGGCCAGGCGGGAAAATGAGACGAGGAGCAGGGTTGCATGTGGGGGGGGAGCAGTCTCGAATTGTTTCTTACATTGAATCGCTTTGTACTACAATTCAATCTCACTAATCCGAAATCCTCAAATCCAAAATTTTGGATTATCCGAACAAAATTAGGGATGGAAGGAAAAGTTAACAAAACATTATATTAACTTGATTTGTATTAACTTATTTTGTATTAACTTAATTATCCTACGAACGAAAACGCGCGAATTCAGTGTAAGTCTGCCGAATTCTGAATACTGTACGTAGAATGCTGTCAACGGCAGCGACGTAAAGTGTGCTTCAGCCCTCCCTCACGTCGCTAAGCTACGTTGCCATCTTCTCACATCGCACGTTGCATCGTGTCTGGTAATCCTACAGACCTATTTGTACACGTACGGTGCATTTGTTTTCGGATAATCCGAAAGTTCAGAATCCAAACAGTTCACATGCTTAATTAGTTCAGAATACCGGGGTTTTACTATATTTCGTTTTTTAGAGCACCAACTTTACACAAACGCGAACTATATTTAAAATTAAGCTACACGAAGAGAACAAAAATAATATCTGACGATAAAGTTAATGAATTTTTCCTTTTATTTTTTGTTTTTCTTTTATTTCATTTCAACTCTTAGCATCATTTGAATCGTTACTCTTTCACACCACCGGGTTTTAATGTTGGACCGCCCAGTTCAGGGGCTGCCCTTCGGGGTTCTCCTATGAAGCAATTTTCACTTTTGTAAAACCATTATTTACCAAGTGCCGAGTTTTTGAATGGATCTAGCTTGCAAATATTTGTACGGTAACAATAAATGTAACAATAAATTTGTACGGCAATGTATTTAGTAAAATCAGAAACGAAAACTATTTAAAATGCTATACTTGACAACAAATTTAAAATATTTATTTCATTCATTGCAAAACAACGTTATACAGTAATGCATATTTAAGGATAATAGCGCAGACATACACCGTGATGTTTTGGAAACAAATGGGAGAAAGCAGTTTTGAATTTGTAATTGAAATCGAATTTCGCGCACACGAGTTATTATTTATTGATTCTTTTGGCATCACTCGTAATAATCAACGCTTTGAAACAGTAACAAACGTCAATACGTAGGATTTCCCGACCGTGTGTATGAATATTCGTGCAAAGAAAATTAAAAGAGACACGAAAATACATTTTTGAAAATAAACCTTCTCTGTTATTCATGTTATTATTGTTCATGTAAGCATAATGTGCATAATTCATAAAATTGGTGGCATGAATAGACTTAACTGCAAATGCAGTTTATGAATATTTACAATGTACTTGGAATGAAGCAGGCCATTAAAAAAATCGGTAAACATGTGAAATGACGGCGTATGCTGTACCTCATTTGTTTTAAATTGCTTCCAAGTATTTCCTCAAAGATCTGGTCTTAAATAGATTGCATGAAAAGGAATAGTATGGTAAAACATATTAGCAATATTTTTGCCAGAATCACAAGATTTCAAATGACCATCATTTCTATTGGTAGATTGTTGCTTTTACATGAGGTATTCCAAAGAAATGAAACGTGGCACCTAATTTTTGAACATATTTAATAAATAAAAAGTAAAGGTAACATCTCTTGGAAGCACAAAACAAGTAAGAATATAGGCTTCTTAACACACATCTTAACACACACATTATAAAAAAAATTAAACTATTAAAATTTTAGTATTTACTGTTCTGAAAACAATTTTAATTTTTAATGAGCAAAATTTTATGAGTACAATCCAAAGCAATTGAAAAGATTTTACTGGTAAAATCCAATATGTTAATAAAATGTCCTTTACTCTCGGCAACTCTGAACAATAAAGCAGGTGATGTCCGTAAAGTTAGCATATCCACTTATAAGAAATATGAAAAAGATTATTCCAAAATTCGTTCTAATTAAGAATTAATTTAAACCCAAATTTTAAAAAATTGAAACGATTCAAAAGATCAAATTATACAATGATAAAAACTAGTTGCGTTAATTTAACGGCGAGGTGCGGAGAATTCCACCTGCAGGAACAGGGGCTCGCGTCGGGGCGCGGGCCGCGCGCTTTTCCTATTGCGCAGCGCGGGCGCCCTCGGCGTCGTGTCCCGGGGACAGGGCAGCTGCTGGAGTATGTGTGCGACCGCGATAGCGGTACTTATGTTAATTGGAGGTGTAAAACCTAACCCTGGACATGCGGCGACTTAAAATCGGGCAACCAGTGCGAATTTTGCGGTCTGTGTGCGAATTCTGATAAAAATGAGGACATGGATAACGCCAAATGGTTTCGCAGAGAGTGTAAAGAAAATAGCGTGCGCCAAGTGGAAGGGAAACTGGAAGCTGCTCTTCCTCACATCCAGGAGCTGCGGGAGTCAAACGAAGTTCTGGAGGAGAAGCTTCGAGCTGTTTCAGCAAGAGACGCCGCGCAGCCCATCGTAGAGGCGTCAACTGCGAGAAAACCTATTCTCGTTATTGGAGACTCAACAGTGATACATGTAGGCAACAACAACAAAAACATGGATTTTGTTTGCCTTCCGGGAATCCGAACCGAGCAGCTGCGAAGGTATGTCCAGAATAGGGACCTCGGAACGCCAGATACCGTCGCTTAAATTGCCGGTACTAATGATCTGAGGAGGAGAAATCCTGACTACGCCATGGCACATGGGTCACCTCGTGATGAAAGCGAAAGAAGTTCCCAAAAGCCAAAATATTCACTAGTGGCATTCTCAGGCGTCGTGGCTCTCCATGGAGACGGGTTGATGTAGTCAACCGAATGCACGAGTGGGTAGAAAGCAAAGGAATGTGGTTAGTGTGGAGCGAATTCGTGGTTGCAGGACGGTGATTTCGGCTATGTGAAGAGTTGCACCTAAATCGCTCGGGGGACGCATGGCTTGGTGGACTCTTAGTCGAGGCTTAGGAGCCACAAAACGTCGCGGCAAGGGACGTCGAAAAATTCATGAAGCTTTGTGCGGGATGTCGGCGACGGACGGCAGCGCGGAGAGAGACAGCGGTGCAACGGCGACGCAGCGACGCGGTGACGGCGGCGGGGTGCTGTGTCGCGACGGCAACGGTCGACGACGCAGGGACGACGGCGACGCGGTGTCGCTGACGACGAATGGTGACGCTTCGCCGGAGAGCGACGTGGGGGGCGAGAGACGTCCACATTACGAATAGAAATTACGCAGGTTATTCCGGGTACGCAGGTTATAACCCTGGTTATTCCGCAGGTTAATTGCACGAGTATTTGCAATAAAACTGTTTATTTCTGGAACACAGAATATTATATCGTAAATGTTATGATACTTACGGAACCATGGGTCAATGTGGAAATATTTAACGCTGAAATCTTCCGACAAACTTTTTTATCATTTAGACGTGATAGAGTAGATCGCATTAGTGGGGGGTGTTTTTATATTATAATAGACAACTTTGAAGCAATAGAGGCATGGGTGGATCACAAATATATCATAGGTGTAGACATTCGAGATAGAAACTTAAACAATCTATGGAAAATTATAGGCGCATACATATTACAGCAAGACGGACACGAACCGCGCAGCTATAGAAAATGTTCCGTCTGATCGTACATTAAATTTACATTTAATATTAGATCATGCTTGTCCGTTAATTTATTTTATTATTAGTAATTTTTACGTGGAATATTCTTTAAAATCAATGTGATCGTAATTTCACTTTGATCCTATTTGACTAGCCCAGTGGCAAACAAAAGCCACCTGGGAGAAGGTAGGGTTCGGGAGCCCTCCGCTAGGTGGCCTTGGCTGAATCCTGCTTGTCAACTATCATGAAACGATTCAGTGTAAACGTTGTACTTATAAAAGTTGACAGACGTCGTAGAAAAATAACGTCATGAAAGTCGATGTAATGAGTATTAATACACTCGTGTGAAGTTTACGATACTCGCTCGTTCCTCACTCGTATCGTAATATCACACTCGTATATTATACGCTCACGTTTTCTTGAGTCTCGTTGAATTCCAAATAAATGATAGCAAGGAGCGTTGCTGACGAAATATGAAATCCAGAAATGCTTCTTTTCTAAAATAAGAACTGTTTTGTTTCGAAAATTGGCCTAGAGACTCGATATAATAGTTCCGTCAACAATATCACCCTCTCTCCACACACACACCTTTCAGGGCTCAAGAAAAACGTTCATGGATATTAATACCATCGTTACATCATCTTTTCACAATGAACTATTTGTGAGTGCAAACATTGGTAAAATAACACTGCCTACACGAGGAGAGATTGTTAGAAAGATCGAGTGAATAGTGGCCCTGTTGGATTTCCCTCTGATAAGGGAACAAAAGACGTTCTATTGAGCGCAATTTTCATACACGGCCGCTGCAGGATTATGTGAAACACGCTTTACTTCGGGTGCAGCTCAGTAAATTGGAGATTTTGGTTTTATAATTCTATCTGCCATAAAAAATACTCAGCTTTTTAAGATAATGTATATTTACATTTTACTACACTATTTATTAGACAATCTTAAAAATCTTTCATGAAAACTAATATTACGTTTTGAACGTGTGTATCTCTTTCCAGCGCGTTCTACGTGCGCAATTGCCTTTGCAACGCAGATCTGAGAGCACATTTTTTCCGAGACTGTACAGGTTCTGCGTGTGACATGTCTGCCAGCGCGCCCTGGAAGGTTCTAGAGGGCAGGATGGCCGAGAGGAGGGTGAGATGACCGCCACTGGCGAGGGGCACGGAGGGAGGCGGGCAGTGCGACGCGATGGGAGAACGCCAGGCTCCAGGCCCACAGGTGGAGGAGGGTCTGATGGGAGGGCTACGAGGGGGCCGCGTCGGGGTGGCGTGAGGGCAGGAGGACCGGGGAGTCCGGGGCCAGGTGACGTCGCCAACAGCGACAGTGGCAAGAGACGAAAGAAGGCTGAAGCAAGGGGCACAGGTCGTCCTAAAGATTCGAGAAGAAGAGTGTCAAAGTCTTAGGGTTATAAGACACTGAAGTCCCAGGCGCAGACAGGGCCAGATGAACAGTTTGAATGACGGGGAGCGATGCAGGACGGCGTCCGCCCAGAGAGCTCGTTGGAGGGCCCAGCGCGGGGCGCGTGTCGGGAGTCAGGTGCAGCGGTCGCAGAGCACAAAGAGGCTGACGCCCACATGAGCATTCCGCTCGCAGCGAAGGAGAAACCGAGGAGAAGGAAAGTGGCATTTGTTTGGAAATAAAAATATTGCAAAAGTCGGGTTCAGAGAGGTTTGGCTAGGCGATATGACAAGAAGCCCACATAGAGTGAGTTTACTGGGAGAGGGCTGTGAGACTCTCAACCAGCAGTGGACCGATGGACAAGGCAGAGGCTGGAGAAGAGAGCTAGAGAAGGCAGAGTTATGTTTCAAACAAAGGAAGAGGTTGTGGTCATATATGAATCATCATTAACTAAATTAAATAAGTTCATCAAAATTTAGGGTATTTATGTCAATGTTTGTTAAAATACCTTCTTTTATTTCTTTAAAAATACCAATAATTAATGGTGTTTGCTTTAGAATTAAAGATGGCAATATTGTAAAATCTACTTATTCCATTGTCTGTATCGTTTGTAAACACTGAGTAAATATCTTATTTATATTGAAATATTGCATTATGGTTTGTTACCAGCATTTATTCCGTGTGTAATGATGACTACTACATGTCAAAACTATCAGATCTAATAGTCTACTCCTACTTTCTCTCGGCTATTTCAGAACACAAAGTAACTTGTGTACCTTTCTCTTTGCAGCTTGGAGTGCTCTTGTAAACTGTAGTATAACTTGCCACCGTCTTACACTCAGCGCTGAGAAATAGTCCAACATAGGAATATGATTGTATACGACTTTATTTAAGCACTCTACGCGCTATCAACTTTGCCACTCACACTTATCCGTTTTCATTATGTAAAGCTAGTCTTTTGTATTACGGTGCTAATACTAATTTACGTATTTGATACGTGTTAAAATTTGTTACGTAATAGTTTTTTGGTTTTGACATTACTTCCGAGCCGCCATCCCCGGTTGTTGATGTAAATAGTTTAAATTATTGCCGGTCTGTTTGAGATGGCCCGACTACAGTTCGTAAAACGTTCTAAGTTTCGTCAATGGTAACCTGGAATATTTATATTGGTCTTTTAGTTATAAATAGTAGCTTTTGTACCCCACACGTGGGAGTTATTGCAACCTGCTCATGGGATTGCTCATATTGTTGTATATGAAATTTGTTCTTGTGATCACCAATTATTAGTATGATTTGCCGAAATATGTTGTTGTTTCAGCATCATGTATGCATGAGGCACCTGCGGAAGCAGCGCTGCTGGTACTATCCCTCGGGAGAAAGGTTGGTTGTAAGACGTGGGAGTGTGAGCTGGCGTAGTAACTTCAATTCAAACCGTCTTCAGGTTCCGCAGGCAAGCTCCGTGCACGAAGCTCGAATGAACTAAGCTGAAAGTAGTGGTAGTCTTTGTGACGCCTCGTATGTAAAGAAGTGAAAAATCCGATAGTTAACAACCAAGATTTGTTACGCTTGTTTATGAGATGTGCGAGCACCAGCTGGTGTAAAGTCCAGTAAAATTTCCAAATGTTAAACACGTCCTCATTCTTCTATGATACGAAAGTGAACAATTTACATAAACTAGTCTAGCAATGGTTCAGTAGTTGACGTATTTGGAGCGATATATCACATGAGCAGAATTGTCTGGTATGATTGTAAATTTATCTACTTACTAGCGGACCCGACAGACTTCGTCTTGTCCAAAAGATTTGTAATGTGATAGTTTTTTGTTCCTACAGAGGCGGCAAGGGCGCGGCGAAGAGGTTTCCCCCAGGCTGCAAGCGCGCGCATCGGCCTCCGCCCCGCCACCGTTCCACCCCGCTCCGCACCGCCCCCCTCCTCCGCCCGTTTCTCCTGCGGCCCCTGCAATGCCCTCCCACGCCCCGCTCCACCTCAGGCCTCTCTCCGTCCCGCCTTCCGCTCTACCGCCCCGCCCCGCGCCCGCCTGCACTTCCGCGCCTTCCATGCCTTGTCTTGCCCTGTCTCTCCCGCCCTGTGCCCCGCTCCACCCGCCTCTCTCACCTGTCTGCCGTCAGGTTCGTCCCACTCCACCCTCGAACGCCACACGCGCCACAGCCGGACGGGGGCAAAAATAAACTGGACTGCAGCCGCCGTGCGTCCGTCCTTGCGCCTTTGAGGCTCCCCTCTGCCGACAGTCTTTCCACACTCTGCCCCCTCCTCCTGCCCCGCCCCATCGCCTTCCTCCCTCGCCGCCTTCTGCCATGACTGCCCTGTAGCTCTTTCCCATCTTTGCCGCCACCCGTCACCTCTGAGTGTTATGTTTCATGAAATGTGGAATAAATAAATTACATATTTTCCGGTCGCCAGTCGCGCAAATTTATTGCAAAAACATAATATTCTAACTTATTTACATTATTGGAAAAATAGGAAACTTTAATACAAATTATCAACATACAAAGACTCGTGTCCCAAAATAGACTAAAAGCGGAGCCAACATACAAACTCGCTAGACATTCAGGGAAACTACGAAAAGGAGAAACACAGGTAAGTATGTACTATCGTTGCAAACACTGCCCTTTTGAATGAGCCAACAAATCCAAAAATTTGTCGAAAGCATCAATGCACATTTTTTATTATAGAGAAAAGCTCATTCCATAATTAACAATAAATACCAATTCAAAGAGTTAGACAAATTCTTTGTACATAATTTTAGAATAACATGAAAATATGTTCGTAATGTTGAAATTACAACAGAATTACTCCAATGTGCAAGCGCTTCGTGATTAGCAGACGTAGATTCACTTGGGAAACTGAAAACAAGCACAAGAAAAACCCTCCTTTAAGCAAAATTAAATAATTACATACTGCCCACGCCATGTCCATAAGATGAACTTCAAACGCATTTGCATATTAAACATAACAGTCAACCTATACTGCTTTTCGTTA
>BOPP01000028.1:10693566-10752580 GCA_017312745.1 Gryllus bimaculatus
CGCCGCCGCGGTGTCGTTTTTCTGCGTCGTGGAGCGCGACGCGGGCGATGTCTCGGGCGTCGCGGCGCGACAGGCGTCGAGGCGCCTCCCCCCTCCCCCCTGTGCGGCTCCGATCTCAGATCTCCACGGCCTCCCTCGGCTGCGCAGTCCTCCTCGTCAAGCCACGCTCCGAGGTTAGCTGCGTATTTATTCAGCTTTTTACTTTCTCGGAGTGGAAAATGCGGAGCGGAAAACGGCGAATTTTCAACTGAAAAACTCTTATTACAGAGCCCTGGTAAAGAAAAAGTGGATAAATACAAGCCAGAATACTTGTTTTGTAGATCTTTAACGCCGAAAAATCGAATGACGGTACAATGTCTGTGAACACCAATAGCGGCTAAACCGTTCTACCGATTTTCTCCAAAACTGAGGTTCTTCAATCGGTCAGGTTAACGTCGTGGATTCTTGAATCTGAAACCGATATTTTAATTTTGGAGGTACTTTGCAAGTCCCTGGAACATATTCTCAATAAAAAAGGCCCCATCGTTTTTATTACATTTTTCATTAAATTTTCATTTCAAAAATTAATTAAATTAAAGATTTTCATTTACATTTTGTTTTCGATAGTGTGAAGGACGTTTAAGATTTTTATTCTTAATGAAATATGTTTCTTAAAGATAGATATTAAAATCAGGTCATGTACACATCTTTGAAAACCTTTTGCGTAATTTTGCGACATTCAGACTCGCTATCTGCACTGGAAAAATGGTTGTCACTTGGTAGGAGAGGAGTAATTGGAGAGTACGTACACTACAATTTTTCTATCACCATTACATTCTTTCCCCATTATATTTAATGAATACATACAATTTTAATATTGCCAACAATATCCTACTGATTCAATCATACTGCACGAAGTGGCTCATGGCGAAGTGCGCGACTTCGCATTCGGGAGGCTAGGTTTAATTTCCGCGCCGGCCATCCTGACCGGGGTTTTTGAGGTCCCTCAGCCATCCAGGCGTATGCTGGGATAGCTCTACTGAAAGACCGGTTTCGCTAGCCGAATTTGCTAACTACGTGAAGTCATGACGGTTAAGCGAATTCGAGACATCGTGGGTTCCTGTTGGGTGACCGACTACGAACCCCGGGATCTAACGTCGGCGAGGCCAATTGCCCTTTACAGGACATGAATGACTAAATACAAATTCAACCATGATGGATACACTTTCATCAAAATAGGCAGAGGATATTCGAATTTGAAATTTTTAAAGACTATACGTTTTGCTCCACCTGCATTGAGGAATGAAATTTTGTTTCTTGATGTAATCTTAGTTCCTTATGTTCTCTACAAAATGAGACATTTGTAGTTATTATATTTTTTGCTGATTTCTTTCTTCGAAGTGTCCCGATTTTGTGTCACGAGTATTAGAAATGTGCAACATTATGAAATACTAGTAAAAATAAATTTACTTTTTGATAATTGCAATTTGATCACTCAGATCTTAGTGTACACAATAACAAACAATTTGCAATATTAGAATGGTCACTAATGTATAACCTATTTGTAACGTGATAATGATGTGATCAGAAATTCGAAGATCAAAATTTGGGTTTAATAATGAAGTTATTTTCACTTTACGACAATTTAGGAAGTGCGGAATGTTCCATGAAACCAACTAATTATTAGAGAGCTATTAATAGTTAAGGAGTGTGTTATTCGCAGAAAGAAAAATCTGTTTAGTTTGTCCTCTTCTAGCGGCAGTCCCATTTATATTTTACTCGCATTTCTATTTCCTTCTTGATATTGCATTTGGGAAACATCAATGGGATTGTTCTACCTAATTCGAATGTTTAAGTAATTTTCATGTCAATCATTCCTTACCTTATCCCCCTCCAACATTAAGTTGAATGTCAAAGCTTTATGTGGGTATCATCATTTAAGGTATCATTCTTTAACATTCCAGGTAGTACGGTTCGAAAAATGGCTAATTTATTCATGTTCTTTGACTTAATGTTGAATTCAGTTATATCAAAGCACACGTTTCCAAGAATTTATGTTCATTTCAGCGTCGATTTTTACATACATCTTCATAGTTCTAGAAAACGAGTTTTTATTCGTCTTTTCATTTCCGACGCTTGATCTGCCGCCACACCGCCTCATGCAGCTAATTCCTGGCGTGGAAAATTCCTGGAATTCCGAGCGCAGCGTCAACGGGTATTGTCACGTCGCTAGCCTCTGACCTTTTCCCACAACGCACCGCCACGGATCATCGCCGAGACGGATGTCACTTCAAACGGAGAGGATTTCTTCTGGAATTAAGTTATTTACTGCCAAAGCGCGAAATGCTTTCGGTAGTGAGCGATGCTGTGAAAACGACTATCAAACGCGAGATGCTCTCTTTCCTGGAATGTTACGAGTACAATTTCGCATTTCGGCGAATTTTAAGGTTAAAACGCATTCTGCGTGTACTATGCCGGTTTGTCAAGGAACCTGAGTCTACTTCAGAAGGAAATTGTATTGGAAGATTTTTTCAATTATTTCGGTACACATTAAAATTAACAAATGCGGTTCTCTGTACATGTGTTTGTAATATTGATCGTATAAAACTAAGGAGGTAGACATTTAGGGATAAAATAAGAATTTAATTCTACATTACAGTAAGTAATACCTAGAGAGGCGCTTTAAATTTTTTCGCATACCTGAAAAACTGCTAATTTCAGAGTAATTAATTCATGTTACCAACATAACTTTAACGTAAGACACACTTATACCTGAGGTTAATATTTTGCAACAGATCGCTCTAGCGATTACATCTTGTCGCTCAAATCGAATTGAATTGTTGCCTTATTTTACGTGGCGAAGAGGCTTCCTCTTCCGTCTAACCATGCAAATTTCGCTACGCCCTTTCTACCAACTAACGGCGGAAGCAGGTATTTCTTTGGTGACGAAACAGGCGATTGGAATGTTGCTCAGACGCTTCATTTAGGCTTGAGTATCTTTTACATGCAGTAAATCTACTAACATGGGATAACCGGCTTTACTTCCCCTCCGAACGAAGGCGTACAAAGGATTTTTTGCACTATAATATTAGCTGGCAGGCTCTAATCAACTCTGCTCATAAGCCTGTTACGCGAATTTGGCGTAGACTATTGAAATACTCGACCATTTTGACAACGGACTTTGAATATGAAAATTCTCTCGGAAGCGAAATCAGTCAGGGAATAGGACGTCATATATATATATGATGGACATAGCTATACGTTAAATAAAGTACTGATTATCCTGATTAGATTCTTTAATTCATGCTTAGTTTTTAGAAATGCTGAGTGCAAGTATTTATGAAAGTTTTGAAATAAATTAGAATCAAAATAAATTGGTGTAAAAGATAGATCTTTGCGAATATTTAGAGCGTTTGTATGTGTAGTTATGGTTTAAAAATAATCACCATGACGTTTGAAATACATATTGCTTTCCGATAGCAGTGAACAAGTTCATTTTCATAATGAGGCAATATGGGCGTCGCAGCACTGTATGAATATTCATCATTCGGTTTCCTGTGCTATCGTTTAAATCAGTAAATTAAATCAAAGGATCGATTTTATTGCTAATCAATGTGAAAATGTACTAATAGAAACTAACTATTAAAGCATGATAGAAGTGCGGAAATATATTCACTGTGCTCGAAATGAATATGAAACAATTTTGTGTCAAATGATTTTAAATAAAGTTTAATATGGACAGAATAATTCAACAACATTTTCATAATCTAATCTCATTTAGAAGGATATTTGAACGACTCTTAAACAAATGTTTGGGACTCAAAAATCCTCTTTCTGCTTGGACGCGGGAGTATTAAGTAAGAATAGTACATTTTAGGCAATAAGGTGACTTTGTACATCAAGAAACACTGAATTTTATTGCACGAGTCTGAAATGTCTTTTGGGCGAGTGTGAAATACAAAGCAAGACGGCTTGAGGCAACGCAAGTAAATGAAATGCATAAAACGTTCTTAATCATTTTTAAAAGTCTTCTAAATATATACGAGTATAAGTCAGCAAGAATCTGCATTTTCGTTCTAACCCTCTGTAGCGTGACGTGACAGTTTGTGCAATTACTTTGTGCAATTTTACTTTTTCTGGGTTTCAGCGTCGTAACTTCTGTTAGATGGAGCTGTTGCAACGTAAACGTGGCTACCTCACTCCTTGTTTGAAAAATGAACCAGTTAAAAAAAAGTTTTCGCTGTATCTTTTAGGAAATACATGTGTATTAAAAACTAAAATGGTGGGTGCAATGTTTATCCTTGGCGAAAATTTTACTAAGAAATGAACCATTTTATGTAGTCAAACAAGAACTCAGGAGGAGAAAGGAACAAGATGTCTAGCGCTAATCACTACTGACCCCAATATTAAGAATTTTCGTGCTCCAACACTTAATAACCAACAATTGATGAAAACATACGCCCGTTGGTCAAGTTATGTTTATGAAAATCCCGAGATGGGTTGCCTAAAGACATTCTTTTAAAACGCGCATCCATATACCGCCTCCAAAAATCTTCAAAATCTGTATTTCGAGCATCCCGAATACAGTTTCGAGCTTGTTGCACCTAATTGACATTTCTTTAATCCACATAAAGATGTTGCAAGCCACCGATGATTTGCCTGCGACCTTCAGGTGAGGACACAGTGTGTATGGATTGCTGCTCAATCAGAAAACCCTTTTTTCTTAAAAATATCGGAAGTTGATAATAAGAATCAATTTTATTAACTGACAATGAGTGCAGTTACTCGTTGACTTCCTCTCGTCCTATTCTAACTTTAAAATTAGTGAGAAACCATCGACACAACATTCTGTAATTGTGCTTCTGCGGGATATTGGCTTGCTCTTCATTCCTGCTTGAAACAGAATTGAGACTAAAATGATAGTAAGATGGCAAATGGAATAAATTCCTGCAAACAAATATTACATTAATTGCAATTATTGCACATACATAACTCGGAAATAATACGTTCTAAACCGCTATATCCAGATTTTCATGTCCTTGAAGGTTACAGCAATGATATAACTTTTTGCATTTTCCTTTCTCGTGCACTACATTCATAGTAAAAGATAAGCATTGTAAAGCTATGTTAAATAACATTTTTCGACAGAAAAAAATCGTATTGTACGGCCTTGAGACGAAAAAGATATAAATTCTTGCTCGTATTTTAGTAAATACCTTTCTCTAGTTGTGTAGCTAGAATTCAGTTTTATCTCCTTGGCATCGAAACATTAGTCGACGACAATACATATTTTTCGTCGTTTGTTCGTCTGTGAAGAACGCTAGAGGCTAAAGTATAGGAAGCTATTTTCATGAAAACTGGTATTTCCAGATCTATCTGGGCAACGCCGTAGATCCTTGACTTTGAAACAAAAATTTTGATTTTTGGGGGTACGTTACATAAAGCCTGAAAGGCAGTTTTACAATTTTCTCAAAAAATCCCTCCCATTTTTGGATGCATTGTTTAATCGGGTAGAGCAAACATACGATTTCAAAAATGGCGCAAGTTCATTTTCATTGAATTCTCAGAAAATTCAGAAACTGAAAAAGAAAAAAAACGGCATATTTCTAGAATATTGTAGATAGACACGTTTTTGTAATGAAATATATTCTTCAAAATTATATTTAATTGAGTTCATGCACATTTTCATTAAAACATGTTTAGTTTTTGCTCAGTTTGGTCTGCATTAAAATAAATTTTGAACACACGATGTTCTTAAAAATAGCCGTATTTTTTTTTTAAATTTTTTCTCGACTTGTGCGTAGTTGGCTTATAAAAATGGTCAGATTCGATTTTCATTGAATCAATTGATTTTCAAAGACTGCAAATGTTACAAAATATGCATGAAAGTATATGCCGTCAATAACGGAGTGCGAAAATCGGTTTTTTGAGGAGTTTGTGAGTCATACTTTTAAAATGTCGCACTTAAACCTCCCTATTACGCAATGTCATTATCATCAGTATCACCAACGTTATTAAGGAGATCCAGGCAGGCCCTTTACACGGAGCTTCTACAATGGTCTTCAAGGTCCTACCTCAAGGAACATTATTTTTCATACTATTTTCTTTTATACCAAAAAACAAACTCGGGGAATCCGGCTATTAATTAGTTAGTTATTAGTTTCTGGTACATTCCAGATCTACATGATGGATTGTAAGTTACTCGATTTTTTCTCTTCTAGTTTCTTTTTCACTGATGACATAGCGTGTCTGGCCTACTTTTCACCTATCCATTGATTTCCTTATTTATCTCATTGAAAAGTATATAAAATAAAGATTATTTCACATTTAAAACCATGCATTACAAGGTCGACGTGCAGAATATTATTAGAGAACAGAGATAAAATTACCACATCATGGAAATACAGAAGATCAATAATCCACGATATTTTTTGACTTTTCGCCTCCCGCGTCTCCTTAAATTGTCCTTGAGAGCAAGCGTTTGAAGTCGTTGGAAGCCGCAAAGGAACCCCCGGGGGGGAGGGGGGAGGCTTGCCTTCCCTGGCTGCGCCGCCCACAGGGCTGCTCCTCGGGGCCTCGGGCGAACAGCTTCACTCATTGTCATTCCGGGCTCGTCAACTAATCATCTTATTAGTCCTGTAAGTGTATTGCACGGTTTTCCTTGGAAGTATTTCCCCCACTGTATCGCGAGATCCGGCGCCGACCTACCGCCGGCTAGCGGTGTTTCCCTCAACCAGGTATCTCCCACCAGCGAGGCACCGCCCCAGCCGGGACAAGCTCTAAGCTCTCGACCGGTCTCCCGGCATACGTGATAGTGAAGTACGTGTGTGTGTGTAAGGTGTGAGTACAGGACAAGGAAGAAAAAGGAAATATCGTGCTCGGTCCGTGGCCCGTTTGTTGGAGTACTGCTTCGGCATTCGTCTGGTATTGAACGGTGAAACCACGGAAACTCCCGATCAGAGCAGCCGGCCGCTTGACAGCGTCTGAATTCGAGAAGCTAGTGTCGGAAACCGTAGGTCCTCCCGTGAGTGGATGCCGTGAGCCGCCGCTCCCGGCAGGCGAGTGCGGAGGGCTTCCGTTGTGCGCGCAGCGGAGGGAGGGAGCTGTAGGCGGCGCGGAGACGCACATCTGCGCAACCGACGTCTTCTGCCTCGCGGCGCGGCGATTCGCGCGTGCGGACAGGGCTTTGCGGGGCGCGCTACCAGCGCATCTCTCGCCCCGCGCCCCGGCCAAGCAGAGCCTGGGGTGTGTAACGAAAGCTCCGAATTAAAGACTTTTGCAGAACTCAGAAATAAAATGTACATTCAGTTTTAAATTCAATTGAAACGGCGCCTCCACTTTACTCGTTTCTGGCTTTTCATTTCGCGTCACCTTTTCATCTCCCTTGTTACAACGCGGAGGCGTGAGGCGGGTGGCAGGAAAGTGAATTGGAGGCGGGAGCTGTGGTTAGAACGTGGGCAAGATATGAACAAGGAGGATGTGGCGGGGTGAGGGGGCGAGAGACGTGCGCAAGAGTCGAATGGTGAGGGGTGAGGGGGCGTGGGAAGTAGAGAGCGCGTCTGCAAGTGCCAGACGCTCTCTAGTCCCGTGTGAGAAGTGAGCGCTGCTGGGAGGAGAATGTGAAGGAATCAAGAAAGTGGTCAAGAAAGAGACACACTGATGAATATTGTTCTCTAGAGGCAAAGTTTTGGAATGCTCAATGCTCAAATTCGTCAACAAATGCAACAACAATAGATATAACTGTGAGAGATGGCAAAAATCAGAGCGATTATAAAGAGAAAAAAGGTTTAATGCTGAATAAATCAAATGACTTATTTTTTAATGTGAAAATGGAGCAAATAACTACTAATGGGGACTTATGCTCTTGGTTTAAGTTTTTATTATATTATAAAGAGACTGGACAAATATTTAAAAGAGACTATATATTGAAATACGTAGCTTTAATATTAGTTAATTGGAAAATGAAATAGTTTATGATAGGAAATAATTAAATTAATATTACCGTAAATTTCAGAATAACGAGGCAGTTTCTACTAGTACGAATGAATAATGGGTCAATTATAAGAATTATTATAACACAGAAGACTGAAAAATAGTGCACTTAATACTGAAAGTTTATATTGAGCAGGAACTATTTTCAACAAAAGACTAATTCACCTCCAAAAGAAAAGCAAGAAAAGAACCAAGGCCCAGGAATAATGGCTGCAACTACGAATAAAACCCCAGAAGAACAAGTAAGACATATAGAGCCGGAGGGCCAGCGACGTGGCCGCCCGCACGGGCGGAGGCCGCGGGCGACGGGAGACTAATAGGGCGACAGGGCAGCAAAACCGCGCACGCTGCGACAGGGCGGGCGAGGCTGCGATTGGGGCGAGCGAGGTCGGGCGCGGCTGCACAGTGGGCCCACACGGCCACAAGCCGCCCGACATAAAAGTCCTCGGACGTTCTTCGATGCAGGTTCACTCGAGATTATAGCGGCGCCCTGTATTACAAAAGAGTAGTCTGTCAGACTACTTCTCGTAGAAAATAAAGAGAAACACTTTTACAATGAAATACTACGGATAGAACATGTATGATACGGAGTTACAAAACTCATTTTAATGTTTTTTATCCATACACCGAAGAACTCACAGAAGACGCTTGCTAGGTGCTGTCCACACACGGCTTAGAGAAGCAGAAATATCTTGTCATGCGACCTTATTTACGATCGCCATCGTCCCATTATGATTGCTAAATGTTCATAACAAAACTGAAGAACTACAAGACAAGAATTTTACATGCGTTATTTAGTCAATAAAGCACCAAAAATGTCACTGGTGCAGTCTACTGGACGACGTGTGTTAAAACGGCTTACACGATAAATAGGCACGCGCGCAAGGTTATATGTGTATTTCACTGGCTAGTCACACAATGAAGGTACACAGAGTTTCAGAAACTCTGATTGACGAGCCTTTGTAACGGAAAACTGGAGAAATTATATTTTATATATTACAAATTACCTCCTCTAACACGTGGTGTAGCCAAAATCCATTTTTTGTATGTCCTTGATACCAAGAAATTGATTGACGGCAACACATCTGTCTATGGGCCACGCTAACGCCCAAAGCATTCAGCCAATTTTCTACAAAATTGATATTTCCCGATCTATACGAACTCGAGGCTTTGGGATTTTCAATCGGATATTTTGAGTTGTAAGTCTACATTACATAAAGTCTCATCATTTTAAAACTTTTCTCAAAAATTGCTCCATTTTTTTATTAAACTCTGTCCTTCGATAGCTTAAAGGATACTCAAGAGAATCATGTAGGTCTTTCGTTGAAATCCATAATTTTTCGAAAATTACAAAATGTTAAATTTTTTCCGGCGTTTATAATGATGAATAAAGATGTTTCTCTCAATGAAATAAGTTCTTAAAGACGTACCATGAAAAATTATTGTGAACGATTTTTTGAAGATTTTAAACGCGCCGGCCCCAGTGCAATTGTAACGCCGTTTCGATGGAGTAGTGGTAAAGCGAACGGCGAGTGAACTCAGAGAGCCTGGATTGGAAACACTTTTGCAGATTCTTATATTAGTATTATATTAGTAACGGGGCAGTTAGAAATAATCCATGACGTGTGGTGACATCGAACCACTAGTTTAATGAAATGTGTTGCTCAAATACAGATATTGAAACAGGTTTATGTAGAATATCTCGATAATGTAAGTATAGTAAGTACATAGACAATTTTAAAACAATTATTACATCAAAATCTGCTCCAATTTTTCATTGATGATTTTCCCTGCATTCAGCAAAGAACGGTAAAGAAATAGTTCGTTTCATTTTCGGAAAATTCTCTCTACTTACGAAAATTTCAAAATAACTAATATTGAAAAAATGCGATATTGATGTTAACGATTTTTTTGGTAAACACACAACATGTTCTAATAAAATTACTTCCATAAGAAGGTAATGAAATTTGTTTTACAAATCTGAGGAGTTCAGCATATCTGCTTCTAAATGGCTTATCGTCAAAATTGGAAATTCCCGAACTCCGCTTTTCGTGATGTCACGTCGGAATGAGAAAATGGCAATGCGAAAATGGCCGCAAAAGACAATTTGAAATTCTTAAAAATCTTCTCACTTTTGGTAGGGATATGTGAAATGGTAAGAAGGATTTATTTGCTTAACCTTAATGATAATGATAATACCATCATTTTATCTTGTAATTGACACTGAATGGATCTACTGCGGTTGGGTGATTGAATGGAAATAAGACGGCTGTTGACGAGACCAAAAATGATTTTAACGAATGAGGAGTGAATGGGTTTCGGAGGGGTGGTAGAGATGAGCCGAGGATTGATGTTGACAAGATAAACAGCCAGCATCGGTGGTTGTAGTGGAGGTAATAGTCAAAGCGGTCGGGTTTCACGAGAGTTTGAATGGATCAGAGCACAGAGCGTGATGACCAGGATTTGAGCAGGACCTGAAATCCCACATAGAGCGAGAGTCGTCGGGAGGAAAGGAGGGGGGCGAACGTCAAGTGTTTAGCGATGCCTAATTAGCCGCGGAGGGCTTCCCGTAGGGGGTGACAGGGCGGCGCGGGCGGCCAGGAGAGGTGAGGAGAGGAGGGGGTTGGAGGAGGGAAGTGAGCGGAATATGGAGATCAGGGAAGGGAAGATGACGCGACACGCGTATAAGGGCAGGGATGCGCTAAGGTGCAAGGGTGGACGGGATATTAACGCGGGTAAAGGGCTACGGAAAATGGGGGTGAAACGTGCAGAATCTGCTTGCAAAGAAGAGACGAGGCACACGGCGGCAGCGGGGGTGGGAGCGAGATGGAGGAGTGATGGAAGTGAGTGAGAGAGGACGAAGGCGAAGACGAGGGTGAGGATAAGCGCAAAAGCTACGGTGAAAGTGAAGGCGTGGAGTGAGTTGCGGTCAAGGGCAGAGGCAAGTGTGGGGGCGGAGATTGAGACGAAGACGAGAGTGAACGCGAAGAGGATGGTGAAGGCAAGTTCGAATGCGAGGCGAAGGCTGAGTGCGAGGGCGGGGGTGGAGCGAAGAGGAGGGCGCAGGCGCGGGCGCGGGCGCGGGCGCGGGCGAGCACGGAGCTTAGGGCTTCGGCCGCCAATTAGGGTTCGGCCATTGTCCGGCTATTGCTTCTCGGCCGCTGCTCGCTTCAGCTCCTCCGCCCCGAGGCCGCGGCGTTTGAAGGCGGCCGGCGGGGCGGGGGCGGCTGGGCTAGGCAAAAGCGCGGGCGGTAGAGGCAGACGTGGAGGGGCGTGGGAGGAGCGGAGAGTGGAGGGGAGCGAGGGCGCTGGAGGGGTGAGGTAGGGGTTAGTCGGGGAGAAGGTGGTGTGGTCAAGACCATTGTAAGTGTGACAGCGAGAGGCTGCCGGTGAGGGAACATAGGGGCGTGTCGCGGACAGAAGGGTGTGCATGGGTAGCGAGAGTGTCGAGAAAAAGGCTTGGAGAGATTTGGGTAGGGGCGTGTAGGGCGTTTGTGCGGGAGGGATGTAGTGTGATGTGGCTGGGCTTGAAGTGTCGTACCGAGGGTAGAAGTGTTTGGTAGAGTTTTGTGGGCAATGTCTGGGCGTGACTTGTCGTGGAAGGCGGGTTAGAGGTGCCTTGTGTGTGTGTGTGGAGGGGGTGTGAAGTGTCGTGGAGGTGCGCGAGGACGTGTAGGAAGGGTGTGCTGTGGGTGGACGGTGAGAGAACGCGTTTTGGTGTTGGTGTGTGTGGTGAAGAGTGATTGGGCGGGGGCTGTAGAGAAAATGTGAGGTGTGGTGTGGTGTAGAGGCGTGGCGGGGCCCGAGGGTGTGGTTGTGGCGGGGTTTTAGAGGCGGGATGGTGTGGGGCTTGTGAAGGGGAGTGTGGGGACGTGGTGCCATTCGCCCTCGGCGCCGTAGCTAACGACGTCGGCTATTCGCCGTCCCCCTCCCCCTCCCCCGCTACCCGCGCAGCTACCTTTGAAGAGCAGGGGACGTCTTTCATGCAGCCCTTCACAGCTTTCTTTGTGATGTAGAGATCGCTTTGTTGGCTTTAAAATGACTTTGAACATGGTAAGTATTTCATTTATCCCTGTAATGTGAAAAACCTCCCTAGATTGAGTCTATAATTCCATCAAATTGCTGTTATGAGTTTCATAATAAACCTGGTTCATAATTCCAAGGAAATGTGAATCCTTCTGATTAAGAGGAAGATAATATATTTAAATCAGACACTACAAGTGCTGAAAAATATTATTTATAATCTAAATTTTGGATTCGTTTATTTGGTTGACGTTTTACCGTATGTAACAAAAATACACAGTGAAGATGATACCAATTGCTAATATGACTTTTACACGTGTAATTGTGGATGAGGTAGGTATAATAGGCATTTAAGAGCCAGTTTTTGTCCGTAAATAATAAAATCAATCTTTCCGATTATTTTTGCTTTGCATTCTAATATTTGCACTACATACTAATGTAATTCATTCAAATCTGCAAAAAATCCAGCTCAACATTATGAACATCGAAAATATTACATTACATTCTATAATTTCAGACTTCAATGTTTGCCACTATGCATTACCCATCGAATTTACAAGTCCCTCATGTACTCTTTTTTTCTTTCTGTTATTCATATTTTGTACTTTTAATTTATTATGCTACAACTATCTTATTATTACTAATTATGGATACATTGTGCTTTATATAGCTTTCGACAAACTTTTCGTAAGAAATGAAGAAAATTTCATATATTCATCATTGAAATGAACAAAACCTAAATATCATCAATCGTTTAGGTTTCGTCTTTAGCACTGATCCGAAATTCCTACAAAGTCTGATCCGAAATTTTAATTGCGCCCAGTTAAGAAAACATGGGCAGCATTTTGAAAAGTAAAAATTATCGTTGTTACTTTAATTATAACAGACCCGAAGTAATTTTCTTGTTTGTGGTCTAACCTTCTAAAAAAATGAATTACAAATTGCCTAACAGCGACAAATGCTGTCGATCTCTCAGATAACCGAGTTGTTCTAACGTATATACTTGCAGAATTTTTTGAGGAAACCGCTCTTATGAGAACCTCACTTATTGTTCTCAGAAGGTATAGCTTCCAGTTCATGCCGATAATATTTATGCTGTCGACACCAGAATAATCTCAATCAAACTATGAGCTACCCCGTAAAGCGCAGGCCGGAGAAAGTAATACAATTTACAACTGATACTTTTTAATGTATTTGTTGTTCTTATTGTTGATAAATATTGTAGTTTAATAACATTTCATAATTTCGATGTTAGCAAATGTGTTTAATATTTTTTGCATGATACCCCCAATAGTGAGCTTGCTAACCACGATAAGCTGAAATTCAAAGAAGCATCTGAGAGATTCTTGCGTGTACTTGAATAACTTTGTCTGCTACTTCTCCAGAATGTATGCATTTCTGCGCGTTATCGGATTCAGTAATGATAATTCCACAAGCCGTGAGAGAATATTATTCTGGCACGGCTTTTGGCAAACCACATTCGTCTTAGTTCATTACACTTCCACTCGGCAGAGGGCTCTGCTGCGGCACGAAACAGGCCGCAAGTTGGGGATAATGTGGGAACTTATGTGGCAGCGGAAGATTATGTGGATGGTTTATATAATGTCGACGGCAAACACTACGGCAATTCGTGTAACATAACACAGCTAACAAAATACTCGTATGCAAAAACCATCTTGTTCTACTAGTAATTTTTTTTAAATGAAATCAGCTCAAATCAAGAGTCAAGTTCCTCGATAATAAATATTACTCCCATGCTCCCATTTCACAATTAATTTTTCCCAAAAGTAGATGTAGACTATTTAAGTTTGTGATATTTGTTTTGACTTGTGTGTAGTTAATGTTATAAAATATTTAATTAATGAAGTATAGAGTACAATGAATGAAAAAATATTTCAAAAACTAAAAACTTCTCCAATTTTGAAGTCGAAGAGAAAATATAGTCTTCGACTCGTGGAGATTGGCTATTATTCACTCGTAGAAATTATTAGTAGTAATTAACGTAGATAGTAGAAACGTTGAGTTGCTCGTAGAAAATAAACATACACGCGTGAATAATAGCTATCATTCTACGCACTTCATATGCTCTTATTAGCGCATCCGGCGCAGGTTGAAGACGGAGATTTGCTTCAGTGGGTTGAGCGGGGGTTCGACGGGGGTTTCGAGCGGGGGTTCGAGCAGGGGGTTCGAGCGGGGGGTTCGAGCGGGGTGTTCGAGCGGGGGTTCGAGCGGGGGTTCGAGCAGGGGGTTTCGAGCGGGGTTCGAGCGGGGGTTCGAAGCGGGGGGTTCGAGCGGGGGTTCGAGCAGGGGGTTCGAGCGGGGGTTCGAGCGGGGTTCGAGCGAGGGTTTTGAGCGGGTTTCGATGGGGGGTTCGAGGGGGTTCGAGCGGGGGTTCGAGCGGGGTTCGAGCGGGGCGAGTGGGGGTCGAGCGGGGGTTCGAGCGGGGGTTGAGCGGGGGTTTCGAGCGGGGTTCGAGCGGGGTTGACGGGTTCGAGCGGGGTTCGAGCGGGGGTTCGAGCGGGGGTTCGAGCGGGGGGTTCGAGCGGGGGTTCGAGCGGGGGTTCGAGGGGGGGTTCGAGCGGGGTTCGAGCGGGGGTTCGAGCGGGGTTCGAGGGGGTTGAGCGGGGGTTCGAGGCGGGGTTCGAGGGGGTTCGAGCGGGGTTCGAGCGGGTTTCGAGCGGGGTTCGAGCGGGGGTTCGAGCGGGGGTTCGAGCGGGGGTCGAGCGGGGGTCGAGCGGGGTCGAGCGGGGGTCGAGCGGGGGTTCTCGAGCGGGGATTCGAGCGGGGGTCGAGCGGGGGTTCGAGGGGGGTTTGAGCGGGGGTTCGAGCGGGGGTTCGAGCGGGGGTTCGAGCGGGGTTCGAGCGGGGTTTCGAGCGGGGGTTCGAGTCGGGGGTTCGAGTGGGGGTTCGAGCGGGGTTTGAGCGGGGGTTCGAGGGGGGTTCGAGCGGGGGTCGAGCGGGGGTCGAGCGGGGGTTCGGGGGGATTCGAGCGGGGGTCGAGCGGGGTTCGAGCGGGGGTTCGAGCGGGGTTCGAGCGGGGTTCGCGGGGGGTTCGAGCGGGGGTTCGAGTGGGGGGTCGAGCGCCGGCGAGCAGGGGTTCGAGCGGGGGAGCGTAGGCGCGGGAGCGAAGCAGACCGCACCCCTCGCCTGCTCCGGAGCGGAACGACCTCCGAACGTCTTTCGAATCCAACGCGTCTCCCACGGAGGCCCTCGAACGGCGATTTAATAGCACAAAATAATACAGCGAATGCAGTTCAGGGACTGGTTACGGTCGGGAGTCTCAATTTCTTCAGCAGATAATGATTAAAATATTGCCGAAACGTTGGAACATCCATTGTTTAATTGCTCATATTTCGACAGATCCATGAACCGCAGCCCTGCGACTTTATCATGGTCGTGATCTCTACAATAGAAAATGGTACGTTAAAAAGCTACGCATTTGCAATTTTTTAGTACACTAAGCATTAAAAAGACCTTTCTGTTGCAAGAAGTCGTTCACAAACATGGATTTACGCACAATGACGACGTATTAGTATTTTTACGACTCGAATGATTGCGTCGTCACCCGTTCGGCCAAATCGCAGCGAAGAATCGTAAGGAGGAGGCGATAAGGTGAACGGAACATCCCGAAAAGCGCTTTTTCGCACGGAAGTCAAATACCCCAGGGTCACACGAAAATTGCTTCGCGAAATTTAGTGTTTCATTGTTGTAAAATTTCAAACGCTCTATGCCAACTCGTTTATAATGTTGCTTATTTGTATGCGTTCAAATTTAAAAACCTCGCTTCTAACGTTGCTCGTTTTCAAAAACATGTACGCATGCAATAAAGCTTAACATTACAGACTAATTGCTTAAACTACTATTATGTAATATAGTATATAGTACTTCATTTCTACAGCGTTCTTCAATTTTTTTTTCGACACATAATTTTCAAGATCCTATTACGCCTCTATAAACTTGTCATAATATATAACGAAGATAGCGAAAAGGTTTGTAAAGGCAAAAATCAATCAATTAGAAATCTATATTAACTTGTATATTCGACCCAAAAACGTTTTGAAATGATGTGGCAATATTAAATAACTCTTTAACTCTATAAGTAACTATTTATAACTCACATAAAGAAAAAATAGTTTTAATTCCCTATAACAATATTGCTTTAATCAATTAAGGAAATTGAGCAAATATAATGATATAAAACTGAAAAAAATATTGTAATAAAATACCTAGAAAGAATTTTCATAACTCGCAATTTCAAAATAGCTTTTAATAGGGAAATATTAGAAATTATGGGAAAAAGGGTAATGAAATTACCTGCAACGGTCTATAGTAACTGACATTCAAGGAACGTCCTTGAAAGAATGGAACTAAAGCTAGATTTCCCTCATAGTTGCACAGACTGAATCGAAATTAACTCGTACCAAACGCATCTGCTTCCAAAATACGTCATAATTGCATCGTCACTGCCCGGGGATACAGCTCTCTATACCTCAAAACACGTATTACGGGCAGCACCTCTGGAATTCCCAGCCCGCGATGTGTCACTTATATCAGTAATAATTGCCAAGTGCGCAGACACGCCCTCGCCGCCTCGCCCCGCCCTCGCCCCGCCCTCGCCCCGCCTCGCCCGCCTCGCCCGCGCCCTCGCCCCGCCCTCGTCCCCGCCTCGCCCCGCCTCGCCCGCCTCGCCGCCTCGCCCGCTGCCCGCCTCGCCCGCCCTCGCCTCGCTCGCCCCGCCCTCGCCCGCCTTGCCCTCGGCCCCGCCCTCGCCCCGCCCTCGCCCCGCCTCGCGCCTCGCCCTCCGCTCGCCGCCCTCGCGCCCTCGCCCCTCGCCCGCCCTCGCCCGCCTCGCCCCCCTCGGCCCCCTCGCCCCGCCTCCGCCTCGCCCCCCTCGCCCGCTCGCGCCTCCTCCGCCCTCGCTCGCCCTGGCCTCGCCCTCGCCCCGCTCGCCCCGCCCTCGCCCCGCCCGTCGCCCCGCCCTCGCCCCGCCTCGCCCTTCGCCCTCGCCTCCGCGCCTTTCCGCTCCCCGCCCTCGCCCCGCCCTCGCCTCCTCGCCCCCCTCGCCTCCCTCGACACCGCCCTCGCCCCGCCGGCCCTCGCCCGCCCGCCCTCGGCCCCGCCCTGCCCAGCCCTCGCCCTCCGCCCTGCCCGCCCCCCCCTCGCCCGCCGCCCTCGCCCCGGCCCTCGCCCGCCTCGCCTCCGCCCTCGCCCCGCCCTCCCGCTCGCCCTGCCCCGCCCTCGCGCCGCCGCCTGGCCCGCCTGCCCGTCTCGCCCGCCGTGCCCCGCTCCTCCCGCCTCCGTAGAGGCGAGGTCACGCGTCATTGGCAGTCACCGATTCCGAACGGCCTCTAAAACCCGCGTGTAAGTGCAAAGCCACTAATGAGACGCTATTTAAAACGACGAGACGGACAGCAGCGCTGCGAAAATTGAGAGCGGAATGCACGCGATAGCGCTGCGGACGAGAGTGCAATCACGGAATAAAACGAGGGTTTATTTTATTACGCGCTGTTCGCAGTGGCCCTCCCCTGTTGCCATATCTCGCTCGCGAGGAGCGACGAGGAATGGTGGCCGCGGGGCGTTTCGCAAACAGACGGCGCCGCCGCAGGCAGCGTGACGCACGCCGCGCGTGTTCGGGTCGCGCAATGGAACCGGCCGCCCCGTCATACGTTCGATTGCCCCGGGAAAAGCGATTGTGTCTCATTTTATGGCACTTACGCATGACGATGTCGGATTCAAACCCTCACGACACCAGGAATGTTCGAGCTCAAAATGCGTTTGAGAGGCATTCAAGCAAAAAGTACGACAAAAGGTACCATAGATTAGTGGCTCTAAAACAGTAAGTACTTTCTCGGCCGTACTTTCACGCCAAATTGGGCGAAAAGTACTCTGATTTTCGAAAATTGCACAAGACCAGTATTTCATAATATATCTACAAGGAGATATAATTGCAATTTTCAAAAAATTTTTGCAATTTTCAAAAAATCTGGGATTTTAACAATCATCAAACCTGTACTATTCTCTTAAACGTTATTAATTCTACCCAACAACAAAATTTTTAAAAAAGTTATGGCGCCAATGTTTTGAAAATTTTGAAAAAGTCCCAGGAGTTTCGTGTGAAGTAACTACCAAAAAATATTGGTTTCAAATTCAAGAGGCCGCGAATCAACAAAATCGATTGTGAAACACCAATTTTGGAGAAATCGGCTGAACGGTTTAGCCGAGCTAGCGCCAACGTTCACAGACAAAAAGACCATTTCTCCTCATTAGATTTTTCGGCATCAAGAACCCACAAATCATGGATTGTGGCTACACCACGAGATAAAAGATTTTTTCTAAATTTAGATAAAGATTTATCAACTTTATCGCTTCCAGGGACCTGAAATAGTTGTTTTCTTGCCGAAAATTCGCCTTTTGTCGCGCAGGATTACATAACTTTTTCTCTACTCCGTAGCGTCAAAGTAAAAAGGAAAGTAACGAAATTTTTCCGCTAACTATTGCTAAACGACTCGGCATATACGAGTTATTAGTTAAATTTTGATATTATTCATAAAAACTTGAAGTTGATTGTCATGATTATTAATTCATATCTGAAGATAGTTTGACCGTAAATTTTTTCTTGACAGAAACAAGTCATTTCAATAATTGTAATAATAAAATGACAAAGTAATAACATTTAATGTTTGTTATTCATTCTATAAGTTCTTCATGCAACATTTTGAAAATCCTGTTTTCCTCAACTTCTGGCTACCACAAATATAATAGGAAAAATAATTTCAATTAACATACTCGTAAGTGACAAGTTGATGCCAGTAATATACAGAGAGACGCATGACCCAGTTATAATAAAACAGAAGACGTCTATTTACAACAATATGTGAGAACAGAACTCGAAAATAAATCGACATAACTCGACTCAAAATTATTTATATTTCTTTGCAAATACTTTTTTCTCGAGTTAGGTCAGGGTCTATCAATGCAAGTTTGTATTTCTCTGTATTTTTAGCCTGATAGTGAGGAATAATTCTTAAAACTGTAGCAAGACCTATTAATTCCACATATTTGAAATTTACATGGTGCCATTTTATTTGTCAACAGGCATAACGTCCTATAGTTTACTACTTGGTCTGTCTATATTTCATTGCCCAAATAACAAATGTACAGTGTACATCTTCTGCCATGAGCTGCATTTCAAGCGTGCAACCCGCAATGCATCTATTGCCTCCGACGCCTGTGACGGATCCTCGTGCTGCGACGGGGCTCCAAGGGAGTGAGATTGATGCGCAGTGGGCGGGGCTCCAAGGGAGGTGAGATTGATTGCTAGCGATTCCGGGCGCGTCGACTTCTGGTCTTCAGTCCCGTAAGTGTGGTGCGTGTTTTTCGGGAGTTGGCGGCGATCTCCCGCTGGATGGAGAGATCCGGCGCCGACCTACTGTCGACTAACGGGGCTTTCCGCAACCAGGTGTCCCATACCAGTATGATACTTCAGCCGGGACAAGCGCTAAGCTCCCAACTACTCTCTCGACATGTTTGATATTACAGGGCATGTGAGTGGTGTAAGAAGGATAGGACGAGGAAGAGGAAGGAAAGATCGCGCGCAGTCCGTGGCCCGTTTTTTAGGGTACTGCTCCGGCATGGACCTGATATTGACCGTAAAAACTACGTAATCCTTCCGATAAGAGCAGTTGACCTCTACAATTCTCCAGACAGCGACTGAATTCGACCTAGCTATCTAGTGTCTAAAATCCTGCCACCGTGGAGTCCTAGTAGAGCCCTAGGACATATTGGCCCGAGGCCCTGCAGTGACACTAGTTGATGCCCTGAGCCACCTCTCCCGGTCGAAGTGAGGTGAACCGCAGCGCGGCTGGGAAGGGCGGTAAGGGAACGATGGCCTAAGGGGAGAGGAGAAATGTTGAGAGGTGCGCAAAGAGGGAGAGTGAAATACATTTAATTTTTTTATCTTGCCTTACTTCGTAAAAAGAGACAGTATTGTTAACATGCACCGGGAAGCGACGGTGTTTCGGCAGAAAAACTCTTACTGTCGGATCCTGGTAACGAAAAAGCCGACATATCCTGTTCCTATTTATAGTAAATTACTTCCTCTAACATGTAGAGGATGTATCCTGCAGGAAGTGCAATATAGCGCTAGAAACCATGAATCATATCCTGGGTTAAGCATTTTTACTGAGATAGCAAGATTAAAGCGTCATGCAGAGATGAAGAGCGTCATATAGGGGAAGATGCTCTTGAAATCGGACTCCGTGGTGCCCACGGAAACAACTTTCGCCGGGAAGGGGGCCACGTGGTCGAAATGACTCCTCCACGAGTGTGAGTGCTGCCTTCTGCAATGAGGGGGGGAAGACGTAGTGAAACATCAACCAGTCATTCCCCTGGCAGCCCAACTGCATAATTGTCCAACACTAAGGTCCTGCCAGTGGCGGTTGGAACCTCTGGGGATCACGTATAGAGGCGATCTACTGATTATCTCGTTAATTGCTCTCAGGAGCCCTATTAAGCTCTAAACACAATTTATAAATTACGATGGAGCAATTAGCATTGTTCGTAGTAAAAGGAGAAAAGGAACTTCTTAGTCCCCTGAGGACATTTAGGGACACCACGGCATCCAGAAATGCCTAGTTACCTCGGCTTTTAGTGGAAACAGAAATCTATTTAATGTAGCACATACAAAATTGTATACTCAGAATCGATAGTTTGTGAGACCGAAAAATCGGTTGAAGGCCAAACGTCTGCGTGTCTGTTGCCAACTCTAGCACCTCACCCGTTCATTCAATTTTCTCCGAAAAACGATATCCCGTGATCGATTCCTTGATTCCGTGATTTTTGTAAATTTAGAAACGGATTTATCCACATTTTTGTTACAAGGGCCTTGTAATCATATTTTCTGCCTAAAAGTCGCCGTTTTTTGATCAGAATTCCATCACTTTTTCTTCTTAAGAAGTAGCTTCTTAAGAGCGAGAAAATAATAAATGCACACGATACTATTTAACCCTTCAGTAATCACAATATTCCTTTTTTTAACATTCGGTTTAGAACAAATTCTTTCGTTAAGTTAGCGATTATGAAAATTAAATTACACTTCTGTGGATTGTTTAAAACCTATACCTGTTCTATCTACACAAATGGTTCTTACAGGATCCATCATATCTGTATGTTAGTACATAAGTATGGCACACCAATATGGAAAATATATTTACATCAGAATGAAGATAACGGTCTGTTTTACAGTACTTTAAAATATTCAATGTCCCAAATAATAATTTGGGTCTCATTTTAACAAACTATTATCCCAATGTTAAGTAAGGAACAATAACGGAATACAGTTTGAATCTTAGCAACAACTACAGTAGGTTGATTAATAAATTCATATACAAGTTTAAATTTTGCAGGCTGAAATTTGAACAATTATCCCACCTTTTCTCACTCTCACTCCCCCTCTCCGTAACATATATTTTGGGCCATCAAAAATGTATTATTATTATTAATATTATTATTATCATCATAATTATTGTTTTATCCGAGTTCTAGTGGCGTTACAATACACTCCATTCTTTCTGCTTCTCTCCCGGAAACCGGATACTGTCTCATGACCTTGGCAGACCGCGAGTGATACGCAAACAACAGGTCACAATCTCGCACTACTATTTTTCTTCTACGAGACTTTTGTATCAACGAGCGCCCAGAAAGTCTCTCAGAACCGAGGCGAATTAGGGTCTCCTATTAAATACTCGCACTTACGTTCGTAGCAACCAGATCACTGGGAAACAAGAGATGAGGACACTTCCACCATCTGTTGCGATTGTGGTTATCACGCAATTTATGTTTTCATTTCTTGCAAGCTGAAATTCGTGCTAGCATAATTTCAGTAGCTAGCACTCTCGCCAGCCACTAATTGCACTGTGGACAGACCTTTAGGTCGCATTTTATTATTAGTTACAAAATAAAGAAGAACTTTGCTAATCGGAACACCACATATCGAAAATGTTTGGATAATCTGAACAAAAATTCGGGAAGGGAGGATAATAGACTAAATGAATAAAATGTTTATTTGTTAGTGTAAAAAAAGTACTTTATAATTACTGTAGAACTCAACAACTAATTATTAAAACCTAAGTTGTCGAAATAAAACGTTTATTGCACGGGTAACTATGGTGTACTTCACATTCTAATGTAGCAGTAATTCGCACTTTGCGGAACTTGCAAAATCGGTCATCTATTTTCGCCGTTAGCAACTGAATCTGCTTGATGATGCGACATGATGGTGTGATGCAGCCGCTACGCTACCTTTTATCATATTACGCTACATTGCATTGTTTGGTAATCCTAGAGATGTACCGTACATCTTTCGGATAATCCGACCATTTCCGAAACCAAACAGACTACACGCCAATTAGTTCAGATTACCGGCGTTATGCTGTACTCCGACGGAATAATCTTGCAATTCTCATAAACCTAGAGCAGCATTGCCTATGCGAGAGTAACAATAAACTGAACATCGTGCTTTCCTTTCGACGAGTTTCCTGGAGGCGTTGGCTTTTGACGTATCGCTGCTACTGAAACCAAACCTCTTCCCGTACTTTTGCGTTTTTCTTCTCACAGGTTTTGGTCCAATTTTCTCCTACGTGGTAGATGTAACCAAAACAAGCAAAGTTCATAAAACTATTTTTATTTGAGTTTGTACAATACAAATAATATATCACACGAGCGCAGTTTACAAAATTGCCTGAAGATATACAGGGGACGTGCCAAATCAACCAAGGTCCACAAGATGTCCCAAAAGCAACGACGTGGTCGTAAACAATACCCAGAAGAAGTCCGTAACGCACAGGCCGCGTCGCCGCTCTAATCACAAACCACTTGAACCCTCTCCCACTGCGCCGGGTGACTCGGCCAGCTGCCTGCCCGTCGGGGGCCGCAGGGGCGGTGACGGCTGCGCCCCTGGCCACCTCGCGCGGGCGGGGCCCGCAGTTGCCGTCGCCGCCACCACCACCACGGCAGACATCCTCAAGGACGCCAAACCCAATCTGCAGCCTTACGAACGCACCTTTCCCTGGGTGTCAGCTCGCAGCCACGCACTTCTTTTCAATTGAATAGTAATAAGAAAACTGTTTTCGTAATAGTTATAACAAGGGCAGTATTAAGAAAAAAATTACCAATAAGTTCCAAAAGAAAAGTTTCCAACAAAATAAAAAAGGTTCCAAAAGGTTTACAAAGGCTGTACGAAAGATACCTCACCATTAGAATAGTTATTCAACACGTGATACATTTTATATGATTAAAATATCCAAAAATTTTCTTCTATGCAATTTGAATTATCCTTCAGATAAAGAAGAATTTTTGTTTGAAAAATTACATCTCTTGGCGAGTCTTTTTGCAATGCGTAGATGGAATTCAATTCATTTGCTGTTAACTGGCAATGCGGCTCCCAGCAATGAGTCTATCCCCCGAGGCCATCTCCACGGAAAGAGCTTGCCTAGCTTCCAAGCGGTCGCCTTTACATCACCCCGCAGCCCACGACGCTTCAGAGGTCTGTATACTACGCTAGTCAGTGTTCTTTCTCTGATGAGAGGCGCTAGCCATCTCACCAAACATTTGAGTCAGCGATCACAATTCTTTATTAACATACTTGCTTTATATAAATGATACGAAGTATTACACAAATTGTATATATTATGTTCAAAAGTGAATACACTCATTAATATGTTTGTAGATAGTATTTTTCAAAGTCACATGTTCCATATGCTTAGTGCACTAGATAAACGTTGCCTTACTTATTATTAATAAAGCAGATTGTCAAATTTGTTTATTCATTTTAAAGCTATAGTGTGAAATTGTCTCAGTATCCACATCAGATTCTTACACATATTTTCTTTATATGTTTTGTCACACCAACGACACAGTTTAGGCAGTCAGAAATAAATAAAGATAGGCCAAAGATAGTGGCAAACGAATAACTAGAGAAAACCAGCCATAATTCAGAAACATTCATGATGATCACATTTATATTTTTAGACTACTAAGTTTTCGTATCCTAGAATGCCTGCACAAGCAAAAATGAAATTTCTTTTCTTATTTTGGATTACATGGACTATAACTTTCTGTGAAGCAAGACAAATTGCACTGTGAATAGCGTGAGCACGTCATTCGAAGTTTCAGGCACGCGTCCGGATACTATCGATCACATAGAGCATTTTTATACACATTTATCGGAATACGTTAGCATTTACGTGGTCATCATTGTTTAAAAACTTTTAAGCTTGTGCAGAGCAGACGGAGCGGCCACTCACCGTTGAGCACGTGCACAGCGATGCTGCGGGCGTCGGCGTTGGCGGGGAGGCAGCTGTACTTGCCCGAGTCGGGCGCGTTGGCGCGCTGGATGAGCAGGTAGGACGTCGTCACGTCGCCCTTCTCCGTGATGACGCTCACGCCGCCGCGCGGGGAGTCGTAGTTGATCTCCTGCAGCACGCAACGCGCTCTCATCACTCACTAGTCCCGTAAGGGTGGGGAATGTTTTGCTCGGGGGAGGCTCGGGGCGGTCTGTCCCCGCTGGATGGCGAGAACCGGCGCCGCCCTGGCCCGGCATCTCCCATCAGCGGGCACCGCCCCAGCCGGGGCACACTCTAAGCTCTCGCTTATGTGGTAGTGTGGTGCGTAGTGTGTGTGTAAGGGGTGAGGAGTGCACAAGTATAAGGAAATATCGCGAGCGGTACGTTTGTTAGGGTACTGCTCCAGCATTCACCTGGTATTGATCGGAGAAATCCCGAAGAACGATCGATCAGAGCAGTCGACCTCTAAAATTCTCTTCCAGACAGCGACTCAACCCGAAAGAGCTGACAAGACAGTGTCGAAATTCCTGCCACCGTCGGGACTCGAACCTAGGTTCCCTCGACCAGAGGTATTGCAGTAACACTAGTTGATGTCCTTAGTCATCTCCTTCGGTCCTTTGCATAGTACGAGTGGAATAGAGCAATTTAAACTTCAGTTATTTAAATACGGTTGCATTGCTGGAAGCCAACGAGTTAGAATATTTTACATAAAGTGGCTGAAGCTCCACATTCATTGCAGTAAAATTAAGTCATAATTTTTAGTGTCAAAGCAGCGCTCTCGAAAGAAACGGAGTGTTCTAGTCTTCTGTTTGGCGCTGATTATGGCCAGGTGAGCGCAGGATGTACGAAATATAAAGGCTCATACTCTCTTAAACAAGCAAAAATTAATTATTTAAAAACAGAATGACAATATGTTAAGAGAACGAACAGAGAAACCTTAAATACCCGTTGCTTTCTTCATCACTTATTGTCGCAAGAATGGAATTTCTTGAAATAGTATTGTAGCTCGCGTAATGCCTGAAAGTGAATGCTATTGCATTAAGAAGCAAACAGATCACAAATAAGGCGGCAAACTTGGAAAATTATATATTTGTGGCTTGATGACTTCTATTATACATTTACATGCTAAACGACCTGTGCATATTATTATTCTGACAACATATATAAATTATATATAGATAAATAAAAATACAACACGTCCGTTGAGTGAGAATATAGAAATAAGATATAATACAAACAACACGTCCGTTGCGTACCACAGTTCTACACGCCACCATCAGGCACTTCTCTTGTTTTGACTGCAAAGAGCATGACCACCTCTGGTTCTGAACGCTTCCACCAAGAGCGCTGAAATCATAGGTCCAGCTACTCTAAGTAGTACACAGTAAGTGGCTAAATTATTAGGGACAAGACTCAAATTTTTGTGTTTTATATTTTAACAGCATTGTTCAATCAAATTATTGGATTTTTGTGTCATAGGATAAAATTATTTTTATATAGTTAATACCGGGGTTTAGTGCCGCCAACTTTTGATGGAATTGTAAGTTAACGGCACGCTAACTATATACGCTTACAATTGCAGTTGGACATTGTGATTCCATTATTTGCTAATAGTTTCAATTAAGTGACTGGTGGTGAATTGGTGGTGAGCACTTTCTTGACGATCGGGCGTTTAGTGAGTTTCCACATGTCTCTTTAAGGTTCATGGTTGTTGAGTTCCCCAGCCAGGGCAAAACGGTATTTTTTTCTGCCAGGTATGCAGTAATACTATTGTTTTTAGGCCAAATCGAGCATAAAAATGTATTCTTAATTACCAGGGTTTAATCACCAGACTGAATCACCATTCTTCGAGCTTCTATCTGCAACAGTAGCAGAGTCTCTAATACTCGTTTGTACTGGTCTTGCCGCACTATTCCTTCTACGATATTTTGGCGCCCCCATACCCCCTTCGCTGAGATCATAGACATCGTGACACTAACAGGGTGTTTAACCCTCTCTATGGTATTCTGAATGGAACTCTTTCCCTGAGTTCCGTTGGATAAATTCATTTTAGTCAACTGAAATACGAAACGTGGATCCGTCATGAGAATCATGCGTATAAAATATTACAAAAAGTCATTAATTAAGAAATGTGCCAGTGTTTTAAATGTATAAAAACGTTGTCGAGACATTCGCATTTCCGTGTTGTCTGGGCCATTGTAGACACTTCTTCTCTCTGGCCCGGGAGGGGCGGGGGCTTTGAAAGGGCGGCGACCGATCGGGCTCTCTCCAATTAACCGTCTGCGGACTCTTCTTGTGCAAACTCTTACGCCATCGGCGATTATCATCGCAATCAGACGAGCAGCATTCTTTTTATGATTTTTAAGGCGGATAATCCTGATTCTGCGATCTTTACGAAGACCGGTGATCCTTTTCCAGACACATTTACCACACTGCCGGCTTCCAGGGCCTGCTTCTCATCAATTTTTTATTTGTATTCTAATATTGACAGTTAACGAAGTACCTGTAATAGTAGCTATATCACTCAATATATAGACTGAAGTAATTGTGTTTTTATTTATATAAGTTTACTTAGAGATGTGACTGAAGCTTTACCCTACAAAAAATAAAAACATCAAGGTTCTGGCGCTTAAGTGTAAATTAAAATTAAATTCACTCATAAAATTTAGTAAAAGTAATGCTGTAAGGTGTAAACAATTTCGTTTTGATTATTTTGGATAAAAATGTGAAAATCTTGTATGTCCTCTTTACAAAAGCAATTTTTCATAAACTTCAACTAAATAAAATGTAACATTACTTATTTCTTAAATAACTTAGTCGTCCAGATTTCCACTTTTTAAAAATAAATGATATCAGTTATACTAAAATTCTTATCAAAACCAAATCCTTTGCAAAAATACGGTTTAAACTAAAAATTTCATAAATATGACTGTTGTCCCTAAGAATTTGGCCACCTACTGTATTCTAGCTGGTTGGAAGCGCTGCCTCCTTTGTGACGCAACCCGATTGACATCTATGAGTTGCACGTAGTGTTGCAGGGACCCCGTGCTATCATGGCGCTCCATTAAAATTAGTTGGCTCGACGAGAAAAGAAGGAAGAGGAAGGTGCAGAAGAACAAGGATAAAGTACAATCAGACGTAATAAAAGAACATATAAGAAGAAGGAAAGAGAAGACAGGACAATGAGAAAATCAAAGAAAAAAGAAGAGAAAACAAAGAAAAAAGAAAAGAAGATAAGAATAAAAGGAAGGAAAAAAGAAAGTAAGATACTAACAAGACAGTTAATAAGAAAAAAAGAGCTAAAAAAATAAATGGAAAATAGAGAATAGGAAAAATGCAAGAAGAAAAGAACAATCACAGTACGCTATTCTCTTCATATAAAAATTCATTAATTAAATTTTAATTTGTTACAAAATACTGATACAGCGGGTCGCGATGTCTATGTGACAATTTAACATTAAAATATGATGACAAAAAATTTTGTGTTAAAGGTTTCATGAAATGGCCTCTTGTTTCAGAGTTTATACGAAATGCGTGTTGGCTATGAAGTAAAAAAAAATAATTAAAAGGAACCTTTAAAGACAACAGTTAACCACAATTCTAAGTTTTTTTTAAGTTGATCATGCCACAATTTTCTCTGATTAATCTTATTTCTATTTAGTATTAAAGGTTTCCATTTTGGGTTTATAAAATTATACGACCCACCTACATAGAGTATGTTTGGCTGACATTAATTTATGAAGGACTACATTTTTAAATTGAAAAAATATTTCCTTGGTAAGTATTACGTTCAGTGGTGCTCTGTAGTTTCAAGTTCTGCTCTGCAATACTTAAAGTACTTTACTGTAAATTCAGTCTCGACCTTTCCAAATTATATTCGGTTCCACACACACGGGACACGCGCGCGCGCAGATCCAACGCCAACTGCTCTAATCTCGGCTCGCAAATCGGATGATAAAATATTGAGTTTGATACCCAGCACACTCCGTTTCATTTCCGTCACAGTGACAGCCGGGTGACAGAATCTATTTCGCCGCAAATTCAGCGTGTGATAATCACGCCTCATCAAGGTCTGAATGGCACTTATGAATTAACCACCGTGAAGATTGATTGTTAGAGATGTTCTGCGTGTCAACTACTGTCAATAGTCCCATACGTGTAGTGGATGTTTTGCTCGGAAGGTGGCGGTGGTTTCCGTCGCTGGACGAGACATCCGGCGTCGACCCACCGCCGGATAGCCGAGTTTTCTCCAACCAGGTATCTCCCAAAACGAGGCACTTCCCTTGCCGGGACAAGCTGTAAGCGCCCTACCAGTCTCCCGGCATATCGCATAAGTGTGTTTAAAAAGCGAGGATGGGGCAAGGACGAGGTAGGAAAGATCGCGCGCGATCGGGCCAGTTTGTTAGCATATTGCTTCGCCATTCGCCTGAGGTTGATCGGAGAAACCACGAAAAAATCGATCAGAACCACCTGTCGCTAGAAGTCGCCTACATACAGTGGCTGAACTCGACTTAGCTGTATAGTCCGTCGAAAATCTTGCCACCGATGGGACTTGAACCTAAAACCTATTGATTAGAGAAATTGCAGTGACATCAGTTGATGCTCGGAGCCGTTACTTCCGGTAGAATTTCTGAAAATATTAACCATCATGTTAACACTCTTCATCTCAATCGACGCTCTCGACTTCGTGAAAGACTTTCTTTGCAGGCAAACAGCCGGACGTTTCGTCTATTCGAACAGCTCAAATATTCTGTCAATATTCGGATTATTGCTGCATAAATCAATCAATTCTCTTCGTCCCAATCAATTCCATGTGAGTTCATGGCGTCAATCAAGTCATATCTTCAATCAGTGGTCAACGGCCACAACACAACCGCGCGGGCAAACGCAATTTCAAAGTGCGCTTGAATGAGCGAATGCAACAACGAACAATTACCGCACTACGAAGTGACTGTGATTGCACGCCCTGCATCGCCGGACGCGCACTGACCGCCGCTGCCCCTCAGACAGCGCGCGAGTCGCGCTACAGCTCCGCCAGCAGCGCTGCGCACCTGGACGAGCGTCGCGCCGCCCCCCCCCGTCGCGAACGGGTCTGCTGCCAGGGAACCGACGCAGTGCCGCCATCGGGCAACACGTGTGCAGCGAGCGTAATGAGCCAGTGGTTCGCAGGATTTGGTCGCAGAGAGCAGAAACCATCAGTTGACCGACGTTGGGGAGTATTTTAATCCCATTCTCAGGGCTAATGTATAAAAAACAAGGCATGAAGACATGAGTATGAATAAACAATACACTAATTAGTAATATGGTATGCAAATATGATCTGCTGTAATCATTATTCCCGTAAGAGAAGAGCATACTATTAGCGAGAGAAGGTATTCCCCCTCTTGAAATTAGAAATCCGATGCCGATCTACACGTTGTTGCGTGATTTGGCCTCTCTAGGTATCTACCCTCTCCACCAGATTGTAAGCTCCCACCTCGCCTCCCGAACTGTGTGCTCGTGTAGTGCATGTAAGTGTGCGTTTGTGTGTGTAAGAGGGAAAGGATAAAACAAGTAAGATGAAGGAAAGTTCACGTGTGGTTCGTGTCCCGTGTGTTAGGTTATTAGTACCTCATTCGCTTTGCACTCATCTAAGAAACTACCGAAAACTAATAATGAGAGTAGACAACTATTAGAATTCTCTTGAATACAGAGGTTAAATACAACACAACAATGATGCTGTGTAAAAAGTCTGCCACCGTCAGAGCACGAATCCTAGACCTTGTCGTTCATAAAGCAGTGGTAGCGACTGTTGTCACTTGAGAAAAAAACTTTTCATTCTTAGCCAAACTTTAATTCATATTATCTAGGCTATCCGGGACGAGCCATGTCTTTGTCGTCCGGGCTAACATTTCGGCCAACATGTTGTGGCCTTCCTCAGAGCGTACTTCTGAGAACACTGAGGAATGCAGCAGAACCCTCCGAGGAAGGCCACAACATGTTGCCGAAACGTCAGCCACCTTGACACAGACGCGGCTCGTCCCTGAAGCCTAGACATTACAAACTCAGCCGTAGGCCGCGAATGTCTACGCAATCATGCCTTAGTGTACATTCTGTATGTATGTACGTAGAGAAATATATGTTTCTCGTAAAGTATTCATACATTTTCTCTGAAGATTTAATACACAATTACAGATAAACAAGTAAATTCACGAAAGCACAATGTGCCACGAATCGGACGTTAGACATTGAAGCTCTTCCCGAAATTGCGGCAGATCGCGTCTCATTCTTCTTCTAATTATAAAATTTACGACGGCATCAATCCCAAAAACGAGTGCTATTGCTGCCATTCGCACAGATTTAATCTCGCAAATCCAGGAGTAATTGATGACTGTTCGTGAATGCATTGACACATCCATAAATTAGTCAACAGCCGCTATTATCCGTCGCATCGCAGACGCATCGCTTTCCTCTGCTGGAACAGCCGCCCGTTAATCAAAGAGCGATCGCCCCAGCGAGGCGCGTGGACGTCGCGGCGCGGCGCCGATGGGGCGCCGAACCAAAGCGATCTAACGAACGGAGACACAACACTGACCGGAGGGGCGCTCAGGTTACAAACATTGGAACGAACTATCTCCATTCGAAGGCTGAACGCTGCTGGGAGATACCTGCTTGGGGAAAACTCCGCTAGCCGACGGTAGGACGGCGCCGGGCCTCGGGGGAAGAGCGCCGCCACCTCTCGAGGAAACTGCATTTACGAGAGTAATGACCCTGGTAGTTGACGGGACCGGAATTACTAAAACAATCAGTCAATCTAAGACTGGAATACTGAAGTGTCACGTTTGGCAACTTTAGGGTATGGTTTCGGCATTCGCCTGGCGTTGATCTGAGAATTCAATCGATCAGAGCAGAATTCTCCTCGTGACAGCGACTGACTTCGATCTAGTTGACAAGCTACGTAATTCCTTTCATATAACAAAAGTTCTTCCTTCAGGTCCAATTCCTTATATACATAACTCCTTATATTCACTGTATCCACTTTTCTAAATGTATTACTCCATTTTGTTATTCATAGTTCTGTCCTGAATCAACTCACAAAAAATTGAATCAAAATTTACTTCAAACCTCCACACACGATTTAATTCTTGTTTTTAATAATAGTAATAATAACACTAATATTAACAAAATTATATTAATTGTAATAATATTAATAACTCGTTACTAAATAAAGACGTTCTAAGAGACGCAAGGGAATAAAAACGTAGTGTGTGCCTTGTGCTTTCACATTCTGGTTGATAGCAAAAATCGGTTACAATTTCGCTGGGTCCATTAACATAAAGTAATTATCCAAATATATATAGATTCTATTCTAAATATAAGAGGGAGATGCAGACTGTCACATTTTTGATCTGTCACTGAAACAAATCAATGAATGGCTCCGTGAGAGCACGAGGTTTGGTTGGAAGTTGGAGTTTGGTTGGGAGAGGTATAGAAGATGGTGACATACATAGAAACAATTTACCCAGAACCCGTGCTAAGACGGTGGAATTAGAAACTCCGCCGAAGCTAAACAATTTTGGGCCCAGGGCAATGCTGAATCGTAGCCCCCCCCCCCGAAAAAATTAAAAATGTGTGTTATATTAAGAAACTACGCGTTTTAATTTCAACAAAGAACAAAAATACAATGTTCAAGATAGATAGTTTTTGTAAATATATTTTAATTAATAGTTTTAAGTAAAAATACTTAGTGATCAAATAATACAATTTCCATGGTGATCATAAAACGATTAAAAATCGTGTTTAGTTACTGTTTAATAAAAATTTTTGTTAAACACATGAAATAATAATATGAATTTAAGTGCAACTATTGTAATATTAGCATCATTGATTCATTTCATAAAGTTTTATCTTATAAGAAATGACTATAATTAAATATTTAAGATATAAAATTAATTGAAAATGTTAGGAAATATCAAACTACTGTACCGCGACCTATAAAATTACAATGGACATTTTCTTCAGCTATAAATTATTTTCAATTTTTACTAATATTTGCCCATTAGTCCCTCCCATTGGGCCTTTTGTCTTGCGAGACCCTAGGCGATCACCATGCACAGAATCGGCACCGAAATTATAGATATGACTTCGCCTCGTATTTTAGGATACATGCCTATTTACTTTCTTCAGGATGTGAAAAAATAGAAAGATATCATGAAAAAATAGATGCAATGAGAGCATCTAATAGTTCCTGAAATGTTTTAAAACGATGTACACTTTAATATGTTTGCCTAAAATGCCCAAATAAAGTAATTTTGATGAATTGTCATATTTACTCATTTTTTAAATTTGTTACACCGAAATTAAAATATTTTCCCAAAGCACTCATTTCAGGTGCATCTTTGCTTTTGAAAGATTATTAATGAAACATGTGAAAGAATGAACGAAATGTAAAGAAATAAAAATGAACAAAATAAAAGTCACCTTCTTAAATGTAATAATACTCAACTTTCCTAAAAAATAAAAAGTACCTAATTCAATCCTTTTGTGATGAGTTTTAGGTGTCAGAAACATAACGTTTAATGTCCACTGTTTTCTAACATCCGGTTTAATAATTTTGTAATCTATTTTAAGTGGCTAAAACGTCAGCTTCCATGCCTAGTAGTGGCTAATTTAGAAAATATTTTACTCTGTATGTTCTACTGTAGCTGCTTAGAACTCTAAGGTGTAGCTGCGCTGCGTGTGCTGGCGCGCTCACCCGCGAGTTGTGCGTCCAGTGGATGTTGGACGGAGGCTCCGGGCTGTGCTTGACCACGCACGTGAGGTTGATGGTGCTGCCCTTGTTAATGAACATCTCGGGCTCCCCCATGATGACGGTCACAGGCTCTGGAACAGGCGAAACACGAGGCACTACGTAAGAAATTATTCCTTTTTCACTTTATTACAGGCAATCTCTCCACTTACACATAATTAGAAAACAGACTTAGCGTATAAATAAAAAACACACATTCGTAAATACAAATGTATACATATTCAGACATTATAATAAAAATAACATTACAGATAACACTGTATTCACAATCATTTAACAGGGAGGTCTTTTGATAAATTAATACAGTTTCGAGTAGAGTGCGGGTCGATGTTTAAATCATTCACAAGTTTACACATTCTCGACAATGGTGAATTATGAAATTGGTTTGACTTTGCAAAAGACGTTGTGAAATAAATTTGCCCTTTAACTCGAAGATTTATTGTAGGAACTTTCCATTGTACTTGTGCAAGCAGATACATATAATAAATGTCATTATCTAATAACTTATATAAAAATTTTACTTCCACCATTTTAACTCTTAGACTTTAATGAGCTAACGTTAATCAATGACGCCCTTAAACTGTAATCAAAACTTATTCTTGGTCAGAGCAATCGTACTTTCCATGCTACAAAGTTAAAAAAATGTGTTGTGTACATTCTAATTTTCAAACATACTGGGGATGCATACATCAAAATTGGTTTAAATAAAGAAAAATATAGTTCGGAGAGATCTTCTATTTGAGAAATCAATTGTCATTCGTTTAATGTTTGCGAGTAAACATTATTTTTCGAGATAACTCTATCAATATGGGATGAGAATTTGTTAGGGTGAACGTGGACTGGATTTTTGAAATTGAATATGTTTTCAATAATTTAGACGGTAATAATAATAACGGCTGCCATAACGCAATGATTATAAGTTCATGTTGCTTCGTAAATTGGAAGGTTCTCGGTTCAGAAGCTGGCGGTAGCATATTGACTTAGCGCCGTGGCCACGGCGATCAACTTTGGTTGAAGCTCTGGTTCCTTTTATGCTTCGGGTAGGACCAGAATCGCCTCGACCGCCTCCGGTTTTCCTTCCTCGTTGACCAGCGACACCTTCACTGGATCCAGAGCTTCCTCTGGCGGAACTACCTTTCCCACGCGTCGGTCGCCGCATAACACGCTCGCCATGGGTTTTGCGGTTAGTGATTCCGGGCACGCTAACTGCTAAGGTCGTTATTCCCATATGCGTAGTGTATATTTTGTCGCGGGGGGGGCGGTGATCTTCCTCCGCTGGCTGGCGAGATGCAGCGCCTACCTACCGTCGGCTAGCGGGGTTTTCCTCGACAGGTATCTCCCTTCAGCAGGGCACAACCCTAGCCTCCTCTAAACTCTCGGCATGTGTGTTAGGGTAGTGCACGTAAGTGTGTGTGTAAGGGGTGAGGATAGGACAAGAAAGAGAAAGTAAAAATCGCACGCGGTCCGTGGTCCTTTCGTTAGGGTTCTGCTCCGGCAATCACCTGGTGCTGATCGGAGAAACCACGTAAAACCACCAATCAGAGCAAACGCCCACCAGAATTCTCCTCGAGACTGACTGGATTCGTTTAGTGTAGAAAATCCTGCCACCGACGAGATTCGAACCTAGGGCCTCCCGATCACCGGTATATTAGTTGAGACCCCGAGCCCCGTCCGTTCGCTGTGGGATACGACAGATTCTTAGAGATGAACGCAGAACACTTCTTCCCACAATGCTACTATTTCGGGGAAAGGAATTGGAGAGAAGACGTTTCGCTACTCTATTTTCAGCGATGAAAAAAGCAATTTCAAAGAAAGTTCCTCATCCATAAAGGGTGTAATGAATATTTTTTCCAAAATCAAACCACCACTATCACCTGGAAGTACTACTTCAAAACCAGCATTTTCTAAGTAAATGAGCAAATTTATCAAATGTTTTAATTAAGGCAATTCATAAAATGGCATTTCCACTCAACCTAACATTTAGATTTATGAAAGTATACCGAGCAGTCCAAAGTATTCAGAAAGGAAACACTTTTAAAACAAAATAAAATATATTTCTGATTTTAGTGGCTGATAATATCAATACTTAAAAAAAGCAATTGAAACTAGTTTAATATACCTGTTTATTAATACCAATTTTCCCACACTGTCAATCGAGTTTGAAACTATTTTAACTATAATTACATTTGAAAATATTTATCTTTGGTTATTTATTAACGCCCACTACCATGCTTTTGTACAATATTATTTTGTGATTCTATATACACTTCATTACACTAAGTCTTTGGTCGTTTATCACAAGAAAATTATTTTCAACATAACAACTTGTACATAGTAAGCACATGTAGTAGATACACACTCTCTGGTACGCACAGTACTCTTAAATCTATTTTATTGTGTTATATAAGAAATGTTTTTTTCTATAAAAATGTATTGCACGGGAATTCCTATTCTTAAAACTGCTAGGATTTCTGACAACTGATGCTATATGTATGCAGATAAGAGCTGAGCAAGATTTAATTTATAAACCACACACAGTATACTGTAAAACGTTGGTTTAATACATAAACAAAAATTCAATTTCTGCACTCGAGTCTCTACCGTGAACGTTTCATCTCATATACAGTAGAACACCGCTAACCTGAACCATGCAAATCCGAAATTTCTGATAATGCAAAAAAATTCGGGATGGAGGAAAAATAAACCAAATAAATAAAATGATTATTTGTTGTTTAAATAAAGCATTTTATAATTACCATAGAACTGAATAACTAATTATTGTAATGCAATGGGTCGAAACGGAACATTTATTGCACTGTTGACAACGGTGTATATTACACAGGTTTCTTTGGTAGTAATTTTCACTTACAGAAACGTACAATATCGGTAATCTTCTTTTGCTGTAAGAAACTGAACCTTCTTCATGATGCGATCGCTACGCTACGTAGTGAGTTTCTTTCATTGCATTATCTGGTAATCCTATAGATGTATTTATATACGTACGGTACATTTTTCGGATGATCCGAACATTTCAGTATCCGAACAGAATCAGTTTGGATCAGTTCGGATTACGGATTACTTCTACTGTACCACATCATCTTTAAACAGACCAGCAATGTTCCACAGCGTTTTGAATGGAATCGCCCCCACTGGACGCGAGCCACGATAACAGATCCTCGGGGCAACGCCCTCAATTGCGACGCTCGCAGTAAGAGCGACTTAAGTCTGCTGCACCGTTTTAGGACACGCACCTTCTGACGTTGGCTCTGAAGCGGCTACAATTAACGATAGCGCACGCGAGTGGGCAGAGGGGTCGGCATCCAGGGCCGTGCAATCCTTGTTGCCAGCCACTGCCTCCTTAAGCCTCCGCCCCCGCCATCGTCATCGCCTCCGCCTTCGCCTTCGCCTTCGCTCTTGCCCCCTCACCTTCCCGTAGCTCTCACACTTCTCACCCTCTCCCTCGCCTTCACTCTCTCTCTTGCTCTCGTCTTCGCCTCCTTTGCCTCCGTCAAAACTTTCGTCTTCCCCATCACCATTACCTCCGCCTCCACCTCCGCAGAAACTTCGCCTTCGCCAGCGATTCCCTTGATCCCCCTTCGACTCAGCTTTAGCACCCGTCTTCCCTCTCTTCTCCACCATCGCCTCAACGTCCGCCTTCCCACTCATCTTCGCCTTCGCGTCCGTCTCCGCTCTTCGCCTCCACCATTCCCTTCACGTGCCCTTTTGTCTTCTCGTTCGCCATCAGACCCGCCTCCCCCTTAACTTCCACCACCTTTGTCTTAACCTGCGCCTTTGCATTCTTCGCTTCCCCCTCCGCCTTCGTCTTTGCCTCCAACTCTTTCGCACCTTTCCCTCCGCCTACATTTTTCCTTTCCTTTTCGCCTCCGCCATCGCCTTCGCTTTTGCCTCGCCTCAGCCTAGACATTTAGAAAATTACCGATTAAAGCAGCCGGCTGCTAAAATCTCCCCCAGACAGCGACTGAATTAGACGCAAAGCTATAATTTAATGATTTATATTAAACAATATTCTTTATCAATTTCTGAGCAATGTTTGCTCATGTTTTGCAGGAGGATGAGTGATTGGTTGGTGAGCGATAGCGCCTTCATACGTTGTCATATCTCACAATATAACGCCTTGAGGTATTTTCCTCAACGACGTATCTCCCAACATCAGGACACCGCTCCAGGCGGGAAAAAAACTCTAAGTTACTGACCAATCTCCGGGCACGAGTGGTAGTGTAGTGAATGTAAGTAAGTATGTGTGTGTGTGTGTGTAAAGGGGGAGGATAGGACAAAGCATAGATAGGAAAGATCGCGAGCGGTCCGTAGCCCGTTTGTAAGGGTACTGCTCCGGCATTCGCCTGGTGTTGATAGGAGAAACCACGGAAAACTACCAATCAGAGCAGCCGGCCGCTAAACTTCTCCTCCAGTCAGCGACTGAATACAACCTAGCTGACAAGCTGGTATCGAAAACAGGAGGGAGGGGCCATAGAACTTGTGTGTGCGCGTGAGGGCGCGCGCGTGAGACAGTTTGGGGGTTGAAGCGGTGGGCGGGCTCTTGAACGCGTGGTCAGATTAGAGAACGAACGGGTGGTCGTATTTACAAGGAGCTGAGCACTTGGCCGGGCAGGGTGAGACAAGCTATGTGGGTTGGAAAAACAAGCAGGGGAATTGCGTGGATGTTTGTGAATAGAGAGAGAGAGAGAGAATCATTTACTTAAAAGTAAATTAGAAAAGAAGATCAATTTTTTTTGTTTAAATATTTGAAATATCCTATTAAACGTAGAATTTCACGGAATAGACGAAAACAAATATTCTTAGGCGAAAAGAAGCAGCGGGACAGGAAGCACACAACAATGAGAGAACTGGCGATATGTTAGAAAGGAATGGGAGTTCAGAGGAATCGTGTAATGTTTGGGGACTAAAAGCTAGAGTTGGAGTTTGCACGCAGAGCGAAGAAGCGCGCGGGGCACACAATGAACCGCAGGAAAGGCGGTGGCGAGTCGTCCGCGGGAGCGATGCGGGGCGAGGCGGGGCGGGGCGGCGAGAGGGCGTGAGAGGGCGGGGAGTTGGAGGGCGGGGCGGAGGGCGGAGGGACTGGAGGGCGGGGGGCCGGGCAGGGCCTCGGGGGACGGGCGGGGGGCGGGCGGAGAGGGCGGAGAGGAGGCTGGTGAAGCGCGGGAGGGAGGGAAGGGGGGCGGGCGGTCGCGCGGCCCGTGGTTGAAAATCGCCATCTTCGCCGGGCCCATGTTCCGCTACGGGCCCACCGCCCCTGCTCTGCGCCCGAGACCCTCCCCCCCCCCACCCCGCTGCCAGCACAACGGGGCGGGCGCCAAATGCATCACACGTCTCTCTACTTTCTCGCTGAGGAGTAGAGAACCAGAATGCTAAGCCAACAATTGCGAAATTTCGGCAGCAAAACGCATATTACACGGCTCTGGTAACGAAAAAGTGGAGACAGAATCCATGTTTCGTGGATTCTTCATACCGACAAATAGAACGTTGGCAAAACGTCTGTCTGTCCTTCCTTCTGTGAACACTACGGGTAAACAGTTCAGTCATTTGTTTCCAAACTGGTACCCAATCGATATGAATTGTGTCTTAGTGTCTTGAATTTAAAATTGATATTTCAAGTCTGACAGTTTACTTTACAAGAAGACGTTTCCAAAACTTTCAGAAAATGACTCCATCGTTTTTAATTAAATTTTTTTGTTAGCGTAATGAATGTTCAAGATAATGATGCAGGTGTCATGTTCTTTCAAAACACTGAATTTTCGAAAATCGAAAAATGTTCAAAACGTTATCGGAGTCGTCTTATAACTAAAATATTAAAGATAGACATTATATCCATTAATGCTATCTTTAATATTTTAAACATTCAAAGATAGACACAGCATTCAAAACTATATTTTGAAATTAGGTCATGTACAATGTTTCAAAAATTTGAGTACTTTCCGCGTAATTTTGCAAGAAAATACCAGGGAGAAATACGTGGTGGTATTTATTTAGCTCTACTATTTTTTCTAAGTATCTTTTTAACAACTAGGTCGGGTTGCGACCACTTTGTTTTAACTGTACGGGAACTGTAGGAAGGACACTTAAGGATAATACGAACACACACACAAATATCCATACCCGCGACCATTTCCGAACCTGCGTCGAGCCGAGACAGTCACAGCCCTTCGGCCGCAGGCTCTCGCCCTCGCCCCTGCAGGCGGGACGCCCTCACTTCGCGATTCCTTGACCGGACGAAATGAGTTGGGTCCAAGGCGCTGAACGGGCGCCAACGCGGTCTTTCAACGCTTTCACACATTCGCTGTGCAGAATGCGCAAAAACGAGGGGTGTGGGTAATAGAACTCTCCCGACAAAACACAGTATTTGAAGCCTTGCCATGAATTTACATGAACGGTAACGATAATGTATTACATGGAAATCCCCTTCGGCAAGTATAAATCGTGCGAAATCATCAGTTTTATAATTCATTTGCAAACAACAGAAACTCGAGAAAATGTATACAGGCGTTTTGAGAAGATAATTTTATAATATAAGAAACCATCAATACAAAACTTCGTAAGTCACCTAGTGTGGCATAGAGACTTGTCCGCAAGGGAACATCAGGCAAAAACTGATATCGCTGCAGAGCCTCTGACCGGAAGTCCTTAGGTTCCAGCCGCGACTGTGGCTGGAGTTTTGACACCAGCTACGTAGCAAAGTCACGTTCACTTCAATATTTGGAGAGTAGGCCTAAGCAATCATTGTCCAAAAATTAGAAATTAGAATACACTTCGAAGTTATTTTCAATTTTATAAAATGTGTGCAGAATGATCGCATGTGTCCATGTAGCTTATGTTACCATCAAATGCATTTGAGCCGTTTTAACATTATCGGTTCGGAGAAGACAGAAAATTCTGTATTGCTACTTGAAAAAGATTTGCAGATCCTTAACACCGAAAAACCAAATGCCGACAACGCGCCTGTCTATCCGTGCGGCTGTGAACAATCCTAGGGAACAAACCGTTCACACAATTTTCTCCAAAACTGATATTCCCCAAAAGATCAGACTGATGTCATGGATACTGGAATTTGAAACTGATATTTTAATTCTGGGAGGTACTTTATATGAAGCCATTGGAACATTTTCAAAAATAAAAGAAAGTAATCTACGTTTTTATTAAATTTTGTATAGGAAAATGTTAAGGACGTTTCAGAGCATGGTGCAGGTCTCATTTTTGTTCAAAACCCCGATTTTTGAGAAATCGCAAAATTGAAAAAAATCTTCGTCGTCTTCCTATAACTATGATTATATATTCTGAAGATAGGGATTATTTCCTTCATGAAATGAGTTCCTTAAAGATAGATTTTGAAATAAAGTCAAGCGCAATGTTTCTAAAATGCGAATACTCTTCGCGTTATTTTGCATTAAATTACGAGAGGAGAGTACGCGCTGTTTTCGCCTCAATAGCTTCCTTCCATTGCGGACGTCCGTCGCCGCCAGCGGGCGCCCTCCCCTCGGGGCAGCTTCCCCACCGCCCCGCAAGACAAAAGACATTCGCTGCAGCGCCACCGTTTCACCGGCGGGTTGAAGCGCACTCGTCGCCATGCGCGGCTGCATCTTGCTGAAACGGGGGGGGGGGGTCCTTGCGCGCTTTCTTGGATATTAGTGATTCCGGACTCGTGAACGGAAGAGGTCATTTCTCCAGTAAGCGTAGTGCATATGTTACGCCGACCTACAGTTGGCCAGCGGGATTTTCCCCATACCAGGTATCTCCTACTAGTGGGCCACCCCCCAGCCCGGACAAGCACTTATCTCCCGACATGTCTCCCGGCAAGTGTGGTTGTGCAATGCATGTTAGTGCAAGTGTGTGTAAAGACTGAGAATAGGACAAGGAAGAGGAGGAAAAGATGGCGCGCTGTCTATGGCCCGTACGTTAAGGTACTGCTCCGGCATTTACCTGATGTTGATCGAACAAATCACAGAAAACTACCATTAAGCCGAATTCCTCAGAACTGGTATTGCCATCAATGACTAAAAACATCTGGGAATAAAGCTAAAGCAACACTAGTAACACAACTAGTAACAAAACTGTAGCATGACTGATTTAATTTTTCCCCATATGACTGGACCAGTATTCTGCGAGTAGTTTCTCTTTGTCTTTGAGGCTTATATTTAACATTCGTCCTTCGCGAATTGGAGGTACAAAAAAGCGGTCACTGGCGGTTCCTAATGGTTTTCTTGGCGCAGGTAGTTACAAAATAATTAGTCTATATATACATATATACATATATACATATATACATATATACATATATACATATATACATACATATATATATATATAATTATAGGTCTCACTGAAAAACAAGGAAAGCATTTGCACTGACTAATTACGCATTGTTAAGTAATACTTTAGAGGGAGCGACAGACAGTTTGAATTATTTTTTCCCACCAAGAGTATTCTCGTTTACTTTTGTTATTTCAAATGAAATCCTTCGATTCTTCAGTGACAGTATTTTTACATCACGAAAGTTTATTTTGTTTATATTATTTCGTGAAAGCCACTTCAACAAATGAAATCGTTTTATTGAATCAATCCGTCAGTTTTTATAGTACGTCGGTATCACTTATTCATGAACAATGAATTATTCAATTAAAATCAGATTATTTTGTTGAATTGACATGAATGGGTTACTTCCACATTCTCGAGAATATAGCCACCTACGCACACACACACACAGACACACAAACACCATTTCAGGAAAGCAACGTGACAACAAGTTTACGAGCGACAACACAACAGAATTACATAATTGAATTATTCACCTCGTTAACCAAATACCCAGTTACGTCGTAATTAGTCATAATGCGAAAACAAAATGCTCCCTCTTAACGTTTTACTTTGAGTGTGGAGTACTCCACACACTCCCAATGTGCTTGTAATCAAGTTGTCCATAAAATATACAAGGATAATTTCCTCCTCCTGCTTTTGTGCATATTTAAACAAAATGGAAACCATTTTGCGGAGACAAAGCCGACTGAAAACCTCGCGAAGGGGGCGGAGCGTGAAGGGCTTTGAAAGGGCGCTAACAAAGACGCACGCCACGGGAGCGTGTTGCGCGAGACAGTCGTCGCTAGGGGCGCTAGCCGCGCGCACACTGGGGCAACATTCCGAGGAGCTGGCCAAAATATGAAAACGTTGTCTACATTCAATGAGAAGTTGTATACTACAGTGATTTGTCACGCTTATTACGAGTCCAATGTCAAAATTGCAAAACAACAACAAACTGGTGAATCCAATAAGGGGGATTAAAAATTTTAAAACGTACAAAAAATGTTTCAATTTTCATAAAAGTTAGTAAACAGGGTTTTATGGATTTGCTGGTACGATATAAACATTACAAAAATTGGCGAATCCAACATGACGCATTGAAAATTAAGAAACTTAAAAAAAAATATTTCAATCATTAGGTTGCTCAAAATGCGGATTAGCATCTCATAGCAGTTTTCTGACATTTTATTACCTAAATAGAAGAGAATTAAGTTTTTTACAAATCCCGTCCTTGAACTCAGTAGAACTTAAAACTGTTTTCCACTTAAAAACAACAACAAATGCACTGTATGATTTTGTAAGTTCAGTAAGTAATTTTAACGTGCTTTTTAAAGAATTTGAAATTCATGTAAAAATTGTACTCCCATCACGATTTTCACCCTATATGAATGATGAAAATTGCTCAAAACCGAAAACAGCTGCTCGCTCAGCGGCCACTTTCGAATGCTGCAGAACGTCTGAGTCGCCTCAGAACTTTTCTAACAGTGGAATTAGACATTCTAAGACCCAGACGACCCAACTACTTCCTTAAATTCCCTCAATAAAACCTTTTTTCTCGACTATTGATTGTTAGTGATTCCGGGTGCGCGAACTAACAAGGTCAAACGTCCCGTAAGTGTAGTGCATGTTTTGCTCACGAAGGGGGCGACGGGCCATCCCCGCTGGATGTCCAGTTCCGGCGCTGACCTACTTTCTTAGTTAGTGGGATTCCCTCAACCAGGTATCTCCCACCAGCGGGGCACCGCCCCAGCCGGGAAGAGCTCTCAGCTCCCGACCGGTCCCCCGGCGCGTGTGGTAGTGGAGTGCATGTTGGTGTGTGTGGAGATAGAACGAGGAAGAGGAAGGAAAGATCGTGCACAGTCCGTGGCCCGTTTGTTGGGGTACTGCTACGTCATTCGCGTGGTATTGATCTACGAAACCATAGAAAACTACCGATCAGAGCAGCCGGCTAGAATTCTCCTCCAGACAGCGACTGAATTCGACATATCTGACGAGCAAGTGTCGCAAATTCCACCAGAGCCCTAGGGCCTCTCGATCACCGGGACTGCAGCGCCATCAGTTGAGGCTCTGAGCCACCTCCCCGGTAATTTCGTCCAGCTCTTCGGGGCGTTGCCCCAACATGCGCGCGTTGGCGTTAGCGGCGCTGCACAATGGAAAACTGCTAAGTAATTCCATGGCGGACAATAAATCCAGCGGGGGCGCGTCCGACGCAGCGCCGGAGACAAAGGCCTGCGCGCGCGGCTCGATTTCGAAGTGGGCGGCGGCGCTTCAGGTGGCGCGGAGGGGAGGGCGCTGGCGGCCAGGCCCTTTCAAGCACTCTGATGCTCATTACTTACGTCTTCAATCATCAAGTACAGTTGAATATGTGAAAGTACCCGGTGGAAACACACTGTCACTAGAATTGAGGAAATGCGTCTGATTAACTGTAAGTTTCCTACCTTTTAACGAATATTGCGTTATTTTATAGTAACAACGTACGGCGAAATATCAAATATGCGATTCCCCCCCCCCGTGTATTTTGAAGTGCAAAATGTCAAGTTTTCTTACTAATATCAATATGACAAAATAAAAAGAATCTTTTATCTCACTTTTTGAAATGTGAAACCTAATATGACTGCCAATCAGCTACATTACTATATCAATGTGAAGTTCTTTTGGAATAATCAATGTCCTAGGGGAGCGAGGGTGCGAAGACCAGAAAGTCCTGTATCGCTCTCTAATCAACGCAGTGACTCAACTGGGGGCGGACGGGAGCGGGGCGGAAGCGGGGCGATCGGGGGCGGGAGCGGGCGGGAAGGCGGGGCGGGATGGCGGGGCGGGAGCGGGGGAGCGGGGCGGGAGCGGGGCGGGAGCGGGGCGGGAGCGGGGGGCGGGAGCGGGAGCGGGGGCGGGGAGCGGGGTGGGAGCGTGGCGGGAGCGTGGCGGGAGCGTGACGGGAGCCGGGCGGGAGCGGGCGGGAGCGGGGCGGAGCGGGCGGGGAGGCGGGGTGAGAGCGGGGCGGGGCGGGGTGGTGGTTTTGTCTTTGCGTTGAGTCACTGCGTTGATTAGAGAGCGATACGGACGTTTCGGTCTTCGCACCCTTCGCTCCCCTAGGACATTGATTAATTCAAAAGACTTTCACATTGATATAGTAATCTGTAGCTGATTGGCAGTCAATTAAGGTTTCACATTTCAAAAAGTGAGATAAAAGATCTCTTTTTTATTTTGTCATATTGATTATTAGTAAGGAAACTTGACATTTTGCACTTCAAATACACGGGGGGGGGGGAATCGCATATTTGATATTTCGCGTTACGTTTGTTTACTATAAAATAACGCAATATTCGTTAAAAGGTAGGCAAACCTTACAGTTAATCAGACGCAAATTTCCCTCAATCTCTAGGTGACAGTGTGTTTCCACCGGGTACTGTTCACATATTCAACTGACTTGATGATTGAAGACGTAAGTAATGAGCATCAGAGTGCTTGAAAGGGCCTGGCCGCAGCGCCCCTCCTCCGCGCCACCTGAGCGCCGCCGCCCACTTCGGAAATCGAGGCGCGGCGCCAGGCCTTTGTCTCCGGCGGCTGCGTCGGACGCGCCCCCGCGGATTTATTGTCGCAATGGAATTAACTTACAGTTTTCCATTGTGCAGCGCGCTAACGCAACGGCGCGCAAATGTTGGGGAAACGCCCGAAGAGCTGGACGAATTAGCGCGGGGAGGTGGCTCAGAGCCTCAACGGATGGCGCTGCGTCCCGGTGATCGAGAGCCTAGGGCTCTGGTGGAATTTTGCGCACTTCTCGTTCAGATATGTCTGGAGGACATGTCGCTGTCTGGAGGACATTCTAGCCGGCTGCTGCTGGATCGGTAGTTTTCTATGGTTTCGTAGATCAATCCACGCAATGCCGTAGTCAGTACCCAACAAACGGGCCAAGGGCGTGCACGACCCTCTTCCTGCTTCTCGTTCTAATCTCCACACACACCACATTGCACGTCCACTACACACGCGCCGGGGGACGCGGTCGGGAGCTGAGAGCTCTTCCCGGCTGGGGCGGTGCACGCTGTTGGGAGATACCTGTTAGGAAATCCCCTAACTAAAGAAAAGTAGGTCAGCGCCGGACTGGAATCCAGCGGGATGGGCCCGTCGCCCCTTCGTAGCAAACATGCACTACACTACGGGACGTTTGACCTTGTTACGTTCGCCGCAGCCGGAATCATAACAATATAGTGAGAAAAAAGGTTTTATTGAGGGAATTTAAGGAAGTGTTGGTTCGTCTGGGTCTTAGAATGTCTAATTCATTGTTAGAAAGTTCTGAGGCGACTCAGACGCTTCTGCAGCATTCGAAAGGTGGCCGCTGAGCGAGGCCAGGCTGTTTTCGGTTTTGAGCAATTTTCCATCAATTCATCTAGGGTGAAAATCGTGATGGGAGTACAATTTTTACATGAATTTCAAATTCTTTAAAAAGCACGTTTACATTACTACTGAACTTAACAAAATATACAGTGCTTTGTTGTTGTTTTTAAGTGGAAAACAGGTTTTAAGTTCTACTGAGTTCAAGACGGAATTGTAAAAATTAATTCTCTTCTATTTAGGTAATAAAATGTCAGAAACCTGCTATGAGATTCTGAATCGCATTTTGAAGCAACGTAATGATTGAAATATTTTTTTTTAGTTTCTTAATTTTCAATGCGTCATGTGGATTCGCCAATTTTTGTAATGTTTATATCGGTCCAGCAAATCCATAAAACCCTGTTTACTACTTTTATGAAAATTGAAACCATTTTTTGTACGTTTTTAAAATTTTTAATGCCCCTTATTGGATTCACCAGTTTGTTGTTGTTTCTGCAATTTTGAATTGGACTCGTAATAAAGCGTGACAAATCACTGTAGTAATACAACTTCTCATTGGAATGTAGAACAACGTTTCATATTTTGGGCCAGCTCCTCGGAATGTTGCCGCCAGTGGTGCGCGCGGCTAGCGCCCCTAGCGACGAACATGTCTCGCCAACACGCTCCGGGTGGCGTGGCGTCTCTTGAGTTAGCGCCCTTTCAAAGCCTTCACGCTCCGCCCCTTCGCTGAGGTTTCAGTGCGGCTTTTGTCTCCGCAAAAATGGTTTCCATTTTGTTTTAAATATGCACAAAAGCGGAGGAGACATTTTCCTTGTATATTTTTACAATGGACAACTTGATTACAAAGCACATTGGGATGTGTGGAGTACTCACACTCAAAGTTAAAACCGTTAAGAGGGAGAATTTTGTTTTCGCATTAGACTAATTACGACGTAACTGGGTATTTGGTTAACGAGGTGAATTAATTCAATTATGTAATTCTGTTGTGTTGTCGCTCGTAAACTTGTTGTCACGTTGGCTTTCCTGAAATGGTGTTTGTGTGTCTGGTGTGTGTGTGTGCGTAGGTGGCTATATTCTCGAGAATGTGGAAGTAACCCATTCCTGTCATTCAACAAAATAATCTGATTTTTAATTGAATAGATTATTGGTTCATGATAAGTGATACGACGTACTATAAAACTGGACGGATTGATTATAAAAACACGATTTTCATTTGGTTTGAAGTGGCCTTTCACGAAATAATTAACAAAATAAACTTTCGTGATTAAAAATACTGTCACTGAAGAAATCGAAGGATTCATTTGAAATAACAAAAGTAACGAGAATACTCTTGGTGGGAAAACTATTCAACTGTCTGTCGTCCTCTAAAAGTATTACTTAACAATGCGTAATTAGTCAGTGCAAATGCTTCCTTGTTTTTCAGTGAGACCTATAATTATATATATATATATGTATGTATATTATGTAATATATGTTCATATGTAAATATATGTATATATGTATAATGTATATATGTATATATGTATATATGGTATATATGGTATATATGTATTATGTATATATTATATATGTTATATGTATATATGTATATAATGTATATATGTATATATGTATATCTGTATATATGTATATTGTTATATGTATATATGTATATAATTGTATATACGTAATATATGTATACTATGTATATACGTATATATGTATATATGTAATATATGTATATATGTATTTATATGTATATACATATATACGTAATATTGTATGTATGTATATGTATATATGTATATATAGACTAATTATTTTGTAATACCTGCGCCAAGAAAACCATTAGGAACCGCCAGTGAACGCTTTTTTGTACTCCTAATTCGCGAAGAACGAATGTTAAATATAAGCTCAAAGACAAAGAGAAACTACTCGCAGAATACTGGTTCCAGTCATATGGGGAAAATTAAATCAGTCGCATGCTACAGTTATTTTGTTACTAGTTTGTGTTCTAGGTTGCTTTAGCTTTATCCCAATGTTTTAGTCATTGATGGCCATACCAGTTCTGAGGATTCGCTTAATGTGAGTTTTCTGTGATTGTTCGATAAACATCAGGTAAATGCCGGAGCAGGTCCTTAACGTCGGGGCCATAGACGCGCGCCATCTTTTCCTCTTTCCACTTTTATTTGTTGTCCTATTCTCAGTCTTTAACCACACTTGCAGCTAACAATGCATTGCACAACCACACTTGCCGGGAGACATGTCGGGAGATAAGTGCTTGTCGGGCTGGGGGGTGGCCCACTAGTAGGAGATACCTGGTTATGGGGAAAATCCGCTGGCAAATGTAGTCCGGCGTCATAATGCACTACGCTTACTGGAGAAATGACTCTTCCGTTCACGAGTTCCGGAATCACTAATATCCAAGAAAGCGCGCAAGGACCCCCCCCCCGTTTCAGCAAGATGCAGCGCGCAATGGCGACGAGTGCGCCTTCAACCCGCCGGTGAAACGGTGGCGCTGCAGGAACGTCTTTTGTCTTGCGGGGGCGGTGGGGAAGCTGCCCCGAGGGGCGGGCGCCCGCCTGGCGGCGGACGACGTCCGTACAATGGAAAGGAAGCTATTGAGCGCGAAAACAGCGCGTACTCTTCCTCCTCGTAATTTAATGCAAAATAACCGAAGAGTATTCCGCATCTTTAGAAATCTGGGCGCTTGACTTTATTTCAACATCTATCTTTAAGAGAAACTCATTTCATGAAGGACAAAAATCCTATCTTCAGAATATATAATCTAGTTTTAGGAAACGACGAAAGATTTTTTTAATTTTGCGGATTTCTCAAAAATCGGGGTTTGAACAAAAATGAGACCTGGCACCAGCTCTGATAACGTCCTTACCATTTTCCTATACAAAATTTAATAAAAACGTAGATTACTTTCCTTTTATTTTTGAAAATGTTCCAGATGGCTTTCATATAAAGTACCTCCCAGAATTAAACTATCAGTTTCAAATTCCAGTTATCCATGACATCAGTCTGATCTTTTGGGATATAGTTTTGGAGAAAATTTGTTGGTGAACGGTTTTTGTTCCGCTAGGATTGTCACTAGCCGACGGATAGACAGGCGCGTTGTCGGCATTTGGTTTTTCGGTGTTAAGGATCTGCAGATCTTTTTCAGTAGGCAATAAGAATTTTTGTCTTCCGAACCGATACTGTTAAAACGGCTTCAATGCTTTTGATGGTAAATAAGCTACATGACACATGCGACATTCGCACACTTTTATAAAATGAAAATAACTTAGAAGTGTTATTCTAATTTTCTATTTTTGGACCATGATTGCTTAGGCTACTCTCCACATATTGAAGTGGAACGTGACTGTTGCTCGTAGCTGGTGTCAAACTCCAGCCACAGTCGCGGCTGGACAACTAAGACTTTCCGGCAGAGCTCTGCAGCGATATCAGTTTTTTGCTGATGTTCCCTTGCGGACAAGTTCTATGCCACAACTAGGTGCACTTATCGAAGTTTTGTATTGATGGTTTCTTATATTTATAAAATTATCCTTTCTCAAAAACGCCTGTATACATTTTCTCGAGTTTCCTGTTGTTGCAAATGAAATTATAAAACTGATGATTTCGCAAACGATTATACTTGCCGAAGGGATTATCATGTCATACATTATGTTTACGTTCATGTAAATTCATGGAAGGCTTAATACTGTGTTTTTGTCGGGAGAGTTCTATTAACCCACACCGCTCGTTTTTTGGGCGGGGCATTCTGCACGCGGAATGTGTGAAAGCGTTGGAAGACCGGGCGTTGGCGCCCCGTTAGCGCCTGCCAAACTCATTTCGTCCGTCAAGGAATCGCGATGGTGAAGGGCCGTCCCGCCTGCAGGGGCGAGGGCGAGAGCCGCGGGCCGAAGGGGCTGTGACTGTCTCGGCTCGACGCAGGTCGGAATGGTCGCGGTATGGATATTTGTGTGTGTGTTCGTATATCCCTTAAGTGTCCTCTACAGTTCCCGTTTACAGATTTAAAACCAAAGGTGGGGTCGGCAACCCGAACCTAGTTATGTTAAAAGATACTTAGAAAATAGTAGAGCTAAATAAATACCACCACGTATTCTCCCTGGTATTTTCTTGCAAAATTACGCTGGGGGAAGTCTCAATTTTGAAACATTGTACATGACGCTAATTTCAAAATATATGTTTTGAATGCTGTGGTCTATCTTTGAATTTTAAAATATTAAAGGATAGCAATTAATGGCTATAATGCATCTTTAATATTTTAGTTATAAGAGACTCCGAACGTTTTGGAACTTTTTTCGATTTTCGAAATTCAGTGTTTTTGAAAGAACATGACACCGTGCATCCATTATCTATGAACATTCATTACGCCTAACAAAACAATTTAATTAAAAACGATGGAGTCATTTTCTGAAGTTTTGAAAAGTCTTCGTCTTGTTAGAAGTAACTGTCAGACTTGAATATGCAATTTATAAATTCAAGACACTAAGACACAATTCATATCGATTGGGTACCAAGTTTGGAACAAATGACTGAATCTGTTTACCCGTAAGTGTTCACAGAAGGAAGGACCACGACAGACGTTTTGCAACGTTTTATTTGTCGGTATGAAGAATCCACGAACCATGGAGTTCTGTCTCACTTTTTTTCCGTTTTACAGAGCGTGTAATTGCGTTTTGCTGCCGAAATTTTCGGCAATTGGGTTGGCTTAGCATTCTGGTTCTCTACTCTCAGCGGAGAAAGTAGAGAGACGTGTGATGCATTTGCGCCGCCGTTGGTGCTGGCAGCGGGTGGGGGGGGGGGAGGGTTCGGGCGCAGAGCAGGGGCGGTGGGCCCGTAGCGGAACATGGGCGCCCCGGCGAAGACTGGCGATTTTCAACCACGGGCCGCGCAGCGCCCGCCCCCCTTCCCATCCCTCCCCGCGCTTCACCGCCTCTCTCCGCCCTGCTCCGCCGCCCCGCCCGTCCCCCGAGGCCCTGCCCGGCCCCCCGCCCTCCAGTCCCTCCGCCCTCCGCCCCGCCCTCCAACTCCCCGCCCTCTCACGCCCTCTCGCCGCCCCGCCCCGCCTCGCCCCGCATCGCTACCCCGCGGACGACTCGCACCGCTTTTCCTGCGGTTCATTGTGTGCCGCCGCGCGCTTCTTTCGGGGCTCTGCGTGAAACTCCATCTAGCTATTTTTAGTCCCAAACATTACACGATCTCTGAACTCCCATTCCTTTCTAACCTATCCGCCAGTTCTCATTGTTGTGTGGCTTCTGTCCCGCTGCTTTTTCGCCTAAGAATCTTTGTTTTCGTCTAATTCGTGAAAATTCTACGTTTTAATAGGATATTTCAAATATTAAACAAAAAAAATTGATCTTCTTTTCTAAATTTACTTTATAAGTAAATGATCTCTCCTTGCTCTCTATTCACAAACATCCACGCAATTCCCCTGCTTGTTTTTCCAACCACATGCTTTGTCTCACCTGCCCGGCCAAGTGCTCAGTCTCCTTGTATAATCGACACCCGTTCGTTCTCTATCTGACCAGCGTTTCAAGAGCCGCCCACCGCTTCAACCCCAAACTGTCTCACGCGCGCTGCCTCACGCGCACACACAAAGTTCTACTGGCCCTCCCTCTGTTTCGATACAAGCTTGTCAGCTAGGTGTATTCATGTCCTGACTGGGGAGAAGTTTAGCGGGCCGGCTGCTGATTGGGTAGTTTTTCCGTGGTTTCTCCTATCTAACACCAGGCGAATGCCGAGCAGTCCTTAAAACGGGCTTACGGACCGCTCGCGATTTCTTTCCTATCTATGCTTTGCCTATCCTCCCTTTCACACACACAGACACATACTTACTTACATTTCACTACACTACCACTCGTGCGGAGATTTGGTTCAGCTAACTTTAGAGTTTTTTTCTTCCGCTGGAGCGGGTGTCTGATGTTGGGAGATACGGTCGTTGAGGAAAATACCTCAGGCGTTATATTGTGAGATATGACAACGTATGAGGCGCTATCGTCCGGCACCGATCACTCATCCTCCTGCAAAACATGAAGCAAACATTGCTCAGAATTGATAAAGAATATTGTTTAATATAAATCATTAATTATAGGCTTTGCGTCTAATCAGTCACTGTTGGGGGAGATTTTAGCAGCCGGCTGCTTTAATCGTAATTTCTAATGTCTAGCTTGAGGGGAGCAAAAGCGAAGGTCGATGGCGGAGGCGAAAAGAAGGAAAATGTAGGCGGAGGGAAAGGTGCGACAGAGTTGGAGGAAGACGAAGGCGGAGGGGAAGCGACGAATTGCAAAGGCGCAGGTTAAGAACAAAGGTGGGAAGTTAAGGGGGGAGGCGGTCTGATGGCGACGAGAAGACAAAGGGCACGTGAAGGGAATTGGTGGAGGGCGAAGGGCGGATACGGACGCAAGCGAAGATGAGTGGGAAGGCGGACGTTGAGGCGATGGGGAGAAGAGAGGGAAGACGGTGCTAAAGCTGAGTCGAAGTGGGGGGGGGATCAAGGGAAATCCGCTGTGCGAAGTGGAAGTTTTGCGGAGGTGGAGGCGGAGGTAATGGTGATTGGGGAAGACGAAAGTTTTTGACGGAGGCAAAGGAGGGAAGACGAGAGCAAGAGAGAGAGTGAAGGCGAGGGAGAGGGTGAGAAGTGAGAGCACGGGAAGGTGAGGGGGCAAGAGGAGGCGAAGGCGAAGCGGAGGGCGATGACCGATGGCGGGGGCGGAGGCTTAAGGAGGCAGTGGGCTGGCAACAAGGATTGGCACGGCCTGGATGCCGACCCTCTGCCCACTCGGCGTGCGCTATCGTTAATTGTAGCCGCTTCAGAGCAACGTCAAGACAGGGTGGCGTGTTCTAAAACGGTGCAGAAGACTTAAGCTCGCTCTACTGGGGGCGAGCGTCGCAATTGAGGGCGTTGCCCCGAGATCTTTATGTGGCATCGCGTCCAGTGGGGAGCGATTCGCATTCAAAACGCTGTGGAACATTGCTGGTTTGTTAAGATGATGTGGTACAGTAGAAGTAATCCGTATCCGAACTGATCCAAACTGATTCTGTTCGGATATGAAATGTTCGGATCATCCGAAAAATGTGCCTACGTATAATCCATCATAGATTACCAGATAATGCAATGACAAGAAACTCACTACGGTAGCGTAGCGATCGCATCATGAAGAAGGGTTCAGTTTCTTGACAGAAAAAGAAGATTACCGATATTGTACGTTCTGTAAGTTGAAAATTACTAACCAAGAAACCTTGTAATATACACCGTTGTCATACAGTCGGCAATAATGTTCCGGTTTCGACCCATTCATTACCATAATTAGTTTTCAGTTCTATGGTAATTAATAAAATGCTTATTTAACCAACAAATAATCATTTTATTTATTTGGGTTTATTTCCTCATCCGAATTTTTTTGCATTATGCAGAAATTTCGGGGGATTTGCAGGTTCAGGTTAGGCGGTGTTCTACTGTATATGAGATGAAACGTTCAGTAGAGACTCGAGTGCAGAAATTGAATTTTTGTTTTTATGTATTAAACAGTTTTTACAGTATCAACTGTGTGTGTTTATAAATAAATCTTGCTCAGCTCTTATGCATACTATAGCATCAGTTGTAGAAATCCTAGCATTTTTAAGATAGGAATCCCGTGAATACATTATTATAGAAAAAACATTTCTTATATACACAATAATAGATTTAAGAGTACTGTGCGTACCAGAGAGTGTGTAATCTATTACATGTGCTTACTATGTACCGTTTGTTATGGTTGAAAATAATTTTCTTGTGCTAAACACAAACGACTTAGTGTATGACGTGTATATAAGAATCAAAAAATATTTGGTACAAAGCATGTAGGTGGGCCGTTTAATAAATACACAAAGATAATAATTTTCAAGATGTAATTATAGTTAAAATAGTTCAACTCATTGGAACAGGTGTTGGGAAAATTGGTATTATAAACAGGTTTATTAAAAAATGTTTCAATTGCTTTTTTTAAGTATTGATATTATCAGCCACTAAAATCAGAATATATTTTATTTTGTTTTAAGTGTTTCTTTTGATATTTTGGACTGCTCGTATAGCTTCATAATAGCTAAAATGTTGGTTGAGTGGAAATGCATTTTATGAATGCCTTAATTAAACATTTGATAATTGCCTCATTTACTTAGAAATGCTGGTTTTGAAGTAGTAGCTTCCAGGTGATAGTGGGTTTGATTTTGGAAAAAATATTTCATTACACTCCTTATGGATGAGGAACTTTTCTTTGAAATTGCTTTTTTCATCGCTGAAAATGAGTAGCGGAAACGTCTTCTCTCAATTCCTTTCCCGAAATAGTAGCATTGTGGGAAGAAGTGTTCTGCGTTCAACTCTAAAGAATCTGTGGTATGGCACAGTGGCGAACGGACGGGGCTCGGGGTCTCAGCTAGGGATTATACCGTGTGATCGGGAGGCCCTAGGTTCGTAATCTCGTCGTGGCATGAGGATTTTCACACTAACGAATCCAGTCAGTCCTCGAGGAGGAATTCTGGTGGGCGTTTGCTCTGATTGGTGGTTTTTACGTGGTTTCTCCGATCAGCACCAGGTGATTGCGGAGGGCCCCAAAGAACCAACGAAATGGACCGGACCGCGTGCGATTTTTACTTTCTCTTTCTGTCCTATCCTCACCCTTACACACACACTTACGTGCCTACCTAACACCACAGCGAGAGTTTAGAGGAGGCTAGGGTTGTGCCCTGTGGAAGGAGATACCTGTCGAGGAAAACCCCGCCAGCCGACGGTCGGTAGGCGCTTGCATTCGCAGCTAGCGAGGAAGATCACCGCACCCCGCGACAAAATATACACTACGCATATTGGGAATAACGACTAGCAGTTGCGTGCCCGGAATCACCAACGGCGCAGAAACATGGGCGGAGCGTGTTATGCGGCGACCGACGGTGGGAAAGGTAGTTCCGCCAGAGGAAGCTCTGGATCCAGTGGAAGGTGTCGCTGTCAACGAGGAAGGAAAACGGAGGCGGTCGAGGCGATCTGGTCTACCCGAAAGCATAAAAGGACAGAGCTTCAACAAAGTTGATCGCCGTGGCCACGGCGCTAAAGTCAATATGCTACCGCAGCTTTCTGAGAAGCAACATGGAACTTATAATCATTGGCGTTATGGCAGCGTTATTATTATTACGTCTAAATATTGGAAAACATATTCAATTCAAAATCCAGGTCCAACGTTCCCTAACAATTCTCTCCCATATTGATAGAGTTATCTCGAAAAATATGTTTACTCGGCAAACATAAACGAATGACAATTAATTTCTCATAGAAGATCTCTCCGAACTATATTTTTTTGCTTTATTTAAAACCAATTTTGATGTATGCATCCCCAGTATGTTTGAAAATTAGAATGTAGCACAACACATTTTTTTACTTTGTAGGCATGGGAAAGTACGATTGCTCTGACAGAATAAGTTTTTGATTACAGTTTAAGGGCGTCATTAGATAACGTTAGTCATTAAAGTCTACCTAAGAGTTAATAATGGTGAAGTAAAATTTTTATATAAGTTTTAGATAATGAACATTTTATATGCTACTCTGCTTGCACAAGTACAATGGAAAGTTCTACAAATAATCTCGAGTTAAAGGGCAATTTAATTTTCACAATCGTCTTAGTGCAAGACCACACTCTCTCACTCAATTCACGCATTGTCGAGAATGTGTAAAACTTGTGAAATGATTTAAAAGCATGACACCGCACTCTATTCGAACTGTATTAATTTTCAAAAGACCTCCCTGTAAATGATTTGTGAATACAGTGTTATCTGTAATGTTATTTTTATTATAAGTCTGAAATGGTATACATTTGTATTTACGAATGTGGTGTTTTTTTATTTTACGCTAAGTCTGTTTTTCTAATTTGTCGTAAGTGGAGAGATTTGCCTGGTAATAAAGTGAAAAAGGAATAAATTTTCTTACGTAGGTGCTCGGTGTTTCGCCTGGTTCAAGGAGCCTGGCCGTCCATCATGGGGGGAGCCCCCGAATGGTTTCATTAACAAGGGCAGCATCCATAACCTCCCGTGCGTGGCAAGCACAGCCCGGAGCTCGTCCAACATCCACTGGACGCAAACTCGCGGGTAGCGCGGCCAGATCCGCAGCGCAGCTACACCTTAGATTCTAAGGCAGCTACAGTAGAAATACAGAGTAAAATATTTTCTAAATTAGCCACTATGGCATGGAAGCTGACGTTTTAGCCACTTAAAATAGATTACAAAATGATTAAACCGATGTTAGAAACAGTGGACATTACGTTTATGTTTTCTGACACCAAAACTCATCAACAAAAAGGCTTTGAATTAGGTACTTTTATTTTTTAGGAAAGTTGAGTATTATTACTTTAAGAAGGTGACTTTTATTTGGTTCCATTTTTATTTCTTTACATTCGTTCATCTTTCACATGTTTCATTAATAATCTTTCAAAAGCAAAGATTGCACGCTGAATATGAGTGCTTTGGGAAAATATTTAATTTCGGTGTTACAAATTTTAAAATGAGTAAATATGACAATTCATCAAAATTACTTCATTTGGGCATTTTAGGCAAACTATTAAAGTGTACATCGTTTTAAAACATTTCAGGAACTATTAGATGCTCTCATTGCATCTATTTTTTCATGATATCTTTTATTTTTCACATCCTGAAGAAGTAAATAGGCCATGTATCCTAAAATAAGAGGCGAAGTCATAATCTATATTTGGGCGATTCTGTGCATGTGATCGCCTAGGGTCTCGCAAGACAAAGGCCCAAATGGAGGGGACTAATGGGCAAATATTAGTAAAAATTGAAATAATTTATAGCTGAAGAAAATGTGCATTGTAATTTAGTAGGTCGGGGGTACAGGTAGTTGATTTCCTACATTTTCAATTAATTTTATATTAAATTTTAATTAATAGTCCATTTCTTATAAGATAATAACTTATGAAATGAATCAATGATGCTAATATTACAATAAGTTGCCACTTCAATTCATATTATTATTTCTGGTTTAACAAAAATTTTTATTAAACAGTAACTAAACACGATTTTTAATCGTTTTAATGATACAGGAAATTGTATTATTTGATACTAAGTATTTTTTACTTAAAACTATTAATTAAAATATATTTAGCTAAAAACTTCTATCTGAACATTGTATTTTTTGTTCCTTTGTGAATTAAAACGCGTAGTTTCTATATACCGATTTTTAATTTTTTTCGGGGGGGGGGGGGGGGGGCTTACGATTCAGCATTGCCCTGGGCCCAAAATGGTTTAGTCTTCGGCCGGAGTTTCTAATTCACGTCTTAGCACGGGTTCTCTGGGTAAATTGTTTCTATGTATGTTCACCATCTTCTATACCTCCAACAAACTCAACTTCCAACCAAACTCGTGCTCTCATCGGAGCCATTCATTGATTTGTTCAGTGACAGATCAAAAATGTGACAGTCTGCATCTCCTCATATATTTATGAATGAATCTATATATATTTGGATAATTCTTTATGTAATGGGGCACCGGAAATTGTAACGGATTTTGTATCAACCAGAATGTGAAAGGCACAAGGCACACACTACGTTTTTATTCCCTTCGTCTCTTAGAACGTTTTTAAATTTAGTAAACGAGTTATTAAATATTATTACAATTAATATAATTTGTTTTAATATTAGTGTTTATTATTTTCTTATTATTAAAACAAGAATTAATAGTGTGTGGAGGTTTGAAGTAAATTTTGATTCAAATTTTTTTGTGAGTTGGATTCGGACAGAATATGAATATACAAAATGGAGTAATACTTTAGAAAAGTGGTACAGTGAATATAAGGAGTTTAGTAATAAGGAATTGGACCTGAAGGAAGAACTTTTGTTTCTATGAAAGGAATTACGTAGCTTGTCACATAGATCGAAGTCAGTCGCTGGTCCGAGGAGAATTCTGCTCGATCGAAATTGAGATCTCAGATCAACGCCAGGCGCGAATGCCGAAACATACCCTAAAGTGCAAACAGTGACACTTCATATTCGCAGTGCTTAGATGACTGATTGTTTTAGTAATTCGGTCCCGTCAAACTACTAGGGTATATTATGCTCGTAATAATAGCCAGTTTTTCGAGAGGTGGCGGGCGCTCTTCCCCGAGGCCGGCGCCGTCCTACCGTCGGCTAGCGAGTTTTCCCCAAGCAGGTATCTCCCAGCAGGGTTCAGCCTTCGAATGGAGATAGTTCGTTCCAATGTTTGTAACTGAGCGCCCCCCGGTCAGTGTTGTGGTCTTCCGTTCGTTATAGATCGCTTTGGGTTGGCGCCCCATCGGCGCCGCGCCGCGACGTCACGCGCGCCTCGCATGGGGCGATCGCTTCTTTGATTAACGGGCGGCGTTCAGCGAGGAAAGCGATGCGTCTGCGATGCGCCGGATAATAAGCGGCTGTTTGACTAATTTATGGCATAGTTGTCAATGCAATTCACGACACAGTCATCAATTAACTCCTGGATTTGCGAGATTAAATCCTGTGCGATATGGCAGCAATAGCACATTCGTTTTTGGGATTGATGCCGTCCGTAATTTATAATTAGAAGAGAATGAGAGCAGGATTCTGCCGCAATTTCGGGAAGAAGCTTTCAAGTCTAACGTCGATTCGTGGCACTTGTGCTTTCGTGAAATTTACTTGTTTATCTGTATTGTGTATCAATTTCAGAGAAATGTTATGAAATCTTACGAGACACATATTATTTTCTCTACGTACATCATACAGAATGTACACTAGGCATGATCTTGCGTAGACATTCGCCGCTACGGCTGAGTTTGTAATGTCTAGCTTCAGGGACGAGCCGCGTCGTGTCAAGTGGTGACGTTTCGGCAACATGTTGTGGCCTTCTCGGAGGGTCTGGCTTGCATTTCCGCAGTGTCAGAAGTACGCTTTGGAGGGAAGGCACAACATGGTTGGGCCGAAATGTTAGCCGGAGACAAAGACATGGCTCGTCGGATAGCATAGATAATATGATTAAAGTTTTGGCTAAGAATGAAAAGTTTTTTTTCTCAAGTGACAACAGTCGCTACCACTGTTTATGGACGCAAGGTCTCGGATTCGTGCTCTGACGGGTGGCAGACTTTTTACAGTACAGGCATCATTGTTGTGTTGTATTTAACCTCTGTATTCACGAGAATTCTAATAGTTGTCTACGTCTCATTATTAGTTTTTCGGGGTAAGTTTTCTTAGATGAGTGCAAGCGAATGAGGTACTAATAC
>BOPP01000028.1:10752605-10785597 GCA_017312745.1 Gryllus bimaculatus
CCCCGCTCCTGCACCCACCGAAGAAGAAAGAACCCAGAACATTATTTTATTGCAATTCCTTAAATTTCAAACTCAAATTACACGAAATCTACTAGTTTTTTCAAAACAATTCTGCATGAACTTTTATAAAGAGCTTTTTTAACAGACTTTGTTTAAGTAAAAGCCTCTATATTCAATTTTGTAGTTTTTAAATGTAAACTTTCTATTTTCAATTTCAAAAATACCGAGAGTCCTTTGTTACATGCGAGTCGACAACTGAAAGACAAAATTTGGAGCGATTTTTGAGAAAAAAATTGCTTAAAATAATTTTTAAACGCCTGTAGCAAAAAACGCATCTTATTACAGATCGGATCTCATTCAGGAAGAAATCTCGATCTTCAATATTGTAGTTGTGGAAAGACGCCCCTCTGAAAACACTTTTTTACTACTGTATTCTCACCTAAAAAACCATTAGACCTTTCTAGGCTACTGTTTATAATTATCCCTATTATATTACTGGGTTTTGTAAAACCGTTAAAATAAAAACTAATTTGTTATACTTCCTCTAACTCTTTATAAAATCTATTATGCGTTTCACAAATGTGGAACGAAAAACACTCTACCCTTCTTTGTGTTTACTTTCCTGCTTAAAACATACATTCTATATTTTAGTAGAGACTCTAAAAGTTTAAAATCTACACATATATCTACACCAGATCGTATTTGTGTCATAAAATTTCCAGCGAAGTATTCGCAATAATTCTTGGAAACGCAACAGCGCTGGCGAGGCCTCGATCCTTTAATGGAAGCTTTGTGGCAACGCTCGGTCTGGACAGCGTTGGCTCCCCAACATCAAAAGAGCTGACTCGACATATTCTGGAAAGAAATCCGCTGCCTCTAATTAAGCTAATGATGCGGGCGCGCCCTTTATCAGTCCTTGCGAATGGGGATCGTTGTTCTTGAATTCGCTATCGAAAAGGCTCGTGCCTCGCGTGGGGCTGTTTGGACGCCAGGAAGGAATGCTCTGGCTCTAGAACACAAGAATTTTGGGAATTCTCTTATGGTATTGTAGGCATAATTACATGAAGAAATAAGAGAAGTCATCTCTGTCAACTTAATATTAATTGCTGTACAACTCCGCAAACCGTGTTAAGTAGACGGAGATGGCTTCCATTATTTCTTCTTGAATACTTGAGCTTAATCAGAGCTGCAAATTTTCAGACCATATTCCCAATACATAGCAGAATTAAAGTAAAATGCCTGAAAGACAATTAATTGTTTTGCTTACATGTAAAATAATAATTCTTTATGCACCTTAACTGATTACTTTTACTCAAAATTAAATAATGATGACTATGTGGTCATAACTAAAAATACGCAAAATGCAGCAAAGTGTGTTAATAAAAGTTACCTAGAAAATATATAAAATGGATAAATAAAGGATGAATGTTCTTCTTTAAGGATATAAATATTGAGTGTCTTCAAAATTAAAAACTACTGGAGTGAAGAGATTTACAGAATGTCTAAAAGCGCAGATACCGTCTTAAAATTCATGAAGAAGGGCAGATAAAGTTCTTCTGTAAAAAAATTGCCTCCCTGAAAACTGAGTTTATATGTTACTTTCAGTAACGCAATTCAATGCAGCTACCACTTGGTACCAGACACCTACATCTGCAACTGGGTTGAATGTTGCGTAGATTCTCCGCATTTTCATTGAAACAGTCCAGTGAGGAAAACGTTGCTTGCCGCCCACTAAAGAACTTTAATATCATCAAATGCGTTTTGTATTATTGTATTCAATCTATTAAATATATTTAAATGCATTTTTGTTACAATTTACAACTACGATATGAAAGGCCATAAGACTGAACACAAATGAAGATTTATGGAAATTAACGAGACTCCTATTCCTTTATTGGTATACCAGCATTATAAATGACATGTTCAAATAAATAATTTATAATAGGGCATTTTACGGCATTAGCGATGAAGTATTAGTATTTTACGGCGCGAATGCTTAGGTCATCACATATTCAGAAAATCGTAGCGAGAGAATCGTGGGGAAGTAGAGGTGAACGGAACAGCCGACCACAGTTTTCTCGTACAGATGTCAAATATCCAAGATGCCACAAGGGAGTTGTTTCGCAAAATTTAATTTGAATATTTTATACGTTTAGAATGCTCTTATACGAAAATAGCGCATGTAACTCGTTTATTATATTGCTTTATTGCATTCGTACAAATTTGAGAACTTGCTCGCAAAGTGGCTGGTTTTCAAAATTTACACCCATGCAATAAAGCATAACATTGTTAGCTAATTGTATCAACTACATGATCATTACTTATATTCAAAATAGTGCCTTTACAGTCACATACTAGATGCCTTCACATTCTATCATTAATATCAGGAATCATACCACTAACATATTACAAATAAAATGTTTGTTCCTTAAAATTTTACGTTTATATATCACTTCTCGCTTTCGCCAGTCATTTTTTGGTACCGAGGGCTGACCAGTGCTTTGGAGAATCTTTGCAGTAGACACATCTAGTGCTCAGTCAACCAGTCGCACAGGCGACCGCGAGACGATTGCGTCTCCGTACGAGCATTGAGACGACGAATATCACCAGCAACAGGGGCTCAGGGCGTCAACAGATGTTGGTGCTGTCCCTCTGTCTGGAAGGTCCTAGGGATCACGTACCAACCGTGGCAGGCCTTTAGAGAATAGCTGTTGGCTCGGTCAGATTCAGCCGCAGTCTGGAGGATAGTTCTAGTAGCTGGCTGCTCCTATCGGTTATTTTCCCTGGTTTCGCCGATCAACACAAGGTGAATGCCGAAGCAGTAAAGCCTAATCAACGGGCCACGCACCGTGTGAGTTCTTTCCATCTCCTTCCTTGTCCCAGCCTCACCTCACATCACACTACACTACACTTCACTACCACACTTGTCGGGAGACCGTTCAGCTTGTCCCGGCTGTGAGGGAGCTTCGCTGGTGGAATGTAACTGGTGAGGGAAAATCCCCGCGAGCTGGCCCTCTTCAAGAGAAAATGCTTACTATGCAACAAATATAGTACTGGTGTACACTAAGGTGTTATAGAAACGATCAAATATATAATAAAATAATTATGTATATGACATACGGCAGTTTTTCAGTTTTAGTTGAGATGTCTGGACTTGAAAAGTGTCATCTTTGCAATGAACGGCGGCGCAGGCAACGAAAGCGCAGCCTCGCGGTGGAGTCGCTCGCCCTGGGGCTGTCGATGCCGGGAGCGAGCGCTCTCCCGCGAGGGCTCCTGAGGTTCGCCGGCGCAGATCGAGCGCCCATTATCTCGCAGTCGGATTGAAATGGAAGCGAACATTAGGGTTCGCGCAGGGCGCTGGGTGGGAGGGGGACGCTGGGAGGGCCGTGGAGGGTGAAGGCGGGAGCCGGAGGCGGTTGCAGCAGCAGGGGACAAACCGGGCGGGGCGCGGTGCGGAGCTAGTGGGCGTTGGCGAAGCGGGGGCCGTGCATAGAGCGTGGGTGTTGGCGGGACCTAGCAGGGGCGGGGCGAGGCGAGGAGGCGCGGGGCGTCGAGAGGCGGCGCTCGCCGTGTGATTTGATGGCGGCGCCGAGCACCGGACGCGCGCCTTCCTTGATTAGACCCCCGCCCCGCCCCAACGCCGCCCCGGCGCGTGTCAGTGGCCGGCGCCGCCGCAAGGCCGGCCGCCGTCCGCGCTGCTTGTCGCGCCCACGCCTCGCCCAGCCGCCGCCCAGCCCCCCCACGCCTCGCCCAGCCCCGCACGCCTCGCCCAGCGCCGCCCACGCCTCGCCCAGCCCCGCCCACGCCTCGCCCAGCCCCGCCCACGCCCCGCCGCCGCTCGCCGCAGCCGCCTCGCCGCCCGCGCGAGTGCGCTGCAAGCGGCCCAGCTGCCCAATTCGGCCGCGGCGTTTTAATAATGGAGGGCGAGCGCTCCAAACAGACCCCGGCCCTTCCGCTGCAATATGCATGCCCTTGACGCGGCTTGCTCTGTTTGACGGATGGCTGCGGTCAAAAAGGATGAGCGGGAAGCCAACAGATGTCTGAAATGTTAACAAGTGATTAATATTCTCTGGATAATACGAAAGTTGTGGAGTTCTTGCTGAATTTATGGACTTGTCTGTTTTATGACGTTAATTTGGAAGTCTCATTTACGTCCAGAAAAGGGATTTCACTAGAAGCAAAATCTTCCTCCGATACGTCATACGAGTTTATTTGTATTAAAGAATGAGGTATTTGACACATTTACTATGATTTGTTCTAAAGCAATCTTGTCAATTTATTTTCACATCTTTCATAATTCTGTTTACTCGATACCTGCAGCGACTCCGAGAAGACGGGCTACGCACATCAAAAGTCTCAGTTCTTATATACAATGTTTTTTCGGCAGCGCCTGTGCACTTTCACGAGGAGAGTGCACAATCGCCGTGAGTGAGTGAATTTATAAACAATCTGCATCCAAATACCAGATATCTTTGGAAAACAATTAAAAACATTTTAAAAAACAAATGGATATATCACCCTTGCAAAATAAGCGAAGGCATTAGCAGAAAATTTATAAAGTTTCTTCATCCGAAAATCCAGAGAAAACTCCATTCTCAATTCAGAAGTAGAAGACTGAATAAAAATACCATTAGGGACAGAAGTGGCAAATGTCAGTAAACTATTGAACACTAGAAAGACAACAGATTACGACAACTGTACTGAAAAAGTATTAAAGGACATCCTCAAACAACTATTACCATCATAACAGACATTTAATGCATAGTTACGAATGGGACACTCCTTCTTCATGGGAAACTGCTCTTATATTTTCCGTTCTTCAAACGAGAAAAAATCCCCAAATCTCCAAGCAATTAAAGAACCAATCTCCTACTTTCCTCAGTAGCAAAACATTTGAAAACTTGCTTTTAATTGTCTCCAAGTAAATTTCATGAAAATTAATGCAATTCCCATCACCCAGTTCGGTATTATACCTAAACATGCCACAACCCATCAACTACTGCATCGTTTCTAATATATAGTAAACAGTTTTAAATATAAAACACACAGTACCTCTTCTTCGAGAATTTTTCAGTCACTTGATAGAGGTTTGCACAGAATTTTGACGTACGAACTACGAAAAATTGGTAATTCTGAGTATCTGCAAAAAATATTCCAAGTTTTCTCACAGACGGGTATTTTGAAGTATAATATGTACATCACTGATCCAAGTTTCAGTTTTTTCACCAACAACTTTCTATATTTACACAGCAGAATATTCAACACTACATGAAACAAGGATAGTGAGGACGCTGACAATACCGCTATTTTCAGTCCACATACTCATATCAGCTGAAACTATGATTATATGTAATCTTACATTTACATTTGTTCGAATTCGACCAAAAACTGGACAATTAAAATTAATCCCATAAAACCGCAATCAATAATAGTCACGTTTAGACTTTTTGCATTTCCAAGACTTAAGAATAAACAACACCGATTTGTCATTCTTCGCCTGCCAAACACTTAGTCTTACTGAACAAACGGCTAACTTGTAAACTCCACAATTTAATCAATAACCCATCAAACACGTGCAAAAAGCTGACAATTTTATTATCTCGTCAATAGAAATTCCACTCTTCTAATAGTTATTGTCCTTAGACCGATAAACTCCAAATAACAAACGCGGTTGAAGTTTGTAAACCGAAGCTATAGCCGAAGTTTATTACCAACCAAGTCTGTTATTTGTTATGCCGGCTGTGTGTCATTAAGTTTTTTTGTAATACCATCTTCTTATAAGAAAAAATAAAATAAATAAGAAACGCCTTTGCTTTCAATACGAAGGAGTGCAACGCCATCTTCGATTTCAAATCGATTCGATTGTTGCTTCAGATGCAACAGTTACAAGAAGGACAAAATTTTATCATAAGAATATATCAAAACATTTTTACTTGAAGCAAATGGCTACTTAAAATAGTTATTGTCATTTTTGGTATTTTTAGGGTATGTCGACGAGACAAACTTGTTTCATTGACAATTGATACAGAAATCACGAGCAACGGAGTGCTAGTTATACTGATATGCACGAAAACAATAAAATGCAATGTTTGCAATACCCAAAGACGGTCTTGAATTCAATGCATATGATTTGTATAAAAATATGCCAACCTATGCCCATCTCACCTAGAAACAAGATGCTTTTTCGTAGATTATAGAAATGCGAAATGTAAACAAGTTGTAGCTATACACACGATAGGAAACACTCCAAAAAATTTAGTGGAATTTTATAAATTAGACTCTCTTGAGCTGTAAACAGGATATTGTTTTCAACAATCATTGGTCACAATGCTAGTCGTAAACGGTGGCGATCTGCTCTCTTTGAGAGAACTTGGAAGTTGGTAGTCCTCGTCAGTAGTAGAAAAAAATATTCAACAATCGGTATACAAATGAATTAAAATTTATAACGGCTATTCAGCACTAAAGAGGTTCTATCAAAATCAAGAGGTTTAAGCACGTCGACGTCAGCGCCTTCGACCTTCTATTCAAACCAAATATTAGCAATAATAATTGTTCATTCAGTATTCAATGTCACAATAATGAGTAATTATGTTATAAATAAAGATACAACAAATGAAAATTACTTTTGGAGGAGCAATTTGTGCTGTTCGTGAGTGTGTTACTTTTGTTGTTTGTTATGCGTTTTCGAAGTTTTATGCATAGTTTTAATATTATTTGTCTCCTTAAAAGTCGGGCGGCGGTCATTAAGATTATCTTTTAATTCCTCTGTAGAGTTGCGTTATGTAGATATATTAACAGATAGTATTACGAAAAAAAAATCGTCGCAGACAATTGATCCCGATTAATTTCCCGCCTTATTGGACGCTCTGTTGTAATGCAATGCATTATGGGCTATAAAGTGAATCTCACGCCAAACGTTAGCTATTGACGTGGCCCCGAAACCCGTCTGCGAGGTACAGTGCAGCCATCGTGCTGAATGGAGGTCGCAGCCGAGACCTCAGATGTCGCCAACCGGGGCGCGCCGGCCGCTTCCGGGGGGGGGGAGTGAGAGGGGGTGACTCGCAGCAACAGCTGAGGGCCGGATCGAGGCAGCGGGGCCGCGGTGGGCTGGACGGGGTGGCTGCGGCCGCGAGCGCAGCGGAAGGCGTTGGCCCGAGTGTGCGGCGCGAGTGCAAAGCAACGCCGAAGGACTCGTGCTCCCGCAGCAAGTTTTTTCTTTTGTATTTATTCTCCTAACTATTTTTTGTAATGCTGAAATTTATTTTAAAAAATACTCCACCGTGAATGGTTGTTACGATGGGGCTGTGTACTTATAAATTGAGTACGTTTTTTGGTGTTCGAAGTATCCCTTGGTTCTTAAGTTCAAATACTTAATCTTGGGTAAAAAATCACCGGTAATACGGCGAGTGCTTTGGAACTTGGCGAAAAATACCCGAAACACGAAGCGAGGAGGGTATTTATCTGATTTAAGCACCAGTGATTTTTAATACGACTATTCCATGAATTAAATTATGTTCAACAGATTTCCAAAATGCACCGAATATTGAAAATATGTTAAAATCAAGGAGGTTATGTCATAGTGCATTCGCTGTTTATTGGACATCGACATACCGATAGCTTTATAACTCCTCTTAAGACTGACGAGTCACAGTTTATGATTGACCAGTGGAGAGCGGTCGTATTAAAAATGGGATAAAAAAGCAGAAAACGTTTTGAGATACAAAATTGCCCAATCAGAGCGGCATAGTATAGTTAAAAATTGGTTTTAATTTCACGAGTGAAATAGTCATGTTAAATTCTCTTGATGAGGCCGGTTAACCGGAGTTTTTAAGTTGGGTAATTTCACTTTTATAACCTCTCGAATTTCATGCGTGTTTTCTACATACTCATTTGCAAAATACTCGTTGTGACGTCTTTGTTTTCCTCGAAAATCAAAGAGGCTAGTTTTACAGGTCATGAAAGGTCAACTGATTCCTTTATTTAAAAAGGCAAAGTTTCACCACCGGCGATCGCTGGGCAGCGCTAGATTTCAAACTCAACGAGCGAGTCTTGGACGACGAACGAAGTGTCGGGGCGTTGTCGCGTGTGGCTGTGCGCCCGTCAGATTAAAACGTTTAATTTACAATATTTTACGTAACAAGGGCACCAGACAGGTAATTTACGCAAGAGCCAAGTTTGTCATCTGATCATAGCGAGAAAAATTAAATACCAAATAACTAGAACTACCTTCCTTGTACAAAAGTAAATGATTTCCAGTGCCGTAACACTATTATTTGTAAATAATAAGCAAATGCGTTGTCCAGACGAAAGACACTTTCGAATCGTTACAGATGTTTCGCACGCTCTGGAAAAGTAGCTGTTTTACACACGGAAAGCAGGAGAAACCGCGTTTCGCGTACGGCGAGTTAAAAATAATATTTTTGCACATTTTCCGAGTGCTTTCGTCCAGGTCTTGTGTCCAACTCTCTTGGAGCAATGTCAGTTTATTCAGGAAATAAATACAGAAATAATTTAAGAGGCACTGAAAAGACTTCACTGCTTCGTATTTCTTGCTAAGCTACCACGTCGACAAAGCTTCGCGCTTACGTCAACACGATAACGTGCGAGGCTACCGTGCGTAAACATTCGTGAATGTTGCATTCCTCAATACCTCTGAAAAAATATTTGAAGTGATTGCTACGACCTAAAAACTCGCAACAGCGCCTAACGGTGCAGCACTGTGATATTCGAAGTTCTTAAATCTATGTAGGCATAAAGCCCGAAGAACAGTCTGTTAAAACAGGCGATTTTGGGAGGGGAATTTTTTTTTATTCAAAATGTTTTGGTCGAATGTGTCACATTACAGATCATGTAGAATGGCGCTGAAACTAATGTCGTATGAGGCGCTCCTCGCTCATACAAAGACGTAATAGAACGTTCCTTAATGAATGTAGTCAATGTAACTCATCAATGTTAATTGGTATACTTTAGTTCTTAAGTACACTGATTGTAAACGCAAAATGCATGCACCGTACATTATATATTATAATGGGAGATGCTATGGAATATTCTTAATAGCGAACGGAGATTACAGAGGCTCTCTGTAAACTTTAAATACAAAGGGGTTCTGTTGACTCGAGAGTCACCGTCAAACTCTTTACGTGCCCAGACGTCTGGCGGCTTATGCAGCACAAGTCAGAATACGGCACGTGTTTCGCCGACAGGTCAGCTTAAAGCATCAGACCGGATGGCACTAACTATGCAAACCGGATGGTGTAGGTAGCTTTCAATAACCCACACGTGCGAGGCACTCGAGCCGTAGACACGAGCTTCAGCAGTGTCTCATTTCACGAATAAGTTAAATATAATATTTATAAAATGCAAAGTAAGATCTTCCATAGCCAACGGAGTTTCCCCCACCACTTCAAGAAGCTCCTCCACCGCACCCCTTCTCTCAACTTCTAATTATGTAATAAGCTCCCTCCACGGAGGCAATGTTTATATATTCCACTGTAACCAAAGCACACAAGAAGTTGGCATTGCTCAGCTGGAGAGTAGACATGTAGAATAGCTACTTCTGTATCACTTTAGTTTCATAAAGAACTCTGTTGTTATATCAGAGAACGCTCTCCTTCGTATATTCTCCTCGTGCCCGCCTGGCACTCACGAGTCCTAATATCCAGTCGTCTCTTCACCTGGGGAATCAGGAACTTAGTCTTTCTGAGAACTCACCAAAATCTAAATATTTGTTGCACTGCTAGTTCATGTTTGCTTCTTCACGCTACCACACCATCTTAGAGGCAACGGAGCACAGCGTGTTACACTAATCTAGGCTCATACTGCGATACAATTTTATTCGCTTTAATGTTTATACGAAAATTTGTTTTGTTTGAAAGTTTTGTAGCAAGTTAAAATTAATAGTTAGTGTCAAATTTTGGGAGGGGAAATTTCCCTCATTTCCCTCTCCGTGGGTCTGCACCTGGTTAAAATGATAATGAAGCATTGCACCAAGAGGTAGTAGCCTATATTAAAAGTAATATTTACTTTTCTGTCTGTAGATTTTGAACATTGTCAGAGTAAATCCTATTAGTAGCGTATATCTTTGTAACGAAGTTTGTTAATAACTGTTTGCAACCTTCTTAAAGAGAAAAAATGTTTGGTACCCGAAGACTATGATCCCAGTATTTTTCCGCCTGGCCCTGGACACGCTGTATGCTATAAATTCTAAAGCTTCCTTGTTCATAAAATAGTATGCAAATAAGGTATGTAACAAATCAGGGCTGTAAAGACATCCCGACAAGTAATGGATTTTAGAGGATTAGGCACAATCGTTACATACACCAAGCAAGTGAAAACTAAAACACAATGTCTGAAAGTTGAGCCCATTATATTACGGATTTTTATGGAGTATTTCAATTTAAAAATTAATAGGAAATTTGTTAGAGTTTTTGAACAGTAATTCTTTCTGCTGTAGAGAATCCGCACGTAACACTCACAGTCACAATATGAAATCATTAAATATTTATGTGAACTTCTAATATTGTAGCAAATGAACGATAGAATATTGAAACATTTATTTAACATAGAATTTAAAGTCAGCATGTATATTTAAAACATTTTGTTTCAGCTTTGAATATATTTCATGTAATTTAGTTAAGGGAAATTCATTAATTATCTCCGCTCTTTTACAATATGTGTTTGAATTTAATATTCATTAAAATCGATTACCAAAAATAATTTCATTCCATACCAAAGATGCAAGAAGGAATGTGGAAATATCATGTGATGGTCTGTGAAAATGTGGATGTCGTTGATATTTTTACTTTTTACCCAATTTTACATTTTCTGTAGCCGAGAGTAACGACCATCAAAACCAGCGAGACAGCGTTAGAACACCTTCGAGCATACGCCTCGCAGGCAACGTTGCAGGGAAATTGTTTAGCTGACGAAGGTCGAGGGCGCAGCGCCGCCGAAAGAGTCCGTTTGCATGAAATTCGATTCAATCGACGGTTGTTCCGTCGTGATTCTTCAAATTGGACCGCTAAGTTTTACACGGAAGTCCTTCACAGTCAGATGCATGAAGTTGTAGCAAAAGTATATCATTTTATGGAGAGAGAGCAAAAGGTGTCAAAAATCTCAAGGCAGTTCTTAAGGGAGTGAGAGCTGCTATGGGCGTTTCGAAAAGATCTATTTTCAGAATTAATCAAGGTATGAATTCTATTGAACTGTGTTCATTATCTAATTATGATAAAGTGAGAAAGAACGTAGAATCTGCTCTCCACAGTGTCAATGAGAGTGTGATTCGCCGCACTATGATTTAAAACAACATATCAAGAAATCTTTATCTTTAGCGGAAACGACGCAAACCATAGTAATGACCAGCCATCAGATTTTTAGGCACCAAAAATAGGTAACGAAATTATGGGATTACAAACTCTTAGGCATGAAAGGCAACGTTTTAGGCACTTAAAAGAGGTTACAAAATAATTAAACCATGCATTTAAAAAACATTTGACATGAAAAGGTATGTTTCTGACACTTATTATTTAGGGAAACTAAATATTTTTGAAAGTGACTACAAGCATAATATTTTTTCTTAACTTTCATTTCTTTTATTTCTTTCATTCACCTTTTCATTCTCAACCTGTCAACAGCTACGATACACAGAGAATAGGTTCATTTGCCTAAGAAGTACAGGCTGATCGGAGATGAGCGTGAAACATACTTCTTACTTTCTTGACTCGCAACGCTCCTTGTGTTCGAGGGGTTTGCTGCGAGTGAGATTTTTAGGTGCGTAGTCGATTGCGTTCTTGATCAGTGAATATTCGCCTTTCGGAAAAGTATTTAGGTTTCAATATAACAAATTCACAAAATGAGCAATTAAAATATGAACATTCTTCAACATTACTATTTTTATGCAGTTTTAGGCAAAATAATATTAAAATAGGCATCAACCACCCTTTCCCTAGGTCTTTCAGGCACTATTTGGTGCTTTCAGGAGATTTACTTTTTCATGATTCGTAAACATCCGCAATTACTTTTCTCACTTACTCAAAGGAATTAAATAGGCATTTGTTCTAAAATCCGACGTCTAGTAATGGCAGTGGTAGCGGTGGTATTTTTGATAGTGGGTAAAAGGGAATCAGTGGAAAAGATGTACATGATGAGAACAGAACCGGGCCATAAGCGGAGACTTGTGTTTTCCCACTACCGAACGAAAACACAAAAATTAAAGCAAATTACTTTCCAAGGATGTTCGCTAGCACGTGCGGTGCGCTACTTTTTGGGATGGGCAGACGCGAGCGAGCGCCATCTCCTGGGCCCTCCCCACTACTTTCAGCTGCCCCCTCTCCACTCTAGAAAAAAGAAACTGTACATGGAATACAGTGTGTGAATCTCTGTACTAAACAAAGCTAATTTTGTCACCTAATAATTACCCAATGGAGAGTGATTACGCCGACAGTGTTGCCACCTCACACGTCTCCTCGCAGAGAGAACATCATTCTTCTGCATCTCCATGAATTTCCACTTCCGCATCAAAAAATTTCAATGCTGCGACAGAATGACAGCTGTGTGACAGCCTGCCAATATATGCTCGTATTGTGTTTCCATGACGTCTCTTGATATATGCGCTGGAGACTTTTTCCTCGTACGAGCATTTTTTCTCAATGAGACAGGATATGGATGTGAAATCCACTTCCAGAAGCTGCGTTTTGGACTTGTATTGAATGTACGTAGACGACAACACGAAATTACAATTTTAAAATATTCTGCATACCAGTGGAGGAAGAAAATTCTGTAAGAAAGTGTATAGCTACTCAAACAAACGCAGTGTTTTGGTATTTTAAAGCTAGCAGCAAATATTCAGTTCAACATAATTTTCTGGGATTTTCAAAGGACATTATCTCTAAGTAAAAAGTTATTTCAATTATTCAAAAATGCCTCAACTCATTCACTGTAGTCTTTACGATATTCTAGGCATCATCAAGAAAATTAAAGATGAATAGGTTCTTAAAACATTGCACATTGCACACAACAAACACCACAGATATGTGCAACCATATTTATTATATCTAAATCTGCTTTCGATTAACACTCATTTGCGGATAAATTAAACATCCAATTTCGCCTGCAAAGAATTATTCTGAAGGGTAATATATCACTGCTTCTTCTGACATATCACGTTTTCCAATTTATTGAATATACGGTAATAGTTAACGTTTGCAAAAAATCGGATCATTTTCTGCGAGAGAGCAAAGAGGCGTGCATGGGCTCTGATTGTCTTCCGAGGGCGATTACCCAATCACTGGAGGGCGCGCGCAGCCCTCTCGCGCGGAAAATGGTTAACACAGCAAGTCAATTTCAACCCGATTGTTTTCTTTCAATTTTGCCTTCGTGCTCATCTACTGACGATAAAAAATGGCGTTAGTTGCATTTACGGACACCTCTAGTACGACTTGCATTGCTATATATTTATCGGCTAGCGAGGAAAGTGTTTGAAAAGATAGATTGCAAAGTTCATTATGTCGAAGTGCTGGCTCAAAAAGTAATAGTGCTATTGACATTTCTCTCAAAGGCAAGTTGAGCTATGATTCTGTAACATTTCCATGACTATTTCGAGTGACTTCGACAGCAAAATTAAAGGAAGGTTCATTTACTGATAAATGTGAAAATACTGACGATAGCTTGCCGCAAGAAAAATTGCCATTGAATGAATTTCGCCCAAATCATGAATCGTTTCTCACTTTACAACGCCTCGAAATTTCAGATACGTTTTGAGGATGGGGTTAAAAAATATTTCTTCTAAAATTAGGTATGTACGTATCCTGAACAAATTGAGTGAGAAAGAATTGAGATTTAACAAAATTCTGGTAAAAATTTCAAATGTTATTTTCTCCTTATGAAGGTATCGTTGTAGGGCACGATATTAATAGTGCAAGCAAAAACAAAAACACATTAAAAACTGACATCAAAAATTACACCTGTGACAAATTCATATTTTCTACCAAGACGACGTATTCCAAAACACGAAAGTGATTCTAACCTAATTACATTGATTTTACTATTCAAACATATTAAAAATTAAAATTAATCAATATCCTGGCTATTATATCGTCAATTCGATCAATGAAAATGTTTGATGTATTCCAATGCACGAACATACAGATGATGTGATTAACTCATATCCCCACGAGAGGTTTAAGAATTCAAAAATATTAGACTGATAAAATTAAAGACTACGTGTAAGTGATAAGTTAAATGATGAACAATAATGTGCTTACTTTGTTTAATTAAAAATAAAATAATTTAATTCATTAAGGAAAAGGTAAAAGGACACTCTGCATATCTTCAAATGCTAAGCATGCATTCAATTACATGATTTGTTTATAAATTTCTTGTTCATGCTGCTTCAATTTTCAAATGAAAATTGAATGAATCAATCAGAATAACACCAATTCTTTCTAAAAAGGCGTACCGTATATTTACAGAATTCAAGAGAATAACGAATAATAATAAAACTTTTAGAAATGCCGATAGCACGATTTCTGATTATTATACGTTATGTCATTTATTTCATAAATACGTAAATAGGTAGATATTGGGCAAGAAATATCTATGAAGCTATGTATTACATTTCATAATACTATTCCTATTAACACGCTTAGATACGTTAGCATGATCGGTAAAAGAGATTAACATATCTTTCAACACTATCAATTTCAGAAAATATTCAATTTTAATGTAATAAATTACATTTTTAATAAAATATAATAATATTGTATGATTTAATATGATTGATATGATGTATACTTGGTTTATGAAATAGATGACTAGAATATTTCGAGAAATGAAAATAGTTCAAGTAACAAAATTATAAAAAAATTAATGAATTGAGATTGATGGATTCAAAAATGGTCTAGATATCTAAATACATGAAAACACGTAAACGGGAAACATGGTTTAACATTTAATTCGTTGAATATATGATCAAATCATTTTTATATATTGTTAAAATTACGAATGAAATGTTAAAAATGATGTATGAAATGGTCAAAATGAAGTGTTTTGAATTGTGCGGTCTAGGTTTCTAAAATAGACCTCAAGCCGTAAAATTACAAAAAATTGGGATATTTTGGGATAAAAAATGAATATATTAATAAATTTATGTAATTTAATACGATTGTAATGAACCTTTTAAATAGCACTCCTTTCAGTAAGATGTTTTGAGATTTAATTTGTCTGTCATGCATGTGGTGCATGAGCGTAATATGTGGCAACAACACATCGAATTGTCTGAGTTACTTATCCGCTGCCGGAACTGTAGTTCACAGCAAAGGATATTTCTGTGCCTCAGGTTCACGAATCTTCGATCAACATATTCTACTCTGTCACAGAATGAATGATGAGTCTGAATGTCAGCAGGGTTGTTGCGAGCCCTCGTTGAAAAGAGAATGTCCAACCTCGCTGCTCCGCCTCCACGCTCATCGCGTTTCGGCTTCGAAAAAAGCTTTCCGTCTGTGACGCCGAATGTCAGAGCAGAAGAGAGCTTTGCACGTGAATGGTTGACAAATTCCTCTGAATGGTAGAGACCACGCTGCATTTTTATGTAGATTATTACATGAAGGCAAGATGTAAGGAAGCGAAAATATTAAAACTGTTTCCTAAGATCTTTACTTCATACGAGATAAATTTGATATCATATGAGATATATATTTCATGCGCGAGTTATTCTTAAAATAAATTTCACATCCATATTGCATTAGTGAAGTGTATGGTTCGTTTAGCAGAAATCATCACTAACCCTGCATATTTTTCCCTTTGTATTGCATATAACTTTAAAGGATAATTACAAATATTTGAATAACTGAATATTTGCAGGTCAGGAGATGATAATAATAATAACAATAACAAAAATAACAGTAACAATAACAATAACAATAACAACAATAATAACAATAACAACACTAATAACAACAATATCAAAAACAACAATAATAACAATAATTCTTGGTTAAAATTATTGTGTTTAAGTCTAACACAAATGTTTAAAACTCCTGCTATACATTCCTGCTGTTTCTTTTAAGATATTTTAAGTCAAATGTCATTTCGATAGTAAAATAACTGAAAAAGTCTGCGCACGTCCATGTTACGCAGTACACTTCGGGGGAACTGTTCAGTTTCCTTTGACACTGTTCTGCTAGCTTGAAACGTCGGCCGTGTTCACCGTACTAGCGACCTCTGCAGTGATCGCGCACGTAAACACGGAATAAAACAGACACACAAAATAAAAAATGTCACAACCAAAGAAATGACTTGTTACGCTACGTATGTCGGCTCGCTGAATCTGAATCTGAAGCTACAATTGCGCCACCTCACTCCCGTTTTTTAATCGTGAAAAAAACCTCCGTAACCTCCGTAAAATCGATAATTTGCAATTGAACACCGAAAACAGTAAATACACTGAAACGGTATTTTTTGGCAATTTAAAAAACTGGAGTATAATGGCTTGGCTTCATATTCGGATTAAATGCGTTGACATAGGTAGAGAAAGATGCATTCTTGGGTCTGAAAACTTCCTTTGTGTTTGTGTAATGAATCCACCGACAATCGTTCCTCGAAAGGAACGTCAGTGTGTACCGAGGTCATTAGTGACGTAAGTGTAGTGCATGCATTTTCCTCGAGAGGTTGCAGAGATCCGGCGCCGACGTACTGACGACTAGCGGGGTTTTCGCCAACCAGGTATCACCCCCAGAGGGGCACCGCCCCGACCGGTCTCCCGACATGTGTGGTAGTGTTGTGCATGTTAGTATAAGTATGGTGTGAGGATATGACAAAGATAAGGAAGAGGTCGTGGTGGTCTGTAGTCTATTTGTTAGGGACCTGCTCTGGCATTCGACTGGTGCTGATCAGAAAAACCACGGCGGCATAATTCTCCCCCAGACAGCGTCTGAATTCGACCTCAAATCCTGCCCGCGTGTAACCCTATGGAGTGTGAGTGTAGGACCGACACCAGAGGGGGCGGCGAGCTGAGCACTTACCGACGACGGAGAGGTGCATGGAGAGGCCGATGGGGGGCGTGGTGCTGACCTGGCACTCGTACAGCCCCGAGTCGCGGTGCTGCGGGTAGCGGATCTGCAGCACCCAGTCGTCCGACTGCGGCGCGTGGATGGACTGGAAGCGCTGGTCGCTGGTGTACGTGTAGCGCCCCACCGTCAGCAGGTGGATGTCCCGGTGCCGCACCCACGACACCTGCGCCACCAACCACGCCGCCGTCAGCAAGGCAACTGCACTCGATGGCAGCAATCCGTCGCGGAATGGAACTTATTCTTGTTGACCACTCAGAGACGTTTACAAGCCAGGTATCGACAATTAATCATTGAGAATCGTTATAGTTTCTACTGTGATAAAGGCTTACTTTGATTGTCTACAAGATAATCGCATTTTATATAGTATTGTTTGTGCGAGTTTAATATATTTTATTAGTAGTATATTTTATGTGGAAGATTGCGTAAAATGTATTGGATCGTCATTTCACTTTGATCGTATTCGACTAGCGCAGTGGTGAACAAAAGACATCTGCCGCAGGGAAGGGTAGGTGGCCTTGACCTAATACTGCATGTCAACTGCCACGAATCGATTCCATGTGAATTTTAACACATAAAAAATACCTTACGACGTAGAAAAAGTACGAAACTTGATGAACTGAAGGAAGAAATTCGATGTGATGAGTATTAATACACGAGTATCGTACATTTCTTACGAGTGTATTAATCATTACATCATCGTTTCATAATGTCGGGGGTGTAATGTACTATTTTTGTATTCCAGCATTATAAAAGTACCTTTTCTGTTGCAGGAAATCGTTCATAATCGGGCATTTTACGGCAAAATTGATGACGTTTTTGATCTTGTGCAGGAATAATTGCATAATCACACATCCACTCACTTGCATCAAGAGAATTGTAGGGAGGTAGTGGAGAAGAGAACAGCGGACAACCTTTTTCTCGCACAGACGTCAAATACATGAAAATTACTTTGCAAAACAGAGTTTGATTCTCTCATAAGTTTATAATGCTGTTATACAAAGAGGAGGCCCTTGCTCTTAATGGGATGTGCAGTTGACTAATAAAAAAACTCACAATACAATAGTGTTTACAAATTGCTGTAAATGTGAATATTACCGGCGCAAGAAACATTTCAAAAAATATATTTGTGTAATTAAAAAAATACCGAAATGTCTTTACGTCAAATTAAAGAGTGAAATTCTCCAAAATGGAGGCATTTTTGAGAAAATGGTTTTTGAGCTTATCTAAAATTGCAACATTTGGTGATAGTTTTGACATAAAACTGTTGAGATTCCGAGAAGCTTTATCTGACATTATTTAAAGCACATGTACTCAAAATATAAAAATGTAAATATTAATGACGTAAGAGATAAATCAAAAAACTTACATTTTTTTGTAATTTTTGAAGAAAAAAAAGAACAGAGCAATACGGAGTCTATGTATTCTTATAGAGTGAATTTAGCACATTTCCCTACATGGTTTTTGAGAAAATCTGTTTTTGTATTTTTTTAAAATTCCCCAAATAGCTCTCAATATAGCGCTTAACATAATAAACTAATTGCATAAACTACAATTAAGAAAACAGTATTGTTGTTACAATCTGTTCTAAGGATAGGTCAATCTCAATTTCTGCCATCTATTTTAGAGATCTGATCTAGACCCTGTCCAAATCGTGGTGCAGCAGTCTCCACCCCCACCTTATTCTCGAATGCCTTGCTACTATTCATACAAGAAAACTTCTTGAAATTGAAAGAACTCTACAATCATTGCTCATTTCCACAGCCGGTGCGTAAAAGTAGTAAAATTCTTAGATTATACAAAAATGTACATCCTTACATAGCTATGAATATTGTGTTAGTACTTTAGTTAGATTAAACACAACACGTTGTGAAAATGTAATTAAATTTAACATATTTATTCTTGATATAATTTTAACTAGTATGTTTGTCTATACAACTGTATAAAGATATGGGGTCGCTGATGACCTAGAAGCTTTAAAGCGACCTTAAATTTTTTTAAGAAAAGGGGAACAATAAAATCTCGTAATGCAGTGCAGTGCAAGCGAGGTGCGGCCCGTTACTCTACAGAAATATGCGTTTATTCTTTGTCACATACGTCGCGTCAGGAGACTGCATGTGAGCCAAGGTGGGTAGCTGAACGAATTCATTTTCAATGATGGGACCTTGAAAGTCTGCATAGGTACAAAATATACAAAATCTCCTCCTTACACTGGATATGTTCTTCACTCTTTACGCAGTTTTCAATTAGTTCACATTTGTTTACATTTAACCTTATTTTGACCATCTTTATCAGGACATTTACAACTTGACATTCATACATTTTACGCTTTTATAGTTCATCCTTACATTACGTACACACTTTTTCACCACACAACCATCCATAGGAGGCCGACATTCCACTATTCGCCGCCACTACTGAGATGATTCTTTTTTTGTTACTTTTTACTTTAATCAAAAATATAAAAAAGTATTTAATACTGAGAAAGTAAAAATATTCATTCAATGTTTACCCGGGACTGATTATTCTGTACTATACTCCGCAGATCTGAATAAAGAAATATACTAAAAATAGTAAATGAAAACACTTTAAAATTCATAATAAGAGCTAACATTTATTCACCATCAACAATTTAACTACACAATAGTCTTTTAAACGGACATAATATTTGTTATTTTTCAAATAATTGCCACCCCAACTGTGTTTCAAACCCTGGTCCTCTCGTTTACGCCCAGTTGTTCTAACTACTGGACAACCGACCCATCAATTCATGTAACAGGGTGCTGACAATTATATGTATGGAAATAAAAACGAAACGTCTGCCAAATTCACAATTTTCAATGGCTCCATCTCCCCCTGACTTTGCCGTTCCCTTTGGGGGCCACCGCACTGCCATCGCCCGCCTTCTGGTCGTCCTCATTTGTCCTCGTCTCGCCGCCCGTCCGCGCCGCCGCCATCCCCGGGGGTTGCTTTATTAGATTTTTCGAATAACTCCGAGGGCGGGATTCGCTTTGGCATTCACGCGCCGGGGGGCGCCTGTCAGGCAGCGCTGCCCACCCCAATCGCCTCGAGGGGGGGGGCGGGGCGTGGAGAAGAGTGGCTGCGCGGCGGGAGCTGACGGGGTGGATCAGCGGTGGGGTGGGGTAGGGCGGGAGCAAGGCAGGTGGGGAGGGCCGTGCCGGGGACTGCTCCCCTGCTGGGCCCAGGGCTGGAGCCGGGGGCGGTGCGGCATGCCAACAGTGGCGCGGCGCGCGGTGGGGTTGGAAACAGGTCCGAGGTTTCTTGCTCCGAAGGGGTCGCCCGGTGTTGCTTTGTGGGAGGAACTTCAATCGCAGAGGGGTGAGGTCGATCTGTGTTGTCGGGTATAGCAGACCTCCTGGGGATTGCCGGTTCCAGGACAGATCCTGAGTGATATTCTGTAAACTGAGACTTTTGCTCTTCTGGATATTCTTGATGTGGGTAATTTTTGGGCGGTTTAGCAGGGTAATGTCGACCAACAATTGAAATGCAGAAATTGTATAGCATTGCACTCTAGCGTTATCGTACAACTAATACAAGACATAATTTTGTTGTGCTGATTCTCTTTGCAACATTTAATGCCTTTACAAAAAGAAGGAATGAATACATTGTGTAAATATCAGGGGTTATTAATAACTGAGCTGTTTTACAGCAACCATTCATAAATAATTTAAAGAAAAGAATGAAAACATTTCTCATTTTCAAATTAACTTCTAATTCAAAATAACTTATAATTATTAGAAATATCTACCACAAGATATTAGACAAACACACAGCATTAGTAAGCAAACGAATTGTAATTCACAAAGTCCAGATGTCATCTAAAAAATGGTGATTGCTCAGATCATATTTTTTTCGAAAATCATCCCTGATGCGTAAGTTTGTAACATTCTAAATGTATACGATTAGTTGATACTCAGTTTTGTATGGTAATTTTGAAATTAAAGACTTTAATTGAGGAGGAGGGGGAGATACAATAATTCTATGACCGGATTGAATTCACCCGTCTGAGTGCACTTTGTCTATCATGAACTGAAGAGTATTTTTTTTAATCTAGAGGCACAGAGTTTCATATTATTTTCGACTGCCAAGTAGCGTAAAGTCCTTATTCACCTAAAAACTTGTGCTAAGCCAAATAGTGTATTTAAAAATATTTTTTCTTCGAGAGATTTATCCTCAGAGATGACTCATAACATACTTTGCCAGATATAAAACAAATCACTGTATCACTTCCTTTTTTAAAATTATCTATAATTGACCAACTTTGATTTTCTTATGCATTTATTACTTTCAAATAAAAAAAATATTAACAGAGGAAGGGATAATAGATTCAACAGACCTGACATTATTTCTACACTCTATGGAATATTCCCATATCGCATGGTTTTCAGCAAGTCTCATTCTGTTCACTTTGTAATTATTCTAAAATGCTTTACTTCATGTGGAAATAAGGAAACTTCGTACATTGTATTTGATCTAAACAACATGCAGATGAATTGAAGATTAAGAATCTGATATCTTCATCAATGCGAAATCAAAATTGTTCAGAATTTTCAAAGACTGGCCAAGTTTGTACAATAATAAACACGCCTTTTACTACAAGAGCATGCGGTATGCCGACAGACCGTAAAGGAATAGGGAACAAAGACAGTAGAGACAGGTATGCGAGTTTTATAGATGGGAACGAGGTGTGCAGTAGATTCTACTGCGGGAAAGAAGAAGACAAGAGTCGGATTAGTAAAGGTGATGCAAAGTCACAGACACATGGGACTGAAACGTGAAGAAAAGGTTAAAGAAAGGATAATCCCTGCAAGCAGAAGGAGATTATATGAAGATGGAACTGGACAAGAAGAAACGGTGAGTCAGAAAATACGAAAGGAGAGAAAAATATAGAGAATACAAGAGGAAGAAGGATTATGTTGTATTAGGAGACGTTATGGAGGAGAAAGAAGTACGCGATTTAGTTCCATAGGGAAGTTTTAGAGAAGCAAGAAATGCTTTGTTTAAAAACGGGTAGGTTTTAAGAAGAATATTTGTAAGGATTATGATGCTTATAAATATGTACAAGCTGTACATATTAAGTATCAAGAATAAATGATGTTCGGTTACGACTTCAGGTGGGAGTCTTCAATATTCTACGATGACGCCGTCTATTGGTTTCTTAAATACTTCTTGATTTGACTTAATTAAACACCACGCATCTTGTACCCCGTTAACGCCTGCACATATATCCCTGCTCCATCGGTACTACGATAGAAAGTTTCAAAAATAAATATTATGTATTATTATATTGCTTAAAACTATTTTTCTTAATTACAAAATTAACTTCTAAATACGGTAGGTTGTATATAAAACTAATTTAGAATGATAAATGAGTCTAACGGTTGTTGGGTTTACGCACGTGACGTTTTATATTTACGTAATATGTATTAATATACTATAACGATGTTAAAATTTCATATGGAAATCCAGAGAAATATATTGATGTAATGCATTATAACTATTTGATGAGGTCCAATTTGGTATTAAATAGAAATATTCAAAGGTAAACGTTGTTCCATGATTACCAAAATTTAGAACCCCTTGCTCGTGAAATAACGTGAATTAAAACAGTAAACACAATTGATGAAAACTATTTAGTAACTGTTATTATATTCCATAGCATCGTAGGATTTGTCATCTGGTAACAGTATAAGCATAGATTTTCGGGATGGAAAGCCGTGTTCCGCTTGGCAGTAAGGGGTCGAACGTTTCGTTATCGCCTACCATTTCAATGCCAACTGGAGCAGGGCCTACCAGCTCCGAAATACTCTCTTATATGTCATATTATCCACTCTCTGACAAAACACGTGCGGCAATTCAGACCAAAGAAAAGTGCGAAGGGACTCGCGGTGCGGTTGCCGACGTTGTGGCTGCGGCAGTGCATACTAGAGAAGAGTGTGAGAAGTGCAGGCTAGAGAAGAGTGTGAGTGTGAGAAGAGAGAGACTCACGGTGCGGTGGCCCAGGTTGTGTCTGCGGCAGTGCTGACTAGACAAGAGTTAGACGTGCAGACTAGAGAAGAGTGTGAGTGTGAGAAGAGAGGGACTCACGGTGCGGTTGCCCAGGTTGTGGATGCGGCAGTGCAGACTAGAGAAGAGTGTGAGAAGTGCAGACTAGAGAAGAGTGTGAGAAGTGCAGACTAGAGAAGAGTGTGAAGGGACTCACGGTGCGGTTGCCCAGGTTGTGGATGCGGTAGTGCAGACTAGACAAGAGTGTGAGAAGTGCAGACTAGATAAGAGTGCGAAGGGACTCACGGTGCGGTTGCCCAGGTTGTGGATGCGGCAGTGCAGGCGTGCCGTGCGCCCCACCAGCGCCGTGACGTTGCGCTGCGCGCTCGTGTCGAAGTGCGGCCCGCGCAGGCTGCTGCGCGCCGCCGCCGCCGCTGCCGCCGCCGCGTTCTCGTCGCCCGCGCCGTCGCCCGCGCGCTGCGCCACGAAGATCTGGTCCGAGCGCAGCCCATCTGCCAACACAAGCGGCATTGGAGACCGTTAGCTTCTGGGAAGGTGGATGATATTCTTATTTTAGGTCGCATCAACCACTTGTGTTAATAGCGACATCATTGTCATTATATATGCACAAATACATTGCAGTACCATACCTTTACAAACAGAACAAGTACATAATCTTTACATTACATCTTTGGTTTTCATTATTAAGTACATGAATCAGAAGATGAGCTCAGTTCTTGAGTACAGTTAAAGCAGATTTTACTTTAAACATAATTTCTGAAAAACATTGTATGTGGCTGTATAAGTTGATTTCTTTCCGCTGGGATCACCTAGTCTTAGTCTTTTGGTCAGAGGTCATAGGTTTGTTTGATTCAGGGCATATGTTTGTGAGCTGTAGAAAAAGGTCATTGAACTGGTCGCACATGACTGCAGCATTGTTCGAGATAAAATGTTGATGGGTGAACTTAGTGTGACCTATTTTGCATCTCATTAGTACAAGTTGATTCGATTAGCGAAAAGTAACACCTGGATTATCATCGTGAAACTCTCTAATATCCTAATTTGCAGCTTAAACGATTCCATTTCTTTAATGTCTCTATTATCGAGTTTGAATTCAGTTGTCTTGAGATATTAGTGGTAACTTAATATAATGTCACTTTCTTCTTTACTTTGAGCAGCCTCTTTTGCTTTTCAGTCAGCCATTTCCTCTATGTCAACATGTGATGGTAACCAGCAGAAAAGGATTTCTTTACCATCAGTTATCAAATTTCAATTTTTTATAACTATATCCTGGATCACTTTATTGTAACTGGCTACATGCCTTAAGGCTAGAATTGCACTTTTAGTCAGTTTAGACCATTTGGACCGGCTGATGTGGCTCAGAGAATCACCTAATAACACTGCGAGGCTTTTAACCAGAAGATTTTGTACTTTGACACCTTAGAAAAATATCAGGCGTTGCTTACATCACCAGACGCGGCGAAGCACTCGAAGGGGAGCTCAGTTGAAATCCAGGGCCGCCTACGATAGTCAATGGCTCTTGCAACTTTGTTCTCACACTTTGGTCTAGACGGCGACTGTTTTCATTCGCCCAAAATACTGAGTCACTCGATACACTATCTCAAGAGCCTGGCCTCTCAACTGTCCCCCTTACACACACGTGGGTGGTGAAGTCCAGGTCCTTTCAAGAGAAATGATAAAACTCTGGAAAGCCACAAATCGGAGATGTGCGCCCGCGCAGGGCAGCAGGCGCACACAAACTGACTCTTTGACGAGTGAGAAAAAATCCAAACAATTCTGGCAATTGTACGTGAGAAGAAGGGAAGGAATATGATATCTCATAGCAGGAGGGGAACTTGTTCCGCGAAGAGAGAGGACCGTGTCCGTGATGTTGGCACCTCCACCACACCGAAAACCACCGAAACCAAAGCCATTTACATGATAGAGCACTTTCTAAGGTGATGGTGCCAAGTTCTCACTGGCACCGCCATCTTTGTAAAAATTGGTAAATCGACTGTACTTGGTTTGTACCAGATAATTCCACCAGAATTTTCATTTGTACCAGAAAATTAATGACGATACAGACTTTTTCAGGTGGCTGCGGGAGGCGCCCTTTAACTCTACCACCATTCTCATCACCGCAACTGAAAAAAGATGTGAAAACCTACTCAATAGATTGTTGTGCTTTCGTTTGTACCAATGCATATTGAAATATATTTTCAATGAAAGTAGCCTCTAACTCTGCCAGAAACCAGTCAATTTACTGAGGAATTCATCTGAGGGAATTATGTAAAAAATATCTTCTTATGTTTTTTTAGGAATTCTGAATATGTCATAGAAAGATACATATTATCAATGAATATTCAAAAAACATTCACGTGTTATGAATACACACAAAAAAACCTAAAGCATTTCTTGGAATTCAAATTGAAATTTTCACTTGGGAACTGCAACAATGACAGAAGGATGAATACATTACTGTGGCCACTATGAACCTAATCATATTCAACAACATGTAAGTCATGGAATTATGTATAAGGAAAACAGGTCCTGGGATGGCTCATGGAAGGAGGTTGTATTTCAAATATGGTTGCAATGATTTAGAAACCTTCGATAACACTGGGTCACACCAACACACGAAATTAATAAATTGTAGACAAATTACTTCAAAAAATTCATCCATATTTCCCTAAACATTTCCGGTCATGAACACATCCATGTCTTTCACCGGCTCATACTACAATTAAATCTCGTAACAACAAAAGTAAATATCAGCATATTGAATCAACGTACGGTACGAGAAAACTTATGATGTCATGATTTAAAAATGTATAACTGATTCTCATGGCTTGATATTAACATGCCCATTATTTAGAAATTAATTACACCATTGAATATTAATTATTTGCCCTCAATACTTGGAAAAATCCTTATCGTTGAAGATTTGGGAACTCCGCTAAATCAGCATAATAGGTCAGGTAAGTAAACGAAATAGTTCATTATCAGATCTACATACCATCTTTCCTTTGGCATAAATATGTTTTCCCAGAAGCTCTTATAAGTAAATTTCGTTGCTTGTGCAAAACCTTCTGCAATGAAGCAGAAGGTGTCGCATCCTAGTCTCTGCGAACCGAGCGACTCGGCAGCAGCTGCGCAGACTGCAGCGCTGGCGTCGAACCCAGGGCCGACTGAGGGGCTTAGCCGGAAGCTTCCCGACGGAGGCGGCGCCCCCCGCCCCCCTTGCCGAGTGAGGAAGCGAGACTTTCCTCGCGCTCCAATGGCAACTTCACAGCCGGCAGCACGTACGCGACTCCGGCAGTTCCCTCGCCACGTGCTGCCGCACGCCACGTGACCTGCTCTGAAGCAATCAGCAGACGCGGACTCGCTCACTTTCCCACAGCTCCCTTCCGCGTTGCCGCTCATCTGACCCACGAAGGCTCGGAGGCTGTGGCGAAGGTTAGGAATGCACATGATACCACGCCGAGTCACAGCCTGTCAGAAAGCGTTGCGGTTTTGAGGTTTAATTTATCTGCCATGCAGGTGGCGCCGTGTGTAATAGGGTGGTCGCACATGTCGGATGGCGACGCGAATTAAATATTAAATTTAATATAGAATCGCGACTGCATAAAGGGCGGCACGAAACGTGCCGTTTGCGACACCAGTTAGGGCTGTTTAGCGCGTCGAGGGAACGGAGGAATGTACCTCTTTTTTTCAGCATAACCCACGACGGCCGCACCCTCGTGACGCATGGGGAAATACGCCTCCCGCACCTCCAAACCGAGCAACGGAATTGCCCGCTCCCAGTTCTTGGAATTTACGTGACGGAGGTTACTTCGGAGAAAGCTGCCTGGGCGCAGCTCCTCCGCTGACACTGTGATAGGACAGAGAAACCACGGGAGCCGCGACTACCAATTGCGTTGTGAGACGCGGGGGAGGAATCACCTGACTCGTGAGCTTTCCTGAGGGACCGCCGAAGGACGCTAGGTCACTTGTTTTGGAAGCGACGGAGGGAGCTGACTTGTTTGGGATGGGCGGATAAAGCTGTCACTTTGATTCGGAGCCGGAGCTTTCCGTGCCTGGTCGCGCCGACTTCGCAACCATCGCTGCCCGACGCGCGTGACGGAAGCCGAACTATGGGACGGGACACCACATGTGAGTGCCTGACCGCAAGAGCAAAGTGAGTACGAGCCGGGGCGTGAAAGACACGACCACGAAGCGACCCGCCATCACCCGGACGCGGCCCTGCCGCCTGCCCGCGCTGAGCGACGCCGAGGCGCGGTTCGGTCGACGAATGTCACTGGTCTCATCCGGTGACTGGGGGCCGCCGAGTGGTCACCACAAAGGAACATGGGGCAAGCACCGACCGTGGCTGCCCGCTGCCAGACCTGCCGGGCTTTGGGATGCCCGAACGCCGCCCCTGAAAGCTGGGCCTTTTCTGAGTTAACATTAGTTATAAGTTTGTTTATGTCACTGGGCTTCACCCGCACCGAATTCAAAAGTGATTAAAGTAGTACTAAAGAAAATGCCTAAGTCTTTTTATCCAGTAGTTAAGCAATCACGCATGCCTCCCTCGAGGGAGTCTGCCGACGAAGCAGCCGGACAAAGCTGAATCGCCGAAGGAGAGCAGGTAATCGGGTGAGTCAGTGGTTACACATGAGAGTAGTAATGTATGGCAACAGAGCATTGAGCTGTCAGAGACGCTTACTCGCTGCCGGTACAGTAAGGGTGCAGTGTCAATAGGTGTTCCTCTGAGCCATCGCAATGGTAAAATTACAATGATTTCCCCAAACAAACTGGTATGATTCTACTGAAGTACCGATAATTTCTTTTGAAAATACCGGTATCATACCATTCAGTAGAGGGGTGATACCGGGATAGATGTCGGATAACAGTACTACACCTCCTAAAATACCGGTATTTGATGTCATATACTACCGGTATGTTTAAAGGTATTTCGAATAAATATAATGAAGGTGAAGGTATTTATATACCGGTATACATACCTTTGCCACTATAATCTTGGTATTTGGTCCCTGATCGCAAGGCCACAGGTCGCCCATTACGGCATAGTTTTAATTTGCTGGAATATTACAATAAAATATACCAATATTCAATAAAAACAATTGTAATGCATATTACTTGAAACAACTAGGCAAACACTCTTCAACATTTTTAATTTGATTACTTTCAGACGAAAATGCCGCTTTATTCTCGCTGTTAATTATCATCCAGAAACCTGAATCTGTAAATGACGGATGTTTCAATGCAATTTGCTGCCTCATTAACTTTACGAATTTGTTAGGCAAAACGAGGTTATTTCTGGGTTAATAGATGATCAAATACGTTCACGGTTTGACCTTCATCTTGCCATGATCAATATTGTTAGTGTTCATTGACTCAAACGCAAACATACAGCGCGCCAGGAAAGTCTCTCTGCAGTCGTACTTTGCTGGCAAGAGCGATTGCAGCAGAAATTATGTTGGTAGCTTTAGCTGCAGTGTAAAACGTAAATTGCGTTCTTGCCGCAATCATAACAGATGTTGGGAGAGCTATTCCCATCATTTGTTTCCCACTGATCTGGTTGCTATCAACGTAAATGCAATTTTTAATAGGACACCATGATTCATGTCAGTGCGGAAGACTTTCTTTCTGCACTCTAAATCCAGCAGACGATGTACGCGATGTGCAAATAAAGTGTGTCTGTCATGTTGTTTAGTGGATTTGGCAATATCTATTAAAAGTTTTTAAAACGCAAACACGATTATTGTAGGTGTATTTCAGTGTATTCTTGCAAAAAATTTTACAAAAAACATGAACACATTTGATAAATTTGGAAAGTGTCCCAAACGCTTTAAGAAAAGTGCCCCCAAAAGTTAAAGAATGTTTTTTGAAAATTGCAGGGATTTGTATGGGGGAAGATCGGCTAGGGGAATATGCATTTTGGAAAAAAAACCTTCGAATAGACACTATTTTTGTTCACAGATGGACGTTTTGAAAAAAATCGGTATCAAATGAAAGAACGTGTATTCTTGATGAAAACTTGAAGTCGATCATAATTCGATAATTTTCATCATCATTCGATTATTTTCTGTTTGATGCAGAACGTGGGAAAATTTGTGTCTCCTTGAGTAACACATCCATAGGGTTTCGTGACATTTTTTCTTATAAATTACAATAAAACCCTTCCACAAACCAATATTTTAATTAAAAATTTCAATTAATTATATTTAATTCCCCTATTAGCCTGTTGTACTGACAGAATATAATAAAATTATAACAAGCAATTTAATTAAAATATTTTATGAAAGTAAATTATAGATATGCATCGACTCAACCCAAAATTCATTTTTGTTAATGTCGGCGTTCAGGTCGACACTTTGTGTTTGTGGTATTATATATGATTATCAAATTTACTTTGGAATTAATTAAAACATTTTTAAATAGCATAGATATAAGCAACATTCGCAAAAGTTCATCCCCATTCTTCTGGAAATTAGTGTTTTTGCTTGTGTGAAAGCATAAGTGTTTTATGTACACAAAAAGTAAAATCTAATACAAGTTGAAATATATTAATAATGTTGTATAATTGTATATAATTGTAATAAATTTGCGTGTAATCCCCTATGTAAGTGTATCACCTACATTTAACCCATCCCTTGACATTTCAACATAAGACCCGGAGAGATGGCTCAGGAATCATATGATGACACTGCAGTACTTCGGACAAGGAGGTCCTAGTTTCGAGTCCCGACAGTTTTTAAGTCTAAATACATAGCTAGGTCGAATTCAGTTGCTGTTTTGAGGAGAATTCTAGCGGCCGGCTTCTCTGATCGGTACTTTTCCGTGTTTTTTTCTGGTGAATTGTAGGCAAATGCCAGAGCAGTACCATAGCAAACGGGCTACGCGAGATTTTTTCCTAACTCTTCCTTGTCCTATCTCACCCCTTACATACACATTCATGCAATGCACATGTACACATGCCGAGAACTTTGAGATGTCCCCGGCTGGGGTGGCACCCAGGTGAGAGAAACCTGGTTGGGGAATACCCGTTGGTTGAAGGTAGTTCGGCGCCGCATGTCGCCATCCAGCGGGAGAAGGTAATCGCCATCTCCCTAGAACAACATGCATTGCACTCACGGCACTAATGGCCTTCGCAATGGGGCCCTGAATCCCAATCAATCATAATTCTCACAGCTCCGCCCACATCCAGTCCAGAAGACATTTGCAGCCCCAGACAGCCACAGCCGCACAGGCGCTGAGCATGGCCGCGGGTCTGCTGCCTGCTCCCGAGAGCTCAGAGGAGTTTTCGAGCTCGTCATCGTGCGAGGGCCGTCCAATCTGCTGCGCTGGGGCAGGGCGGCAAGGATGTCCGAGGGCGGTGAGGGCGGGCTATCTGACGGAGACGGGAGGGCAGTGGCTGGATTGGGCGGGGCGACGCGGGGTGATGCTGTTGGAGGTTTCAGGGGAGGGCCACATGCGGGTGAGAGCTGGTCTGACGGCCGTTGCCGGTGGGGACATGGTGTGAAAAGCGGTGGATTCGGGCGGCGTTTGCTGGGCAAGAAGACAAAAACGGGCAGGAAATGACAGGTTAGAGAGGGCAGGGGCAGCGGGCGGGGGGGAGCCGCGCGGCTGCGCGTAGCCGAGGCAGGCGGATATTTAGAGAGGGGGCGGGATATGCGGCAGTTCGGGTGCGGAGCAGGGCGGCTGCGGTGAGGGTGGATTGTCCGAGGGGGCGAGCGGCTTAGTCGGTTCTCGTAGGCGGAGCGAAGGGCGGTCGGCGAGGGGCGGGCGCGCCTCGACTTGAGAGTCGACCGTCGCCGGGCCGTGCGGCGCGGCGCGGGGGCTTCGCGCGGTCTGGGAACGGGGTGGGCGGGGCGGGGCGGGGTGGGCGTGGAGTCGTGGCGGAGCCATCCGCGGCGCTCGCCTGGAGCCCGTCGCGATGGAATGGAAGTGGCGGGGGGGGGCAGCCGATTGTTTCTGGCCGCCAGCGCAATCACGCGGCGAGGGAGGAGTTCGCGAGCAGTCGGCCGAAGGACGATCCTCCGGGCAGAAACACTTTTCCCTGTCAAGTACACGAAGTTCTCTGTTCTGTGTCTTATATAACATACAGAGCTTCTCTATTATTGACAACTTAAACTTCAAAACACGCAACTCATTTGATTCATCAGTCATATGTTTAAAATAAGTTGTCTATAATAGAGAAGATGTTGCGAAGAAGCTGTCACTGCACAATAGCGTGAATAGCCGGTTAGAATATTTATAAGCTCACGAACTCATAAAAAATATAATGAATAATCGGTGGAACACCTTCAACCAAGTGAAGGAATTTAAATATCATGAAGTAATTTAAGAATTCAAAAGAAAGAAACTAGATATTTTTACTTTCTATATAAATACAATTTTGTAACAGTAAACAGTTAATTTAGTTAAAAAAATATTCGGGAGATTGTATTTTTGAATGACAAGGATTAAATGTTCTTTACTTACACTTGCACTTATTTCCCTCTCGTCTACTTTATTCTATGTTTCGTGCAAGACATAGAATTTGATTAAGTATAAGCTTGTTCATTAGTTAGTTTTGTAATAAATAATTTATCAGCATAGGTGAAAAAATGCATTTATATAAATGCATATATAGAAGTTATGTTATCTTCATGTTAAAATTTCATTAATAGATTAGTTGATGTTCGTTGCTGAAATCATATGCACAATTTAACTCACTGATGCAGGCATTATGGAAGCCTTATGACTATATTATGATGAAAACTAAATGTAGAAAAGAATGATCAAAATGGAACATCATAATCATTCATTCTTTGTAAACAAATTTTTTTACCAATCAACACAAAAATTGCCAAATATATGACAATGAACGAAGAACGATAAGGGGATGTAATTTTACAGTTGTAAAATTACACATAGCAGTATGCGCTTTGCAAGGGAACTCTTCTTTAGATGCCGCTACCAAGATAATCACCAGGGATGACTGCCGTACCTCATTTTCTAAATGATTCCAAGGGGAATTACTTGTACCTGTATTAGTAATTTCGGATATAAAGAAAACTAAGCGGACTTTGGACATGTGAGAAGAGTAATTGATTGTCATAAACCAAATTGACAAATATTTCATTATATTAATCGGTAATTCCTCACACCTGATGTCACGACTATATTCTGACACTCAGAGCGCTTACGGCAACTCTCTCGGTCCGTGAAGAGGAAGAAAGAAGCTTCAGTATTCAGGAGTGCCGTTTCAGAGCAAGCATTTTTTCTTGCTCCGGGTGCGGTTTTCCACACACCGGACAGAAGGAGTTTTGCTGCTAAAGGTTACTAGATTTCCATGAATTTGTATTAAAAATACTGCGTGTAAGTTTTTTAAATATATTCTCGCCTGATATTTATATGATGACAAATGTTTAATATATACGCCTAAAACTCACTTTGTTTAATTTTTACGACTCAACTAAAGCACTGCGGTGTTGATGGATGGTATCACACAAACAAACTTATTTCATTTTCGCTTTTGTAACAGCAACATTTATTGCTACTCAGGTACATATTAGTAGAGAATCTGGCCACCACACCACGGGGCCAGTTAAGGCTGGTCTCTCGTGCAGCCTGACGGAAGGAAGCTCCCCTCGGCAGAAAAAAATCGAATGGCAGCACGCACTCTCCATTCGGTGGGGTAATAGAGTTCTACGCATGTTACGTGATCTCTCCGCGCTCAGAACTAACAACTGCGACGAGACGCGATTGATGGGATACAGAGACTCTGCGCAACACGTTTGCGCGCAACGTAACCTTTGATTCTAATTTGGCAACCAATCGAACCTTGTGCGTATGGAATGTACCTCACTGAGACAGAGAGAGAGAAAGAGAAAGAGAGAGAAAGATAAAGAGAGAGAAAGAGAAAGAGAGAGAAA
>BOPP01000028.1:10798973-10815179 GCA_017312745.1 Gryllus bimaculatus
GGGGCGGTGGCGAGGGGCGGTGGCGAGATGCGGAGGCGAGGGGCAGGTGCGAGGCTGGGCGGAGCAGTCGAGACGTGTGGCTGACCGGGTGGAACGGAGCAGGGTGACTTTGGGCAGTTTGGGGCCCGGGTCAAGCCAGGATGCGAATAGAAGTCATTCTCTTTCGTATAATAAACCATTGTGACAAATACTTTAACAACTGTTAATACATCATCTAGTATAACACATAACTAGAACTGGGAAGTTTATGCAAAATATTAGCCTTGAAATACGCACGCGAATATACAGCAAAAAGGTTTAAACATGCACAGATATTGCATGCATATATATTGTGAAGATATGTAAGATTTGGCCACGAAAACATACATTACAATAATATTAATTTTTTTTGCCTGGAGACGCAGAATAAGCACGGGAGGCAGGTCAATGCTTTATGTGGGGAAGGTTTGGAAAAGAGGTTGTCTTACCAAACAAGGTCAATCTGAGCATGCCAAAAATTTAAGTGTGAGGTGTCTTGGCTAAAAGCTAATAAGAATCGATGACAGCATGTATTACTCCGGCGGCATTGGCTGACAGTTGCCTGAAACTCATTCGCGATCCTTCGGTCCGATCTACGCCTTTGCGATCTCGGCCATCCGAACCGGCTGAAGCTCGTTGTATTTATGAATTTGGAGCAACAAGAATGTTCATTATTTGTATTAAATTTCTTTTTAGACAAAACGTTAAAGAATATGCAAAATATACATTACATACAAAACATTTCATACTTTATTTATAATATTTTGGGCTGTAATATACGTATTTGAAGTTTCAGGAAGATATGACCATTAACAACAAAAAAGCACATAATTTCATGAATATCCGAGCTCTATACATAACATTATAAGTACTCATAGTACATATAAAGCAACACTTACCCACGTATTGGATATTTCTGATGTTGATTTCAAATACTATAAACACAATTCTATTAAATAATGCATTATTGAACTCACAAGGTAAAAGTTCGAAGTGATATTGCTACTTGGATGAATTTATATGTTTCTGGATAGGCATTTTCCCTCTCATTGGTGTGAAAACCGCCTCCATAACATTATTTTTGCGATTGTTTTTTCAATCTCTTCATCAGATATTTTAGTATGCAATGAAGTATCAAAACTAGAAATTTTATTACGTGAATATTATATATTCTATCCTTTGAGAGTCGTAGATAGAAAAGTAAGTTGCTGGCTCTAAGAACACAACCGTTCAGTGCCAGGGGAGACAAATGGACGACGTTGAGCCGTCCCCGAGCGGGCGGGAGGCGACAGGGCTCCATCAAGCGCACTCAGACCTCGTCCAACTGGCAGAAAGTTGAGCAAACCCCTCGACGGGAAGTCATCGAGCTCGTCTTACTACACGCGTAAAGAAATGCAATTCATTGGCACATTCATTTGATTAATCTTATAAGTTCATTGGTGTAGTTCCCTCTGTGTGTCAAGAGCAGGTCTACTGTAGAAAAAAATGATTTTGATAAGATGCAGATACGAAGCGATATTTCATTCCTAGAGTACTTCGACTGATTGATTAGTGATCCCGGGCGCGTCAACTGATGCCATTAGTCCCGTATGTGTAGTGAGGGAGGTGGCGGTGATCTTCGGCCGCTGGAAGGCGAGACGCGGGCGGTCGGACTCAACGTGGCCACGGAGCGGAGGAAGTCTCACGATTGGAACCCTAGGACCGCCCGTTCAGAGGCGCTGCAGTAACATCAGCTGACGCCCTGACGTACCTTTGACGGTCTGAGGTACTATGCGCTCTTTTCGATTTTTATCTAATAAATTACTGAAATAAGGCGCATTTCTTGACTCCTATCTTATTTCTCGATTTATTCTCCTCACACGTTATCGAAATAAATGTTCGAGTACTACCATATGGAATGATTGCTTTAGTGCTATAGTGTTTTGTTGCTGTGTGTTACAAACACTAGAATACTTTAATCTCCAGTACTGTTCTCTCATTCATTCTGCGTTCAAAATTCTGAATTGATTGCAGCGAATATCAATGTATGGTTTGCTAGGTCGATTATGCGAGATTTGGTACAAAAGGAAACCTAGTTTTTTTAGGAGGGAGCATTTTCTATATAGTGAATGAGCATACCGCTACATCAGAGTGTTAGAATGTTTATTGCAGTGCTGCCAATAGTGTGATTTGCATAGCAAACCTCGTACGCAGGAAGCCGAATCCCGTAATGGGAAATATCGGAGATGTTTTTGATTAATTAAGTCTCAGAATACGCAGAGACGTGTGTTACATTTACTGACATTTGATTTCTCAAAAAATGTACTAAAAAACGAACGTACTCGTATTATTACCATATAACCTTAATAACTTTCTATATCAAAAAACCGAGAGAGATGTCACAGAGCATTAAATGATGTCACTTCAGTCCCTCAAACCAGGAGGTCCTAGATTCGAGTCCCGACGGTGGCAAAATTTTCATTTTAGCGAGGTCGAATTAATTCGCTCTCTGTAGGAGAATTCTTGCGGTCGACTGCTCTGATCTGTCATTTTCTGTGGTTTCTCCGAGCAACACCAAGCGAATGCCGGAGTAGTAACTTAACAAACGGACCACGGACCACGCCGATCGCACCTTCCTCTTCCTTGTCCTATCCTCAACCCTCACACACACACACACACACACACACACACACACACACATACACACACACACGTACACTAACATTCACTGCACTACACACACGCTGGGAGACCCGCCAGGAGCTAAGAGCTTGTCGCAGTTGGGACAGTGCCCCGCTGGTGGGAGATTCGTGGTCGGGGAAAACCCGCTAGCCGACAGTAGGTCGGCGCCGGTATCGAGCATACAACAGGGGAAAGATCACCACCACCCGAGCAAAAACAAACACTACCCTTACGGGACTAATGAGACTAGTTGACGAGCCTGGAATCACTAAGCAATCAATATCAAAAGTCATAACCCCGCAAAAAGTCAAAATATTGTGTATTGAATTAAACTTAGTTAATTGAACAATAGAGACTAAGATGTATTTTTTACTTCGCATTGATACGTAGTAAAATGAAAGTATAGTAATAAAAAAAACGAAAAACTAAGTAAAATGAAAGAATAATAAAGCATAGAATAGTGGAGTTCCGCTGTCCGTTCTTGATGGTGCCCCCCGCCAAGATCCGTTTGTTAAGGTACTATACCGGCATTTGTTTTGAATCGATCGGAGAAACCACGGAAAACTACCGATCAGAGCATCCTGACGCAAGAATCCTCCTTCGGATAGCAATTGAATTCTCAAGAGCTACACTGAGAGCCCTTGCCGTCGCGACTAAGATTGTGCGGCAGAGAAAATGGAGTTTGTGCTGTTGCGAGCGGATGCATAGGACTGGAAATAACCGTCGATTTGGAATCGCGCTCGTCTAGTGAGTAATGTGACCTATTACACTGTCGGCTACTGTCACTTGTAACTGAACCCATGTACCTTCGTGGTAGATTTCACAAATGCTTGTAACACTAACGAGACATCAGAACCTCTTCACGCTCGTTGGTAGCGTTGGAAAAAGTTGCTTTTCATCAATTTTCAACACTCCGTTTTCCCTTAAATTTAACCGGTAATCGTACCTTTGGTAAACGTTCTTGCAATAGTTGAGCGGAAGAAGTATTACGTTACTTTTATGAGAGTTTCGTTGATTTCATATCTGCACAGCATTGTTGAAATACAAGAACACAAAACATGCAGCAAAGGAACACGATTTTATAAGGATTAGTCATTTTATAAGAATAAGTCACGAAAGTATTTGTCATTGAATCACAACTGTATGCACCTTCATGAAACAGAGTATTATACTATAAATGTTTAATGTGCAAGGAGTGCGCATTTCATTTGTAACCTGTACCTGTGACACTTGTACCATTTTATGTAAGACTCACAATGACACTATAAAGTTTTACTAAAATGAGAACTTTTATTCAGTTTTGTATCGTATGAGTAGAAACTCCTGTATCAGTTACCTAGTAATATCTACCAGACAATAAATTATTTGAGAACTGTATTTACTTTTACATTGAATAAATAATTTGCATCAATTATGTTCTTACAAGTTTTTTGAAAAGAAAAAAAAACAATGTGGATTTTTTTCATTTAACCATGGTCACTACTCAACTATTTAAATAAAAAGAAATATAACTTCAGTAAATGCAACCAAATAAACTGATATTTCACTGCGACCTCGTATTTTTCATCAGAGTGCAGATCTTCGTTTACCAATGAGTCTTCATTCCACAGCTCCACGTGTAGCGGTATTTAAGCATTTTCTACTTCTATAAATTTTTAACACGATTAGCTAACCGAGGTCGGGAAAAAGTTCGCGGAATGGACCACATCTTCACAGAGACAGCTACAATACCAACAATGTAAGTCGTAACGAAGTTCCCGATTGGATGACACTTCCCTCTTTCCATGCAGCTCGTGTCATTGCAGGGCCACTATGTTTAAATTGGAGTAAATCATCTCGTAAGGTGTATTTGCTGAACGGCTCATTGAGGTATTATTGTTTGAATATTTATGCATTGCATTGCGAGCTTTCCACTTGCGTGACGCGATGGCAGGCACGGCTGGATTTACATACAAGCAAAACAAGCGGTTTCTAGGTCCTAGGGCCATCGTCCATGAGCGGTTCTGTGCTTAGGAAAAATATTCATAACAAATTTTGTAACATAAAATGTATTTATTGTAATAATAGTAATCTATGTAATTAGTTTATAATGTTATGCTTTATTGCATGAGTGTACGTTTTCAAATGTGTAAGTACGCAATAAACTAACTTTATAAACCAGTTGCATACGTTATATGTTTGTACAACAGCATTATTAGAACACCTTTCTCGTGACCTCTCGGGCACTTGACACCTGGGCGCGACACGGTGGACAGCTGTCCGTTTTCTGTTACCAGCCCCGATTCTCTCGCTCCGATTGGCTGAACTCGTGATGAAGCAATATTTCGTGACAGAAAATGCTAATTCGTCATAATTTGCTCGATTATGAACGAAATGCTCGAAAATGCTCGATTATGAACGATTTCTTTCAACGGAAACGGTCTTTATAATGCTGGTATATAAAAATATAATATAAAATATTGTGGCGTCACCGAATTTAGATTATAAAATAATTATTAAATGTCCAACTTATTTCTAACAAAATGCGACGTAGAACAGACGGACGCGAGTGTCTGGTCACGTTCGGCTCCAAGAGGCCTCGCTTAGTCGCACCCTCCACTGAACCATTCTTTGTTCACCGCTGTAAAGGGGGGCTTTGGGACCCCCTACTCTTTGTTTATGATCTATAAAGTGCTCGCTTGCCGGGAAAACACCGACCCACCCTCTCAAACTCGCCCACCCATCGAATTATTAACTTTAAGTTATGGGAAATGCTGGGCCACAGACGAAGCGACCCCCAGCGCTGCACGTTCATTTTATAAACTAAAAGAGGGCTACAAAGAATGAGATTCTGTTACTTTCCATTCGCGTTGCTTAACACGCGTTCGGTGATTGGCCGAAATCCTTCTGTAACGCAATAACCTGGCTACAATAGACAGCCATTTTATCAAAATACTGGAATTTTCTAGAACTTTTGGGAGTAAAAAGAAGAAATAACCGAGACCGCCGGTGACTTCATTAAAACTGCTGAGCACATCTTCTCAGACTACCGCCTGCATCAGTACTGGTTTTATGTTAAACCGCTGGGCACTTGACTTCATTTTAGAATGCTGTGTTGCGCGTTTTAAACTTTAAAGCTTGTAAAACGACCTTTACAAGCAATGCGTGGTAAAGTTTTACCCACATTTGCTTGAATAATTTGAAAATTTGTTGGACACTTATTGCATTTTCGAAATTACGCTACGCGGCTTCCGGAACTTCACAATTCCGTAACGTTTCGACAAGTATTATGAAAATTTGTGACCGTTACCTAAATGAACTAAATTAGAAGCGCCAGATGCATCACAGCTGAAAGTAAGAGCTGAAGGAGATTTTTGTGGACGCGACTGCGGGGAACTGTGGTGTGGGTCGCGAGTCAGCCCGACGGCCTCCCGCTACCTGCTGCTAGAACTTCCGCCCCAGTCGCAGAACAGTCCGGGCCGATGCACTTCCTGTCTAACGATCGGGCCGCACCGCGAAAGCACGAAACAGCTGGAAGAGGCGAATGACCTCCACAACAACAACAACAACGCGGGGGATTCTTCGCAGAGCCTGTCAATGGCTCCAGTTAGGCCCTTCAGGCGATAATTTTAAAAAATGGACTCTTCCTCAAACATTTTTTGTAAAATTCAGTAACTATTCTTACCCGCGCATTGGCTAGAATAAAATTCTAATGACAAACCAATTTCCTGTAAGCTTAGCCTTAATATTTTCCTGTGTGTTACATTTTAATTAGGATAAGTTTTGATTTGGGGGAAACGGAGCTCAGGTAGAAACTTAATTCTTGCTAGGCTTGTTTTTTAGTCATTAAATTTTAAATTTGACTTTATTCAGTAACTTCTTTCTTTCCTACTTCCATCCGTCTCACTCAATTGCAGACGATCCACTGCCATCTGAGTCAGCCGGCAGGTACGGGAAGAAAGGCAAGGGGTCACAGTATAATATATGTAAATTTTTCATAAAATGGTTAGTTTTCATTTGTATTTCTACAGAAAGTATTTGTATTAAGATACGTTTTTTTTAATAAAGACGGAACTGCCAGTCAGATGACCGAGATCGTTAGGGAAGCAGTGCCGTAGCGGTCTCGGACCAGAAGACCGCGGTTTCGAGTCCCGCACCGGGCATGGGTCTTTCTGTGTGTGTGCCATCCCTCAGTATCATCATCATCATCATCATCATCATCATATCGTCCTTACCCCCAAGGCTAACAACCTTGGGAGATAAATATCGGGATTCACCCCCCTCAGAAAGATGTTTGTACCTGCTGAAGCAGGATGCACGCGTTGTCCGAGTTGGCCTGTACGCGAAAAACTATTTTTTTACGGGCGGTCCAACTCGATTCTGTGCGTGGGGCCCCGCAATACTCAAATCCGGCCCTGGCGGCGGGGCGAGGCGCGAGCCAGGAGTGGCGCTGATGGAGGGGGGGGGGGAGGTGGCCGGGGGCGCTGGTTCGTGCGGTCGCCGGCGGGGGCCTGCCCATTCCTCATTCCCTATCAGGCGGCGCGCGCATTAAGGGCTCCGCGACTTTCTATTGGAAGTCCGCCGATTCCCACATTTGGGGGCCGCGCGCAAACTAAAGCCCGGCGGCTGTGGGGCGATAGCGAGATTTGAGAGCAAAGCAGTGAACTGAACTGAAGTGAAGTCAGTTCATCAACGAGTATTTGGAAAGGCTATTTTTCATTTTTTCCAACACTACAAAAAATGTGAAAACGAGAAAAGTAAAACAAGTCTATATGGAATTAGATTCAGTAAGTCGAAGTCCATGCATGATCGTTTTATATCTTTTAGTCCTTTTTTTTTCAAGTTACACTCTCTAAATAATATTTAGTAGATATTTCAACGTAGTCATTCCATCAATAACCAGCGGGAAGTGGAACGCCATAGAGGGAAATGACATTTTGTGTAACTCCGTGGAATAAAATATCAAAAGCTGTGAAGGAATGTGCTAGAAAGCAGTGTTATAGGCAAACTATCAACTCTCAAGAGAGAAAAAAAACACATGACGGAACTTCTATAATTTACTTTTTGAGTGAAATATACCAAAAGTAGGGAGTTCTTGTAGATGCAGGTAGCAAGAATTACCTCAACCGTTCTCTCGAATTAAAAATAAAAAAAATAAAATGTTAACAACATGAATGTGGAGACATATTTGACATATACATATCAGTGCATAAATATCTCATCCACTCTTCTTTGCACACTATTTAATTTAATTATCTGTGTGATACTTAACCATCTGTTTTTATAGAAATATTCAAATTAAACATTATAATATAATGTTAGAATTTTGGAGCTCTTATTACCTTTATTAATTACCTGTTCTTTACTACTACGGCCTATCTTCATCCCAAGACTAATCTATTATTGAAGGCAGATAAATCTGTTTCAAAGATAACAAAATGAGATTGCCTACAGTCAGATGTTAGAAATAAGACTAATCTAATAGGAAAATCACCAAAACATTATACGAGAAAACTTCAAAAATAGATAGCATTTCAAGTATAGTTTACTTGACCTGCGAATTGGCACAGATCAGATAGCCAATACATTTTGTATGCCAAAATTATAAACGATATTTTACGATTGCAAGAAATCGTTCATAACAGTCCATTTTACCGCATAAATGATGACGTATTAGTATTTTACGGCACGAATTATTGCGTCCGCTAATCACACATTCCGCTAATCCGAGCGACACCATGGTGAGGTAGTAGCAGTAAATGGAACAGCCGACCACCGTTTTGTCCCACAGATGTAAAATACCCGTGACATTACAAAAAGTTGTCTCCCAAATAAAAGTTTGTTTCTGTTTTCTAATGTTCTTATACAAAAATAGCGTATGCAACTCGCTAATAATGTTGCTTTATCGCATTTCCAGTACATATTTGACGACGCTTCTAACGTTGCTCGTTTTTGAAACATGAACTCATGCAATAAAGCTTAGCATTAAACGCTAATTGCATAAAGTACTATTGAATACTTTTGAATTTGTTCGCGGGGGAGCGTGAGGCTCCCGCTCCCACGCGCCGAGGATCCCGCGCGCTCCAGTTGGCGCGGGCACCCGAGCGAGGCGCGGCGCGTGGGCGGACGGCGACGCGCGCCAACTTAGGCGTTTTCACGCGGCGCTGACGTCGCGACGAGAAGTTGCCAACGAGCAAGTTGCCTCCCGCACGCATCGCCACCGCCTCCGCCGCACACTGGGGCAAGATCCCGAGGCGCTGGCCGAAATATGGACTCGCTCTCCAGGTTGGTGTGTTGGTTGTAACTGATTCCGGGCGCGTCAAATATTGGGCTCATTGGTCCCGTAAGCGTAGGGCTTGTTTTTTCGTCGGGAGGAGACGTTGATCTTCCCCCAATGGATGACCTACCGTCGGTTAGCGGGGTTTTAATCAACGGGGTATCTCCAAACAAGCAGGGTACAGCCCCTGAGGGGAGAAGCTCGAAGTTCCCGTCCGTTAAGCGATAAGTACGTTAAGCGATAGTCCGTCCGCTCGATAAGCGGTAGTGTAATTCATCCTAGTGTAAGTGTCTAAGTACGTGGTGAGGATAGGGCAAGGAAGAAGAAGAAAAGATAACGCGTTGTCCCATTGTTAGGATACTGATCCGGCATTCGCCTGCTGTTGATCGGAGAGAGAACGGGAAAGTAGCGATCAGAGCCCCGGCAGTTTGAATTTTCCTCCAGACAGCGACTAAATTTGACGTAGCTGGCAAAGTTAGATTAGAAAATAAAACTTTATCAAAATTTTATGAAACTTTGTTTCGGTTTTCTGTGCTCGCTGATCCCGATTCGAATGTGAAAATTTAAAAAAGTAAAATGAAGGATCCAATATGGCGGAATAAAATATTGTAAAACGCATAAAAAGTTTCTGCACAAAATACAGAATAGCAGCTCTTTTGTTTTGACATTTCAATAGCAATATATTTTACAAATATTGTTGTGGAACTTTAGACTTAGGAAACAAATTAATTGTATGATTTTGTTTAAATATTACTAATCAAGTAATTTTATCATGTTTTTTTAGAACTTGTAATTCACAATCAATTTGAGAGGTGAACCGCTCAAATCCGAAGACAGCTGCTCGCTCAACGGCCACGTTCCCGATGACGCAGAACGCCACCGTGTCGCCTCGGATCTTTTCTAACAGTGGGGGACCCAGTCTATAGGACTACTTACTTAAAGTTGCCTAAATAAAACCTCTTTTTCTTGTCGCTTGGACCGGAAGAGGTGGCTCATTGCACCATGTCACTGCAGTTCCTATGACCGAGAGGTGCTACTTCGAGTCCCTTCAGTGGCAAGATTTTCGACACGAGCTTCTCAGCTAAGTCGCTTTCTGGAGAAAAAATTCTTGCGGCCGGCTGATCTGATTGGTAATTTTCAGTGGTTTCTCGGATCAACATCAGGCGAATGCCGGAGCAGTACCCTAACAAACGGGCCAAGAACCACGTGCAATCTTTCCTTCCTCTTCCTTGCCCCATCCTTTATTTACACACACGTACACTCATTACTAACATGCACTACACTACCACGCATTCCGGGACACCGATCGGGATCGCCCCACTTGTCCCGTCTGGGGCGGTGCTCTGGTGGTGGAATGTACCTGGTTGGGGAAACCTCACTGGTCAACGGCAGTTGGCGCCGAATCTCGCCATCCAGCGGGGGAAACACGCACTACACCCGTGCGGGACTAAAGACCTCATTATTTGACGCGCCCGGAATGACTAACCTGGAACCGACCCGCTTTTGGCCAGCAGCTGCGGTCTTCCCTCACCGTGCGCCGCCCCCGCGCGCATAATCCCTCACAAGAGCCCCCGCGCACTAGCAGCAGTAGCCCCACTCCACGCCTCCGCCTCCGCCTCCGCCTGGGCTGGGCTCACTCGGGGCAGCGCACCGGCTCAGGGGCACTCGCATAGGGGCCAGGCGATTAGCAGTTGCTAAGGCGGAGGCCTTATAACTTCGGTTGGTAGAGTAGTTACGCACATACTTTTTCTACTTCCATTTTATCATTCTGCCATTTCATGGCTGAGACCAGTAGCATAATGAAACTCATTTCGATACAGATTTCATTATACTATAGATTCTTGGCCAAGCACAGAAGTATACAAACCAAATATTGACAATTAATCATTGATAAGTGTTCTAGTAAATGTTTCGTTCGATTGTGTACATTAAAATTGCATTTAATATTTCATAATGCTTGCCAGTTTTCAGTTATTTTATTATTAACAATTTTCACGTCTAACGAGATACTCGCTCTTATTGTAATATAACACTCGTGTGTATCGAGTGCGATTTTAACGATCATTACATCGTTTCATAATGTATTATGATAAAAGTGATATTTTATTTTGCGACGAGGAAATGTTACGGTGTCAGGTCTTTAACCGAGTGATGTAATCCCACGAGAAAAATAAAATTACTTTTACCACTCATATCATATTTTTAGATAGTCGAATAAACTTTCCTTTTATTTTAATTCGCATATACCAAATACTTATCTGGGTGCCATATTACATTAATATTATAGCTTATCAGACGAAAGTAATTTATTTCCTTTCTTACATTCATAGTTTTATTAGATCATTTGATGATTGTATCATCTTCCCTAAATGTAACCGCTTTGACTAGTGGCTGTTTAATATACTGAAAACTTGAGGTGGGAGATTCTGTAGGCGAGGCATACCATGAAGCACGATAGAAATGGAAAGTGTTTCTACATGGATTGTCTCAGCCTGAAAATCACTTGTACAAGATATGAGAGAGAGAGAGATGATATGCGTACAGGCTTAACACCGAAATGAAGGCTGCGTTACAACTTCGCCCCAGCGGAGACCTCAGGCATCGAGCATTGTGAGTGGACTTCGAGTTTTTTAAGCGTCCGTTGACATTAGGTCATTGCTACACCTCCTGCCTTATAAAATGATTTTTTAAACAGGGGAAAGCACATTTCCAAGGCTACGAGCTCCTTCTAGGAGGGCGTTCGGCGTAATTAAAGAGATTTGTTTTATAAAGGTGTTGTAATAATGGCCTAATGTCATCGGTCACAACAAAATTATTTTTTGTGGGCCTGTGAACAGGTATGTAGTGGGTGAGGGGCGCCACCAACGGCAGATTCGAAAACGTTCAAACCAATTTTTTACACAAACTGTTGAAACTTTTCTCGGAATTTTCCATTTTGACCTCTCTACGATATTGTCAACGTCTGATTGCGATCAAGATATTTGGGGTCCAAAATAACAAACTGAAAATGTAGGTGTTTTTAACCAAAATGTAACTATTGTTTAAAAACCAAAAGCCTTAATTGAATTGTTATCTAAGTATTACGGTCTTATCTTTCGTATGTAGAATGCAAAAGCAAATTGTTACCACAGCAAGAATTTGGGATAAACTATGTATTTATTTTGACAAGATCGAATAGGCAAAATATATGAAAATGGAATCCAGTAATGATGAATTTTCAGAGATTCAACGTTATGTCTTTGGATGTGGAATAGTGAAAGAACGACTTAACATGGTATATTTGTCTTTGCAGTTAACGACTTATAAAGTGACTGTATTACAAATGCATAGTTAAAATTTTTGTAACAAATGGATTCGTGTTTTTGTTTGCAAAAAATTGCAAAGCGTCTCATACGCACCTTGGCGTTTAGATGCCAAAATGCCTCTAAGAGAAACCTGTATGCAGTGAAGAATTGAGAAACGTACACAAGGACAGATGCACAGAAAAAGATGGTGCTGTATTTTGCATTCATCATTTGAAATCGTTCGTAGTTAAAATTCCGAGAAGAGTGAAGTTATTCTCCCATTTTGGGGAGGCGGTGGCAGGGCGGCGACGGAAGGACAGGGTGGGGAGGGCTATGGGGCGGAGGTGGTGGGAGAAGTATAGGATGGGGAGGACCACTACTGATGATCTAGAGCAGGGTTGCCCAACATGCTGCCATTTATCGTAGCCGGCGAAAGATTATTAAAGTTAATTAAAAGTCCCTTTCATCCATTTCGAGTCAGAGAGACAAGTGCATGCCCCCTGCCGGGTACCCCCTTCATGCAAAAATAGGTTAAATTTAGATTTAGGGATTTTTTCTTATGATTTTGAATGTTTGAATTCACAATGTGATTCCTTGCTGCCTGATATCACTCATGGTTCCATTCCCCTTCCCCTCCGCATCAGGCAAAGTGCCGAGATCAACACTTTGGGGAAGTTAGGTATGAGTGTAATGCAATTGTGGTACGCAACCGTTTTGAAGCTATTAATTGCGGCCCGTGAGGCCTTGAAAGTTGGGCACCCCTTCCATGGAGCGGGGGGGGGAGGGGTGTCGGAGCGGTCTTCGGCGTGGGCGTGAGGTTGCGGGCGCGGGGCCCTTAAGAAGATTTCGCGCCGCGTAAGCCCTCCTACCATTCACACCCGCTACTGCAGACGCAGCCAGAAGGTGGCGTAAATGCCTTCCGACGCGCGCAGTCACTCAACGACGTCTCGCTGACGCTCAGCATATTTCCACAGGCAGCTTCTTATGCGGAATTTATAGAAGGGGAGCTAGACCGCTTCCACCAAAAATAACATTTTACATCGAGAATTCAGAGAAGAGATTCAGTTGCGTATTTTATTCAAATTAACGTCTTTTGAAAGATCGGCAAATCTTGTTATCCGTTTATAGAAGGAATGTTTAAGGTACTCATTTCAGCACTTATGTATACCACTTTTAGAACCTCCAACCACAAATTCATATTTCAAATGGTTGCGTGTTGCCAGTTGGTTTGAAACGAGACACTAAACGCATTGGTCGTTTCACTATGGTGTACAAATGCAAACTTCAAGGCATCTCGGTGTCGCAACCGGCCCCAGATTCATGTTCAAGTCAAAAAGGGACACGAATTGCCTTCCTTCGCCTCATTGGAATTGACTGAGAACAAAATATATCTTGAAAATCGCAGATAATGATTGAAATAGATTAAGCATTTTTAGAAACCGTATCTCCAATAATGAAGTTATATGAAGGTTTTTAAAACCTGAAACACTGACAACCAATCGCGAGTTCCGCTACTACTCACGTTTTTGGGATTAACGCTCTCGGTTGGATGTCAGTGTCCTCCTCCTCTTCCAGATCCTGATCTTGGGGAGCCACTACAGGTTCTAAGTAGTAAGTTTTATATTGGGCAGATCTCCCGGCGAAGACGGTATAACAAATGATTTCCTGAACTTCGGATCACCGAAAATGCACAGGATAGCAAATGATATCTTTCAAGAGATCCTCAGGTCTGATGAAATTCCAGACCAATGGTTCTAAAGTAAAATAACCCTCATACACAAAACGTACCAAGGAACTAACTCTTTGAAGTGAAGTTCTTTTTCACAAAAAATTTTTCAGTTTTCAAAAAACTTAATTTGAAGTCATTTTAAGTAAATTAACATCGAAATACAATATTTACAAGTTGGTTGTGCGAGGGAGCTGTGTTGTGTATTTGAATTCTCGAATGCAGAAGGTGAAATGGCCATTCGCATTCAAGAAAGACCGTAGAATGCGTTCGTTGATGCAACAGTGGATGTCAGCGCTGTTAGACGATGGGATTCTCTCTGTAATGAAGCAGAAGGGCGAACACCGTTGGATGACGAAAAGCGGAGCATCGGATCGATGACTGATGCCACTCCACGAACCTTTCCTCACGTCGATTGCAGCATTCGCGACCACAACTAGGGGGCTGCAGACGACGTCAGGAAAATAGTGCGACACGATTCATCGGTCACATGATAACTGAGAATGTTGTTTTCACCTTCTGAATTCAAGAATAAAATCATACAAGGCGATGTCTCTACAAGCATCGATGTCGGCCATTTCTCACAAGTTGATGCTTCTGAAGAATGTTACTACTGAGGCAAATTGAAAAAGGTTTGAAAAAAAGTGAAAAATTTCAATTTGACACTAAACTGATTTTATTTAAGTGGAGAAAATAGGAGGCATTATTTCTGTCTGTGCCTTGTAGATTAACAGCGTTCGTCTGGCTTTTCGCAGTGCATGGTGCTCTAACAGCTTTTTCTAAGCGAAAATCAACCGCCAACGGCGACCGTTGCGAGGGGTGACGCCTCCGGTCGAGTGTCACGGCTCAGCGGTGGCAGCGAACACAATGTACGAAAGATGACGCAATGAGACGGAGGTTTTGTATAACCCCAAAGCGGCAATACACTGCGTTCACGATGGTGGATAAGGAACGGCAAGTAAACCTAAAAACATTCGTTCATAAAAGCCGGTAAAACATCTTTTGTACTACTGAGCGCTAACAAAACTAGGTTTTGCTCTCTGTACACTGATGTTTTTTCTCAATATATTAACGAAGTTGTTATGCTAGAAAATCGAGTACAATTTTGCGTAGATATCTCCAACCCTCCCCCAGCCAAATTTCACAATTTGTTTCAGAATCATTCATTTAGGCAAACACGTCTGACACTTAACAGAATGTATTTTAGAAAAATGTAGTTATTACAACAGCACGTAATTACTGGCAATATTTGTAACATCTGCAAATTTCAAAATTTCAAAGAATTCAACTAAAATGAGACCAGTACCTTAGAGAGTTGTTTGATGCATCCATGAAAAAATCATTCATGTTATAAATCAATGATAACGTCGTAGGAATATGTTCTAATTATCCGATTGTTGATTCTTGATTTTGTGTTTGTTTCTATGGTGTCATACTCGTGTGTTTCTCAAACTTCATGTTGCTTTTTCAAAACTTTGACAGTGTTTATCATTTTATGTTCTTCAATTAGTCTATTTCTTACACCAAGAGTTAACGTTTTCAATTTGCCGCTTGACATCATAAAGAGTGGATTAATACAACACCTGCAAGTCGTCGATATGTACAACAGTAAACGTTTCCACCACTGAACCGAAAGCACGCATTACAAGAACTGTTGTAATTGGGATTTTACTTCTTGGCGCGTGAGGCCTTGTCTTCACGTTGGAATATCGCACAGTATTTCGCGTTTTTATTGGTCGTGCCGCTAGATGTCACGTGATCGCCAGCACTGCTTGATACGGTCGCGAAGACAAGACCTTCCGTGCCAAGAAATAAAAACCCAAGTATAAAGGATCTTCGTATCTCGCCTTGTCATGAGTTTCAGTGCTGCCAGCGAATGTCAGTGCTGTAACAAATAACCAGTGATTTTCGCAGGGGTGGCGGGGAAAGTACAATATCTGGTAGAAGGTATCTGAGAAGGCGAATGGACGAGCACAGCGCTGGTACAACCAAAGTTGTACAAAGTTGTACAACTTACTTAGTTGCCAAACATACACGCCAATGTTATATATTTTTGTTTTCTGTCTTTTCCAGAATTTTTAATATTTATGTATTAATTTATTTCCCAGTTCCACTTTATGCAGGTTTCCAAATTAACAATGTACTTCGCATCATAACGTGGTGCGTTCTAAGATTTTTTTCGCTGAAGGCAGGTGCCTGAGTAATCCAAGTTCTCCCTTAGAGTGGTTTTACCAAAAGTGATAACTGCCGTCCAAAGTTTA
>BOPP01000028.1:10823361-10846539 GCA_017312745.1 Gryllus bimaculatus
TAACGGCGGGACGAGACTTCGATCCGCCGACGTCCTCCGCTCGGCGACTCGGCGCCCTTCTCCTCGAGAGGCCCGCAGCCGGCACTGGCGCCCCCAGCGCGGACTTTCTCGCATCAGTAAACGTTACGAAACATTATAACTAGGCAATTTTCTCTCCATTCTCAACCGTTGTACTAAAACGCATTACAAATCGTATCACGTTAGGTGCAACAATTATTTTAATACATAAACACAAATTTGACAATTCAAAAATGCAATTCTTTCCAGGACAATTATGGCACAACAATAAGGAGTTAAGAATGAGAATCCTCTGAAATGCAAGCCGCCGTGTCGCGGCGATGCCCTTGCCGTATTGCGACCTGGTAACTCGGAAAACAAAAGCAAAAGAAGAGCTAGAAATTCAAAGTTCCAAGATTTGCAAAAAACATACACAAAACTATTCGAATTTTAAAAATCTACTTATTTTAATTTAATATATTTAAAGTTTTAATTTTTAATAACAGGTTTTATTACGAAATAGTCTATCATCAATGTACAGTAGAACAGCGCAAATGCGACATTTACGATAATGAAAAAAATTCAATATGGAGGAAAAAGAAACAAAATAAATATTTTTTACTGTAAAGACAGAATTTTATAATTACTAAAACTAAACTAATTATTGAAACAAGTTATGGAAATGAAACGCCCTGGCAACTACAGTGTATATCAACTTGCAAAATGTGTAATACTCTTTTGCCGATAGAAATTGAATCTGCCGATGCGGCGTGATGTGGTCGCTACGCTACGGTTCCTCACATCGCACGCTGTTCCATTGGGTCTGGTTATCCTATAGATGGATTCGAATATGTTGGGTACGTTTTTACGGATAATTCGAATAGACCACACTCCGATTACTTCGAAACACTGCAATTCTACCGTATATTATTTATTATATTTTTGGTTCATATAATGTTTTTTGTTGCAATTTCAGAAAATACAATCTCCCTAAAATTGTACCTGAGTCATTTGTATGAGCGTACTTTGTACAAGAAAAAAAAATTGGAGCCGTTTGAAGCCGTTTTTCACTTTTTTTAAACGTTGTGTATAACTCACACAAGCTTACGCGTAAACTACTTATATTTTTGAAACAAATTGCACACTTAACTTTAACAGACGTGTTTAAAGGCCAGATTTCAACACGAGAAACTCTTATTTTCAAAAACTGAATTTTGGGCTATGTTTCCATTTGTTTCTGGGGTGTTGAGATTTTTGTGATTATTAGCTCACAAGAACTATTTTAACTCTTATCTCGTGAAGATTGTTTGCAAATATAGGTTAGGCGCTTCCAGCGAGGGGGGGGGGCTCAGACCAGGGGTGACCAAGTTAGCGGCTGCGGTCGAGGCTGAGCCAACCGCGGGGCGGTTCCCCGTCTCTCCCCGCCGCCGCCGCCGCCGCCGCCGTAGTTCCCATGAGTAGGGCCTCTACAAGATTCCTTCCGCGGCTGGACACCAGGAAAGTCTCTCTGCTCCGAGCCGAGACAGGGCCTCTTGTTGTAAATTGCATTTATGTTAGTACTAAAAGGGGGACAACACTTCCAGCATCTGTTGCGATCACCGCCGTAGTAAGGAAAACTAGAATTGAAAATGTTATGATGTGATGGATTGGTAATGAAGCTGCAGCTCGCGCTACCCACATAACTTCGCTTGCTCCCACCAGGGCGGCGCCGCTGCGGGGAGGGCCCTCAGGCGCCGTGCAGGAGCGTCCCCAGAGCGGACGCGGCGCGCGTATCCTGGCGGAGCGAGTTGCGAGCGACGCGTCGAGTCGGCGACGGACGGAGCTTCGGACTTGGCCGACGTCGGGTGACTGCGCTAGCGACGTCTCGGAGGTGGAGCAGCGACTCATGGTCTCGCTATTTGAACTTGGACAAGAACTGGTACGTTGTAGCATATCGCAAATTATGAAATGAGCAATAGGGCTTGTAGTTATGAAGACTGCAATTTACATGTGTATTTTTAGCACAACATATGCATTTTCAACATTTTCAGAGAAAAAATAAGAGAAATATACACAAGAGTTTCTTAAATTCTGCTTAAAATTTTGATTTAATAGTTGGCTTGTATAAGGCAATGTTTGCTTTATAATGACTTTGGATCGGTGGCCATTACAAAGACTTGGAATTTAAAATATCGCCAAAGTTCAATTTTTTTTCAATATGTACTTCACCTTGACGTGAGATATTTTTATACAACCAATTCCTCAGTACGAGATCTTTCATTTTTGCACGGCACATTTTTGAAAGTATTAGTAGTTTTCGTGTAATTTTATGCAAAACAAAGTGCAGTAAAATCGGCCTCAGAGCAAGTGGGACTCGCCGCCCGACCACGTGCGGACTCGGTGCCCAAACTGAGACGCTGCCACTTCCGCTGCTACAACTTATAATAGAGACCATGCTAAAAGTGGCTTCCATCAATTTGAAAGCATCCTTGGTGTCTCCAGAACATATTTGGAGTTACTCTTGAAAGTGGAATTGGGGTGGTTTCTCCTTCAAACGAATCTTCTAGGTCGGGACTTTTATTACAAAGCCACGAGGGAGCACGCCTTCTGAATGAAGGATTTGGGCGTTCACCTGATTTTGCAGTTAATCCCAAACTAAAAAAGTTACTAGGTTAGATTGTAGTAAAGTACAAAAACTGAAATTAATATGCAAATTATTAGTGGTCACTTATGACCTTAGCACTTTGTAAAGCGAGCTAAAGTAAATAAGTAAAAACATGATTGGATCAGCTATTGATTGATTGGCATTTCCGGGCGCTCGAACGCAATGCTCGTGAGCCCCGTTGGCTTGCATTCTCTATGCGGAGTGGGGCGATGTTAAGACCCACATGCTGACTTGAGTGTTTTTCTCGCTCCAGGTATCTCTCCCAGCGGGGCGAGCTCCCGACAAGTGTGATAGAGTAGTATGCGTAAGAGTCAGTGAATGGGTGGGAGAGAAAGCAATGGCAATGAGGGACGAAGAATCGCCGTCAGTCGCCCGTCACTTAGGGCACTGCTCAGGCCCTAATATTGAACGAGGAAGCCACGGAAATTCATGAATCCGAGCAGTCGGCTGCTTGATTGAAGTGCTCAGTAGAACAAGGGGCTATCCCACATTTCTTGTGAAATTGAGTTATTAATATTACATAAATATTCAAAACATTCTTTTAGTGCAATATGATATTTAAATCAAGTATGGACTTATATGCAAATCTACTATATTTAAAAGTGTACTGTTATATTACGAAAGTTCTAGTAACACCACCAATATTTCAGAGCTATGTCAATGTGGAACGTCCCCTTGTTCCACTGAGCTCTTTAATTCTCCTCCAGACAGTGGCTTAATTCGACCTATCTTTAGAGCTGGCGTAAAAAATGTCGCTGCTATCGCAGTCTGAAAATAGACCCTCCTGGCCAGAGTCACTGCAGAGACAACCGATGTTGCCCTGAGTGACCTCGGTGGAAGATCAAATGTTCTGAGGCCGCAAAACGCGACCAAACTATTCGATCTTCGCTGATTAAGTATTCATGAAAAGTGGAATTACATCTGTGTCGCATCATTCATCATGTGTCATAAAGAAACAATCTCCGCTCTAAACAAAATGTCGTCCCACCCTAGCTGTTCAAGCGCACAGAGGTCTCCGTCATCGGGGTCGTGGCCTCTGGAATCCGGAGCCAAGCTGCGCTGTCCTCATTCGGCGAGGGCTCGCTTCGCGAGAACGCCTGTAATCGTTTCTTCATTTTGGGCCAGGAGAGGTGGCTCACGGCACCAACTGGTGTCACTGCAGTGCTTCAGGCCAGGAGGTTCTAGGGTTACACTCCGACGGTAGCAAGATTTTCGATCCTAGCTTGTCAGCTAGGTCAAGTTCAGTTGCTGTGTAGAGGGGAGGCGGACGGCTGTTTTTATCGGTAGTTTTCCGTGATTTCTGTGACCAACACCAGACCTACGACGGAGGAGTTCCCTAGCAAATGATTAATGGGCAAGGCGCAATCATTTCTTCCTTGTCCTATCCTCAGCCCTTTTACACACAATATCATGCACTAGACTACCACTCAGGCCGGGAGACCTGTCGGGATCGTACAGATTGTCTCAGCAAGAGCGGTGCCTCGCCGGTGGGAGATATCTAACAGGGAAAACTCCGTTAGCAGCCCGTTAGGTCGGCGCCGGATTTCCCATTCCAACGGGGAAAGATAATCGCCGTCTCTTAAGGAAAATGCATGTGCTACACTTACGGAACTAATAACCTTAGCAGTTGACGCGCGGAATCACAATCAATCATGTGAAAACGTATCGCGCCTTAGAATTACCTGGCAATTAGAACTTGCCTGAAAGTCAGCACCTTGTGTCTCGTATGTATCTCCGTTATCCTAAATTTCCTTTTTATTTGTTAATGAGCAAAAAGAAACCACCTTCGATCTCTCTACATAACATTCTAGTTTATAACATTAATTGAAACACCTGTATAATTATAATAAGTAACGTACCAATATTATTAGAGTACATGGTGTTGTAGCTTTACTAATTTACTGAGAAACAGCGCCAGTTCCCTCTACTATTAGTGGTTTACTCTCTGGCTGCTACCTAAGCTAACTTACACAATTGCGATAAAGTATTATTGATTTGTTTATTGAGTTGACGTTCCATAAGATGGCACACAAGTGGCACACAAGAACACACAGGAATTTTGTTGTTACTTAAATCTGTCCAAACGTCAATGCCTACACTGCAAACGCCATTTGCCAGTTCTCTATGGTTACAATAAGTGTTTGTTTGCGTTTCTAAATCTGTTTACTTTTATTGATTTTGAGATTGATTTTTATTAAAGACAATACGATAATTGAAGTATTCCTCCCAGGTATTGAAGAATCTCGAGCTGTGGAATTTGGTTTACAATAAAATAGGACGCAATGAAATAATGCGAGTTTTGATCGCAATACCTTCACAAGCATCAACGAAAAAATTGCTTCATATTGAACTTCTTCACGAAGACTGATGAAACTAGTGGTACTAAAACAGCACTTTCGCGCCCGTACTTTTGCGCAGAATTACACGAAAAGAACTAAAATTTTCGAAAAAATGTACATGACCTTACTTTAAAATTTATCTTTAAGAAACAGATCTCAATAAAGGAAATTATATCTTATCTTTAGTACTTTATTTGTAGAATGACGTGGAAACAATTCTGAACTTTAAGGTTTTTTGAAAAATCAGGGTTTTCAACGAACATCAGACTTGCTGCATTCCCTTAAACGTCCTTCACCCTTCTCAGAAACAAAATTTATTAAAAACGATGCAACCATTTTACTGAAAATTTTGAGTACGTCCGAGGGGCTTCATGTTAAGTCCCCCCCCCGTCAAAATAAAATATCAGTTTTAAATTCAAAGGGTCGAGAAATCAACCAGGTTGATGGAGGAAAATCAATTTTGAAAAAAAAACGGATGAACAGTTTAGCCACTAGCTTTGTTCACAGGCGGAAAAATTGACTTCAGTCAAATTTTCGGTATCAAGGAGCCACAAAAAAGGTTTCTGGCTATTTAACGTATAAGGTAATTTTTTTTCTAAGTTTAGCTACTGGATTTATCCACGTTTTCGTTACCAGGGCCCTGCAATAAGAGTTTTTCTGCCGAAAACTTCCCGTTTTTTCACGCAGAATTACATAACTTTCCCTCTTCTCCGTTCAGGGAGTGTAAAGCGAGTCGCAGATCAATGCAATTGCACATCCAGATGTGTATGTTGCATGCGAGAAAGACGTGTTTGCTTTGTCCACAATAATGAAATGGATACCAGACATTCAATCTCTTTTGTGTTGCAGTTTACACAACGGAATAAACACGGGACGATTGGATGCTTTGCCTCAGAATATCTACGAAGGCATTACGTTTCCCTTTCGCAATCCCTCGTGAATCGCACGGCTTCCTCAGGAGAGGCGTTGTAACGTGCGCCAGCAAAGTCTCTCCGCACTCCGCACCAATAACGGGTTAGTGCTCACATCTGCATTTATGTTCATAGCAACCACATCACTGGTAAACAAGTGAAGGGAACCACACTTCAATCATCTATTGTGATTGGGCGGAGTTTACAATTTACGTTTTCATTTTTTACAAGCTGCAATTCGTGCTACCAACAGTATTGCTATTGCTAGCACTCTCGCCAATCACTAATTGCACTGCGGAGAGAGTTTCTAAGTTTACTGTACAAAACTGCCAGCTGTAAGATGCGAAAGTCCTCAATGGACACTCATGCGCATGAATGTCATTTTCCTTACGCATGCCAATGGCAATATTAAAAGACACTCTTTTCGGGATACCCTTAGAAACTGTCTCAAAACGTCAGAAATGTTTACAAAGTTCTGTTCTTTACACCAGTAATGGCTGCTGTACCAAAGAAACGACTTCCATTACAAGTCGTTCTATCGAAAAAAGTAAAGGCTATCTTTGTCTCTATATTATTGACCGTTTTAGAGGTATACTGGATATTTCTCAGAGACGTTTCAAGTACGTTTTAGAGAAACTTTGTCGTAAAGATATGAATCAGGACGGAAATATCAAGCGATCTAATTACAAATTATACCAATTATACATTACAAAACAATATTGGCAATTGAAAGTAAGTAATAATTATTACAATGTACATTTTACAGGATGGAAATTATAACTGTTTTCTACTTAATAAACTGGTTGTTATTTTAAAAGAAAAAAATGTATTTTCTTGTAATTTCCATTACCATATTTTGCTTTCTAATCTTCATGTTGAAACTAATATTTCACCAACATTATCATAAATATCGAAACAAACGTTAAAAAAATAAGTTCCAAAAATATTTTATCTTTAACTTCCAAATCACTTTATAGAGCCATTTCAGATTGATTGATTGATTGATTGATTGATTGATTACTCGTGATTTTGGGGGGGGGCGTCAACTACTAAGGACATTAGTCCTGTAAGTGTAGTGAACGTTTTTTGCTAGAGAGGAGGAGGATCTTCCCTTCGCCTTCCTTGCACCTTCTTCACTACTTCACTACACTCACGTACACGTGCGTTCACTACGCTTCCACGCATGGCAGGGGACAGGTCGGGAGCTTCGAGCGTGTTCTGGCTGCGGCGGTGCACCGCGGTTGGGAAATACCTGGTTGGGGAAACCCCGCTAGCAGACGGTAGGTTGGCGCCGGAATTCGCCATCCCTTGGGAGAAGACCATCGCCACCTCCCGAGCGCAAAGCATACACTATAATTACGGGACATGTCCTTATTAGTTGACGCGCCCGGAATCACTATCAATTGGCCTATCTGCCAACGACGCGGCGTCACCCGGACAGCCTAGAAGTCATCACAATCAATCAATCTAAATAACGCAGCATTTATGAGTAACGATCCGAATCTTTCTTAGTTCAACTTTTGCAGTCCGCAACTGCCCACCACATATTACCAAAATCCCCAACGCCGACTTCTGGTCGCCGACGGCCCGGTTCCCTCGCCCAGCCCCAGACGCCAGAGCGCGTCGTAAAGCCCTGCCAGGCCCGAGCCGGGGGCGGTTGGCGGGTGATTCAAGGCGCCCTCGACGCTCTACGCCCGATTTTGCGGCCGAGGGGCAGCCGCCGGCCTCGTGAGCGGCCTCGTTGTGTGGCCCATTTCCAGCTCCTCGTGTGTCTTCATTACCGGATTAAGCGACTGGAGTGCGTTGCATATGGATGAGAGTCCTTCTTGAATAATAGATGAGCGACGGAGGGCAAGAAATGCGTACAAATGGAAAATAAGAAGCCTGCGCCGGACTGCGCCGCGCGTCAAGGGATCGAGAGGGCGAAAGTGGGGCAACAGGCGCTTTCGGGTCCATTTGCGCCGAAGGCGCCGGCGTTTGATGAATAATTTAGACGCTGCGACGGGACAGCGCGAGGGTTCCTGCGCGCCGAACGAAATGTAGGGAAAGTGTACGAGGGGTTACAGGATGTCCGTACTTAGCAGGGCATGTCTGTAGATTTAGCGGTTAGCTTGGCGTCCGTTCTTATTTTTCAAAACCAGCAGCTGCAATCTTCTCGACATCAAGTTAATATACCGTGTGCCAACGTTGCATCGTGGTTCTTAGCGGGTTAAAAATCGATAGTTTCTATTTGAGCTTCGTTTCACTCTCCTGATCAAGTAAGCCGTGAACGTACCTTTCCACGATAATTTTATATTTCCCTTCAGAAAGAAATAAGTTATCACTTGTGTGTGCGTGTGTGTGGGTGTGTGTGTGTTTAGTATAGACATTAACGAAAGTGTTTGGTGTTTCCCATAATGAAGAAAATAGGTGTACATTTACTGCCGAGTTGGAGGCGAAAAACAGAAACTTCAAAGGGTCGAACTGCTGAGGAAGATGAGGGATTTCTTGCCCCTTCCTCATCCCTTACTTACTCAAATTTACACTTATATGCACAACATTACCACATATGCCGGGAGGTTGGAGCTTGTCTCGACTGGGGCGGTGCCCCGCTGGCGAGAGATGAGTGGGTGGAGAAATTCCGCTAACCGGCGGTAGTTCGGCGCCGGATCTCGCCATCCAGTGAGAAAAGATTCCCACCGCCTCCCGAGAGAAAAAGCATGCACTGCACTTACGGGAATAATTACCTTAGTAGCCGACGTACCCGGAATCAGTAACAACCAACTCAACACATGGCGGTCTAAGGACCAGGGCCACGAGGGAGCTGCCTTCGCTGAAGCGCAACTACTCAAGGGTCAGTGTCAATGAGGCCGAGGCCAACGTGGAGGAATGGCTCCCTTTCACACATTTTAAGAGCCCAATTGGATACTTTCAATTGTCTGTTTTAAGATTCTCAAATAACGGAGAATTTGACATTATTTTCCTATTGATTGATAAGGTTATGTTTGAATATTTGCTACTTCAACGATATTACATGTTCATATTACATGAGTATATTGCAAAGCCGGTATGTGTTAGTAGATAATGAAAATTTTTTAAGTTTATATTCTTAGTTTTCAGATCAAAATTTCGCAAAATAGAAAGTTGTGTCTGCCTTGAGTGTTAGAAGTAAGTAAAGTTCCAAAGATACAGGAAAATGACTCGTCTTAAATCTAGATAAACTACCACTCAATCTTGAGGTTCTTGATTGCATAATTAAAGTAACACCACTTTATAACGAGTGAAAAATAACTCACTGTATTTGTCTTACTATGGTTTACTCTCATAAGAGTATAAAGAAAAGTGAACTCATCGTGAAATAGGTGTCGCACGTCGTTTCCTCATACTCCTTAACCTCACGTTTTGTTGCTCTTCACGATTTAAGGTTTTACACAGTTGTCTTCTAAATCCTCTCTTAACACGAGTTATCAGAAACGCTTGAAATATAACGTAACATATATTTAAGTATTACGAAAACGAATGTTTGAAAACGAATGTGTGCTGTTATAGCACTTCTCATTTCAGTCCAGATTATATTAAATTTTGCTCAAAATAATTTCGAAATTTATGCTGACACAGACCTCTACCGCAAATTAATTTCTTTTCAAAATCTTCAATTTTACATAAGCTAATGCAATAATGTCCTGACTTAAGAAGCGACCAAACGTAGGTCTTGAAACGCGATAGCAACTCCGAACACGCGGAGGCTACACACGGGGAGAGTCAATTGCACGGAGTGCACATCCCGCAATCAGCAAAACAAACAGCCGACTTGCGTTTCCGCGACTCCTCCAGCCGCAGTTACGCGACCGAGGCTGCCGCTTCGCCGATGCAGAAATAAAGGACTGCGCCGCACACGGAGCACGCTCGCCCCAGAAGCTCGGGGCGGGGCGGGGCGGGGGGCAGGGGGAGAGCGAACGGCGCGAAGAGAAAGACGGTGCAACGACCCTCCCCCCCCGGCCGCCGCACATTGGGGCAAGATCCCAAAAAGCAGGCCAAAAGTGGAAAAAAGTTGTTATTAGTTTAGGCAGACTCCCTGCGTCACAGCATCGTCCTTCTGGAAACGTTCCTGTTGAGGGAGCAGCTGTTTTCGGTTTTGAGCTATTTTCATTATTCGAAATGCACGGAAATCGTGGTGGGGAGTAAGATGTTCTAATGTATTACAAATACTTAAAAAAACATGTTAAAATTACTTAATTCATAATTAATGTTTAAATAAAATGGTATATATTTGTTGTTTTTTGAAATAGAAAACTGTAATAAGTTCCATAGAGCTTTACAACAAGTTTTGTAAAAACTTCGTTCTCTACAATTTTTATGGAAATTTTATGGAAATGTCAAAAAAAAACTGCTATTAGCTGCTATTCTACATTTCGTTCACAAACATTTTTAGACGTTTTTTAAAATTTTTTATTATATTTACTATATTAGATTCTTCATTTTGTTATTTTGCAATTTTATCTCTGTAATCAAAATCAACTAACCCCCAAAAAAATCGTCTACAAATTTTTATTAAAAAAGAAACATTTTTAGACATTTGTAAATTTTTAATTCATGTTAGATCCCCCATATTTTGTGTTTTTATATAGGAATCACTTTCATTAAATTATTATTACGTATTCATTTTTTGGCTAGGTGTGGAGGAGAATTCCAGCGGCCGACTTCTCTGATGGGTAGTTTTCCGCAATGTCTCCGATCAACACCAAGCGAATGCGAGAACAGTATTTTAACAAACGTGCCACAGAACGCGTGCGAACTTTCCTACCTCTTCCTTGTCCTATCCTCACCCTTCAGACAGACTTGCAGTCACATGCATTGCACTATCACATATGCCAGGAGACAGGTCTGGAGCTTAGAGCTTGTCCCGGCTGGGGCGTTGCCTCGTTGGTGGGAGATACCTAGTTGAGGGAAACACCGCTAGCCGATGTACGTCTGCGCCTCCATCCAGCGACTGAAGATCACCGGTACCTCCAGAGGAAAGCCGTGCGCTGCATTTACTGGACTAACGACCTCGGTAATTGACGCGCCCGGACTTACTAACCACCAACCATAAAACCCGGATAACGTTCTCATATTTGGGCCAGCGGTTTGAGAGCTCGCCCCAATGCGCCGCGCCCTCGAGCTGGGCTCCGACAGCGGTCACAGAGTAAATGTTTGACTTCCTCTTTCAAAGCTCGAACTCTCTGCCGAGCGAAAATATCCATGAACAGCTCGCGGCGGGGACCCGAGGAGCGGAATGGAGTCTGTGTGGCGCCAGAGGAGATAAAGGTAGGGCTTGATTTGTAAAATTTCAGCTTCCGGAATGTGCCCCTAAGTAATTATTAATTTAACAAAAAAACTGATAAAATTACAATATAATTATTCTAGAGGTAGCGAAATGCCATTCGTCATGTTCCGCCAGAAATTAAGCTAAGCTCCGTATGATTATGGGAACTACGGACATTATAATTAGGAGAGGGTTTGTTTGTGGATGGCGCGTCGGCCCGTGTTCGGGCCATGGCCTACCAGCGACATCCCGGCCGTGTTAAGGTGTACGTGTGGTCGGCACACAAACACTCAACCTGAGAAGAGAAGATTCTCATCGCCACACAGCAATGTATACATTGCAAAGAAAACGCGCACAATAATCGTGCCTGACCGGGAATCGAACCCTCAGACGAGCACACTGACTACTGAGCTAAGCCGCCAGACAGATTAATACAGGGTAAATTTGTGAATGAAGCATGATAAAATGTGTTCAGTGATTTTGCAAGAGAAATCGAATATATGAAAATTACATTTGTTACAGTTCTTCCTTTCTTTCCATTCATCAGAACTCAGATTCTATTCTACAAAACGAGGATTTAAGGAACAAAAAGAAGATATGTGAAAGTAAAAATATCGTCAGAGATAAAGAAAAATATATTTTGAAAGTTAGTAGAAGAGAGAGTCCAAGACAAAAAGAGAGACAGTTACAAAGCAAAGGAGAAAAAAGAACAGAAAGAGAGAGGACAGAGAGAAAAAGAGAAGTAGAGTCAATAATACATAAATTGACAAGAGAAAAACAAACAACGAAAGTAGAGAGGCAAGATAAAAAGAAAAAATGAAAAGAAATGATGTCAAAAGTACAGAGACATGGTGACAAGGAAGAGAATGGAAATTGAGACGAACACAACAAACATAAAAGGGTTAAGACAAACTAAACAAAAAATAAATAAATCCGACAGTATGAAACGAGATGGAAAAACGAAAGAGAGTAGAAATTAAAATAATAACTGAAGACGACGCAGATGTACAACGTGTCGAAAAAGCGCTCCTCGGCTTCCTCTCCCATGCCACGAGTCGAACACTAGATCCTTCTAATCAGACGCTCGGGGCGAGCGCTGCGGGGCCAAAGGAGGTCCGTTTGTTAGGGTACTGCTCCGGCATTCGCCCTGACGGGGGAACAAATACTGAGGGTAAGGAGGACCGAGCAGAGGGAGTGAAGGGCGACGCGCGAGGTGAGCGTGGGGCGCTGTGAATCGGTGGATCTGTTTCCGTCGCATTTCCATCCGCGGCGGCCGCGCGCTAACCGCCCATCAGCGCCCCTCGCGGCGGCGCAGCGAATCAAAAAGCTGCGCGAAAGTGAATATGGAAGTTAGTCGAATTGAGAGCACTGCAGTTCTGGGAATATGGGCTCTACATTTATTTCCACTTCCGGGCCATTCTCGATCGGATTTCACTCTGAATACGCATAGCGAATGCTTTCTGGCCGTGTAACCTCCGCTTGCAATGATATCTGGTGTGTTCGTGTCATTTGAAAGTATAAAAGCTGGTAAAATCGCATTCGGCTGGATTTCTTTTTGAACATGCCCTAAACCTGTTGAGAGCACTAAATATTTAACTTTTGACTACATTCAAGGGGTAACTGTGAAAATGTGTAAATGAATATCACCTTACACAATACTTAAATTAAAGAATGTTCACTGTTCGGCAAATAACGTTTCGAGAAATTGCATATACAATTATCAAAAAATGAATCAATATACTTTTTCTGTTTCACAAAATGCCTTCGTATTCTTTGATATAGTTTTAAATAAAAAATAATTAGTAAAATAATTATTTGTTCTGCTCATATTCATTGAATCGAAAATATTTTATACGTTCAGAACAGTGTGGATTGAAACAACCGTCTTCAGTATCCATTATGAATTTATAATGTACAATGTATTTAATACATGTAAATATGAATTGTATCAATGTTGTAATTATCATGCCTCAATAAACTAGTGCAGTACTCGGTACCAGTTTGTACCGCTGTAAGGCGTGCCGCCAATTCGCCACGCGCGGAAGTAATGGCCTTTCTGGCGAGGGTTTCCGCATTCCTGTTCATTAAATGCAGTTAAACAGAGGACGGCGAGCATTGAAGTCTAGAGAGAGAAACGTCAGTATAATACAAATAAAAACTTCATTTGCTCCAACTTCGTATGGTTTAGAGTAGGGTTGTCCAACTTGCAAAGCGAGAAGGGCCACAACTGACACCTTTAATACGGTTGCGGGCCGTATTTTCATTGCTCGGGTGATCCACACAGACTTTTTCTCACCCCGTGTTGCTGTTCTCGGCAGTTTGCTCCGTGCCCTGTAACTGGGGGGGGGGTGGAACCTGCGCCATTTACCACCAACCCAAGAGTAACTCAGCGAAACACGTTGGATGATTTTCAATTGCTGAATTTACTAGAAGAAAAAACACCTAAATGAAACCGTAACCCGTTTTTCTATCAAGGAGTGTTGGCTCCGTTCGGGAGCATGCGCGAGGAGTAATACCTCGCCCGACCCGGATGGAGGGCGCTTTCACGTTTGACCAAAGACGTTTCAAACGCGGCCACAAACAAATGGCCCTGCGAGCCGCTTCTTGGGCAGCCCTTGTTTAAGGCGCATTTTTTAATCCACAGCGCACGGGCGCGCGCAGCTTTTCAGTGGTTTTATAACAAGAATTGAGATTTACTGCTGCGACCCACTAACGCAATAAAACGCGACCTAAAGCGAAAGCGCATACATTATCTTACGGTGAGAGTGTCTACAAGATAAACACTCATTTCGGCAATTACATTTTATATACGCCCGCGCTAATTACCTAAACAATGAATGAAAATACTGCCTAAGCGCGCACCTACAATGTTAACGCTCGGTTTGCTCATATCTGCAATCACAAAGCGCAGACATAAAATGAAACTAGTAGGACTAAAAGGACATTTTATTTCTCACATTACTTGTAATTTTTAGTTTCAGAGAATTTACAGAATTCAACAAAAATCAAACTTCTGTCATTTTACGTGTAGTTTGCTCTAACTAAGAAACAAAACCTAATCAAGTCTCTTTAAGGACACGCAAGTTTGAAATTGTAATCGAAACGTTAGGTAAGAAACGTAGGAAACCCAAGAATAAAAAATATTATTTTCAAGTTGAAATGAAAATGCCATCAATCAGAATTCAAACTTACGTATGGTTTAGCCGCTAAGTTTCATAAAACAGGTTTCTGACTTGACAACCTGTAATAAGCAGTAATTTAGTAAGTATACGAACAAGAATTGTTCACTTTTTTGGAATCCGAATCCGAATCCCAATTTTTTCTGCTAAAAATCACCAGATACACTCCAGTATTTCATAGATTTCTGTATCCTACAGAAGTAGTTTGCGAGAAAGTAAAGAACTGGAAGCAAATATTAGTGGATAGTGTATGTCCGGTAAAAACAAGGTAAAAGGCTGCATGGCAATCAAATAGTAAATTCAGGCATTTTAAAAGATTAACTAGCATTCGCACTACGAATATGTCAGAAAAGAAAAGGGGGAAATGTTAGAACACACATGAGTTTCATATTCAATACACAGAAAGTAAAATATCCCCCTTTTTTCATGGCGATCACTACATATTCTCTAAGACTAATCTAATAAGGGAGGTTTAGACATTCTGAAACGATTATTACTTCCCAGTGAAGGCAGAATTAAACATGTTTCTAAAAATGAAATTGAAATATTTTATAATTAGCAAGATTTCTTCATGTTTGATGTGAACTCTAGCAGGAAGTCCTGAAATTAGTTTATAAACGAAATGCATCTCATTTTATTTTTGATTCATTCCCGTACTTTAAAGTCACATGCGCATAATCACAAGACGGAGATTTTACAACTCACACACTTTCTTTCCTATTTATAATACTTCAGCTTCTATCAATTGTGCGTAATGTAAGAATATAATAATACAGATATCATATTCAGTAAACAAATTTAATAAAAATGTTCTAAGCACTTCCGCTAAGAAAAATAATTTCTTTATTACGAAAACGAAAATTATACATACACCTTTCTTTTGAGAGTGGTCAAAGGAAATGTTCAATGCAAAAATTCGATCAATAAATAAGTCGACAGTAGGGTACGAGTAGAACTTTTCTCCTAGGGGCTTTTCCACACGACAGGCGGTTACCGTTGACGTCCCAATAGGTCACACTTTCGACCATACACTGAACACCAACACACGTGAGGCCTCCTCCGATTTGGGGTCAGCAGAACACACATGAGAGAGAGATAAGGCACAAACAACTATGTCCATGGCTAGGCTGAAACCTGCGACCATTCAGACCGAAGCGCTGAATCAATGAACGTTCTTAGCGCCTTCGGCCATTCAAGTCAGCTTACGAGTAGAATGAATTTTAGTTATTAATCCCTCGAGGTAAAAAAATCTGCTCAAGAAAGGCGATTCTCCCGATTATCTCGGTGTAAAACGTCCAACGGAGAAGATAATGTAAACAAAAATGAAAGGTGGGGAGCGACTGGAGGGGTTGAGAGAGTAAAATAGAAGCGGAAAGGAAAGAGCATGGAAGAAAGGTCATGCTAGTGGTGCTAAACAACACGCATCTACTCCATCGTATTTCACGCAAAACTACGCGAAAATTACTCGAATTTTCAAAAAATTGTACCTTATTTCAAAATCTATCTGTAAGAAACGGATTTCATTACAGAGAAAATCTCCATTTTAATTATCTTAATTGTAGTAAATTGTAAGAAGCAATTTCGGTAAAAAATAAGTGTTTTTATCGAACATGAGACCTACACCATTCTTCAAACTCCATGTAAAGTACCCCAGGTGTTATAGGAATTTTCTACATTTGGCAAATGTATTTATCCACTTTTTCGTTGCCAGAGACTAGTAGTAATAGTTTTTCTGCCGAAAATTGGCTGTTTTTTGCGCCACATTACATAACTTTCTTTCTACTTCGTAGCGAAGAAGGTAACATGAAATGTGGGGAGGGAGAAGAGATGGTTAAGCAGAAGCGGAGAGGACAGGAGCGTGATGGAAAAGTCAAAAAAGGGATAGCAGAAGTCCGAAGGAGAGAAAAGTCTGCGTTTAAGGCGTCTTGTTCACCCATCTGTCCCGCCCAAAGCTGTGAGTCGTCCCTCCACTTTAACCGCTGGTCACTCAAAGGGGAGGATAAAGGGCTCGAATCGAAAAGCGCCCTCTAGCAATCAGCGCATCGGCGAGGGGCGGGGCCGTCGGGCGTCGGGCGTCGGGCGTCGGAGGAAGCCCCCAGAGAGATTCTTCCAGCAGGGGCTTTGTGACGCTGCTCAATAACGAAGATGAGATGTTGGATAAAGGAAATGTATAGCTAGTGAAAAGGGGCATGATTAAGAGTGAGAGTTTCATTGCCACTCGGAAGCAAGAGGCAAAGTAATGCGATGATCTACTTTCAGAAATTACTGTTGAGGGCATTTGTCGATTCTCTACCGAAAATTCGTATATAGTAGGGAGAAAACGCCATATGAATACATTTTTTTCCACTTATTTTTTTCCATCGTTCTACTTTTCAGCAAGGCCTAGAAGCTGAAAAGGTTGATTAAATCGTTGGTTACAGGTACCATTACCACTACCAATTTTTAGAAATATATACAAACTATAACAAATGTTTACTCAAATGCAGATATAAAATCCTAAAGATTAAGATCACTGGTAATGCACCTGTTTTGCGGAGAAATTACAATCTACGAATATAATAGAATTCATTAGACAGTACCTATCATAACGATGATGAAACACTATGTCACGGAATGTCAGGGATCTTGTCCTATCACATGTGGTTAGATTCCTATGACAATAGACATCTAAAAGACTAACAATGCCCCTCGCGGCACCAGCCTCTCTTCTGGGAACAGGGAAGAGCAACATCGAATGGACCGATCTCCGCTTCGTTGCTTGGCCCCTGCTCCGGTGCCCTGGGACTCAACTAACCACAAAGATCACACGGCAATTTCTGTCCGAACACGAGATTAGGAAGGTTTATAGAATATGTATTTGTTTACAAAATTAGTACTGAGATTTGGTAATTCTCCCACTGCGCAAACAATTGAGTGCATTCATGTATTGTGTGTGTTTTGAATCCACAACCTTGGTGTACAAGTACCTTATTTCATCTGTACCTAATCCCTGTTTCACTTGGACGTAATAATTGTACACGTGAACCGGTTTTGAAATATATTATTGCATTTGTCAAGTTATTACAACTAAAACTGTCCTATTTATCCATAAGCTCAATTTAATGAACCTCATATTCAAAAAAATTTAATGAACAATTTTATCCAAAAAAATTAACGCTACGAAAATGTATAATATTATTTACAGGACGTATCCCTTAAATCAAACTTTTTTTTCTAGATAAAATATGTATAATTAGACAATAGTTTTAACAAACCATTGTACATTTTTTCACATTTTCCTGATGTTTTTATAAATATGTTTACAATGTTACCATTGTAACTATGGTTACAATGTTACCATTTCGTTTAAATAGTATAATATAAGCATGACTAAGTCAATCATTCAATTTTGATATCTAGTTCTGTATGGAAATATTCGCTGAAACGTTTTGAGTTTTCGAGAAGCATAATCAAAAGTTAAATGAAGCGCTTGCACACACAAATGCTACATTATGTAAAAACACCCTTAGTGTAAATATTAACTTCGCCAGAAATATTTTTAGAGGTACATTTGTGTAATTTATTGAAAAATGAAAAGAATACATAAAAATTGCGTTTATGTCAAGTTATTCATTGTACTTCCATCTACTCATTTCAAGAGTTTAAGAAAAACTGGATACATTTTGACTAAATCTCGTTTCCAGTAGCATTGCCATGTTGCATCACAACTTACGCGATGAGTATTTTTTTTAAATGTACACGGCCTTAATTAAATAACTACCAAACAGTGGAAAAACGTTCATTTCATTGAATATCCCTCTTTCCAGGTGCCAGGTTCATTGAAAAAATTTGTTCTCATTTCCACAAAATGCTGTTTGAACATTTCTGAAAAATATGGAAATTTGAGTTCATTTATACAGAACACTTTCAAGCTTTTGGGAATCTTCTTCAGGAATAGTTTCCAGTACTTGACTTACAAGTGAAATAATGTAAAAAGGGACAAAAATACTATTTTTGTAGTCAATTTTTTGAGAAATCAGTACGTTAACATTTCCCACATTCCACTCAAAATTACACGAAAACTAATGTTGAAATATGTATATAACATTACTAAAAGAACTAATTGTCATAAACAAATTTAAATTCAAGAAAAATATCTTCAATATCTTCAATAACGTAGTTGTACGAAGAGGCCCAACAATTTCTTTTTTTTCAGGTCTTGAAATTTTTTAGAGTCAAAGAGTGAAAATCAGACCTATGCAGTCGTTATAAGTGAATTTCGCTCCATACTTACAAACAATTTAAAGACAAGAATCTGAGAAAATTCTGCAGAAGACATCATATTAAAGTAGCACTATCCGTCAGGGCGAAGAGGTTTGCCAACTTCAATGGCGCCGAGAGCACTGCTTATCTGTTGAACGTGTTACCAGAAGGATCGCCCACCCTGTGCAGGCCACAGTGGAGAAGTCCAAAGAAGGGCCGAGTCACGGCGACTCATCAGACCTATTCTTCAACCAATTCCCACTTCAACTGATGTCAGTGCAGTCCCTCCGATCGGGAGGTTCTACCTTCGATTTCCGACGGCGGCAGGATTTTCGACACAATTTAGTGAGGTAGGTCGAATACAGTTGCTGTTTGGAGGCCGGCTGCTCTAATCGGCAGTTTTCCGTGGTTTCTCCTATTAACACCAGGCGATTGCCGGAGCAGTACCCTAACTAACGGGCCACGGGCGGCGCGCAATCTTTCTTTTCTCTTCCTTGTCCTATTCTCTCCCCTAACACACACACACACACACACACACACACTAATGCACTACAGCTCCACACATTGGATACGTAGTGCGGGCACAACTCTACAACAATTGATGGTCTACCGGGTCACAAGTCCCCGGGGTGGGCACCTGACCTTTTCGCAATTACCCCCGCCCCCGCGGCCGCACATGTGCGACAACGATCCGATATACGGGTCCAGTCGTAACTCATTTTTACCTCACGGAAACCTTCCCATTCACTGCCTGGGTTGGGCCGGGCCGCTTGTTTAGAGCTACTAGCTTTCTAGGCCAGTGCCAGTGCCAATATCATAGTATGAATACGCGCCACTCGCATGCGCCGAGTCCTCCTCTTGGCCCAGAGTATTGGGCCACTGCCACGACGAAGCCGAGTGCCCAACTAGGGGACACCCAAACTAAGGTCCGGGCAGCTCGCAGCATCCATCCCGTCTCCTGACTGCCTACTGCCTGTCTGTCTGTCTACGGACTACCTTAGGCTAACAATGTGAGTGACGTCGAGAATCTAGTCAACCTAACAGTGGGTCATTTCCCACCGTACTTTTATATGTGGATTCCAGAGCGTTCACTTTCAAGCTAACAGTGTGAGTTGCAACCTAAAAGTAAGGGTTCGGATGGTCGTCTACAACTCTCCACCAGAGACCATGCCTTCCTATGTAGACACGAACCCTCCCTGGGGGGTACCACTCATGCCGGGAGACCAGCCGGGAGCATAGAGCTTGTCCCGGCTGGGGCGGTGCTTCGCTGGTGGGAGATATCTGATTGGGGAAAATCCCTCCCGATGTAGGTCGGCGACAGAACTCACCATCAACTAGGGGAAGATCACCGCCACCTCCCGATGAAAAACATGCACTACACTCACGGGACTAATGAACCTAGTAGTTGAAGCGCCCGGAATCACTAATAATCAATCAACCAATTTCGAAATCCTCTCAAACCTACTAAATATAAGACATGTTCCTTCGGATTCTCCATCTGCGGTGCAGATCGAAATGGGGGGATACTAGCGTGACGGAGCATGGCTTTACTTACTTTGTGCCACACTCCTTTCATCTTTCTTTTAGGCCCCTTGTGTTTCTCGACCCTGATACTATTATGTTACGAGGGGCTAGGGAGTTATTTGGTTACCTTTTGTCTTTCCACTTCCTTTTTTCTGCTCACGCTCTCACTTCTCTATTCTTCGCTACTCTTTCATCTTTCCCAGTTCCTCAATCCAAGGGTAAAGCGACCTTGACTGATAGGTGTAAGTGTTGCAGGGGATATCTGTGACTCGAAAACAATTGAACTCTTGTATACAACAATAAATTAAAATAAATTAATGTCTCTTTTCCGAACTTTAAAAAAATAAGAATCATTGTAATCTGATTATGTAACCTGATTATGTAATCATATGAAGTTAATGCAATAATGATTGCACTCTTAAGTAAATGTGATTACAAAATCACGATCCTTTCAATTCAAAATGCTTAATTTTACTCACAATTGAGAATTTGAAATCTCACTAATGTATTATTTAATTTTAACAGATTTAATTTCATTCTTTCAGTAGAGAAAATGGGAATGAATCTACCTAAATGGGGGGAGGGGAACTATTAATTAACTTCTCTAAAATTCTGTGCAGCGCCAGGTATCCAGTGAGTATCGCCACTCCCGAACAATTTGTATAGCACGCACAATAGTGCTCACAAAATCGCACCTTCTCACAATTCTAATCTGTAATAGAACTCTCAAAATACACCACTTGATTTGCAAAAATTGAGCGAGTTTTGAAAGTAATGGAATCAGGAACATCGTAGAATCCTCCTAAAGTTTATGATTACCTATTTCTACTAATAATTGTTTAAAACTTTTGGGAGCAGATTGGATAAGTAAAATACAGAATGCCCATATTATTTAAGTGATGCGTTTTTTTAGCACTAATGAAGTTTTAAATTTTCCACCAATTTGTGTGGTGGCAACGCCCTTCCAGTTTAGTAATATAGTTACCTTGCCCCACGACCTTGTCAGAACAAATAATAAAACTCTTTCTAAAATATTATATTAATTATAACGACGTTATCCTAACAACAGAAATGAGACAAGCAAGTTATGAGGAAATATACTGTTCGTGTCAAGGCAACTAAAACAAAATCTATAAATAAACGGGAATGTGCGTATTTGTGTAGCACAGAAACGCAAAAATTACTCGACTGATATAGACGAAATGTTTACACTTTGTTAGTATTAGTAATGAGAGTGTTAAAATTCTATTTTGAATTAATAGGACGTGCGAAAGAGTTGTTGATGGGTTGTTCCTTACTCAAGCGCCCCTGAACTCTACGCAACCCGCTGCACACTCAAGGATTAAGCGCGTCTTCACTGCATGCAAATATTCTGCCCAAGCGATTGCGAAATATGAATGATTACTAGAATATCGGGCAAGAAATACCATTTTTCCCAAGATCTTGTCATAGCGAACACATGCCCAAAATTAGGAGGGAACGTAATAACAATATAATACTTGACAACCATGTCCAAACCAGGACCTATTTACCCAAAAGTCTTTCATCTATTAGAATTTTTGTACAGTGCAGCGTAAAATTTAATTAACCATAACGTGATCAGCAGTGTAAGATGTGCAAAACACTGCAATAGTGAAAGATTGCCGAGTCCACTGGGGTTTTAATAAAAGCTTATTAAAATCTTTGAGAACCGTTATCAAACGGATGCCATATCTCAGTGATATTTTCATTTTAAAAAATTCACAAATTTTTAATCAAACCATCATATATGCCTGCTGATCTGGAATTACGCCACACGAACAAACCTAAGTAAAATAGAAGTAAAACAAAATAAATTTCTCAGAGAGGTCATTAAAGCCCGTTCGTTCATAAGCATCATGAAAATCCAAAACGAACTAAATATATCAGCCATTAACGATTTCATAAATCTTATGACCCATAAAGTCTTCTCATCCCTCTTGCCCAATCGCGCAGTACAACAATATTCCAAGTAGGTGATCTGGGCTGTCCGGGTGACGCCGTGTCGAAGGCTGAGTTGCCGACGTTTCGACCATCCTGTCGTGGTCTTCCTCAGGGCTGGTATGCCTGCCCTGAGGAAGGGGTGGGGCATACCAGCCCTGAGGAAGACCACGACAGGATGGTCGAAACGTCGGCAACTCAGCCTTCGACGCGGCGTCACCCGGACAGCCCAGATCACCCACATGACTCTGGTCGCGGAAGCCTACGACTTCAATATTCCAAGTAGGTAACACGTGTAGCTCATCCAAGAGAATAAGATCATGATTACCTAAAGACTATCTTTGTCCACCTTAAATCATTCACCCATTCCCTACAAACCCCCTTAAAATTATCACAAATAACTCTAAAAACTTTCAACAGTTTCTTTCACTGGCTAATTAAATGTATCATCAGACTCCTGAGAAAGAATGTAACGCATGCAGATATTCATCTCTAAAAGTTAGTGTAAAATAATGTATTACAAACACTCCTGAAAGGCAAAAATGCCGAGGAGGCAGAATTCAATTTTTAAAAAATGTAATCAGACCGCAACGCGAAGCACGGTGAAGTGAAATGACGACCATGGATGCTCGTTCCCCAGGCGAAGGAGGCGGAACGAGACCAACTTTCTCTGAAAGAGGAGTAGGAAGAGGAGTGTCCAAATCAAGAACACGCACTTAAAAGACATCAGGAAAGCGAAAGGGCAGGAGCGAGTTCCCAGGTGCTGGTAATCCGGAGTTGCTGTTCGGGTTGTTGCTGATGGTGAAGGGCTGATAAGGGGCTATCCCTGAATTACTTTGGGGGGGGGACCAAGCCCCATCTCACGTGGGGGAAGGGTAGGGGCCTCCACAAATATCGGGTTTTTCTCGCTAAAAACGGTGCTAAATTGTAAAACACATTTTGGTGTTAAAATATGGCTAAATCTCGCGCAATAACTTTCATCACGGTTATGGGAATGATATAATTGAATTGAAGTGAATTGAATTGAATTTGCCTATTTTACGTGGCGAGACTCGGGCCATCAGGCCCGCTCTTCCGTCTGACCACGCAAATTTCGCTA
>BOPP01000028.1:10848242-10858425 GCA_017312745.1 Gryllus bimaculatus
GCGGCGTCGCTAAGAGCAGGCGGCGGAAGGGGGCGTGGCCAGCGCTCCCTCCGGATGCAAATTGGATTCCACCGGGAGCCGAGTTTCTGCCCACGCCGCCTCTCCGCACCTGCCTCGCCCCCGCCCCCGCCCCTGCTAACAGCCTCCCCACCGCAGAGGCGACCGCGCCCTTAGCGAAACGGGGCCGGTCACTGCTTCTGGCTCTCGCTGCGATAATGCAATTGTGACAGAGAGCTTGCATAAGAGTACAGTGTGCCAGGAAAGCCGATTCAGAGCCTCCTACTCAAAATTGCTTCTACGTTCGCAGCCACCAGATCATTCCGAAACAAGTGAAAGGATCAACTTTCAGCATCTATTATGATTGCGCCGAGGGCGCAAGATGTCTTCTGTTTCAAGCTGCAGCTCGTGCTACCAACATAATTTCTGTTGCAAACTCACCAGCACCAGCAGAGATTCTCCTGGCGCGCTATATTATTGATTGTGGCAATGGTGGTGAACTGCTTCAATTATACTTCGTTTTTTAAAGTGGCCGATGGCATTAGGCCATTGTCACATCACCTACCTAATAAAATAAATCTTATGTACGGAGTAATCTTATGAATCTAATCTATGTTACTCAGAAAGAACAAATGTTTGCTTATCAAATTTTCTTACAACTAGGGAAGAGATTTACTTGTAAATATACATTTTTACAAGGTGATACCTACTGTATTCAATAATATTTTTAGACTTTCCATCATATTTTGAATGCATTACCACTTTTATATTTTACATATTATTAAATAATTGGTGTAATTAGATATAGTAACATGTTGCATCTATTACTACATATTTCTTACAACATTTTGTTGCATTTTAAAACATTTATATGAAACAAAATATTCTAATACAAATGATCCCGAAATCGTTTTTCGAAGTAACACTCCGCTATGACCTCCGGGTTTGCCGTAAAGTTTCAGATTTACGACCTCCTTCTCGCAAATTATGAACTGGCAATTAAGGAAGAACGAATATTTGCTAAGCACAAATTAACGCAACAACATTCTTGGCCACAATTCATAAAGACATGCTTAATACGATCTAAACCTCACAGACGTTTCTTAGCTGGTCTTGGTAGTTGCCCGGGTGGCTCAGAGCGAAGCAGCTCGCCCTTCACCACGGAGGTCCCGGTTCGATACCCGGACATGTGAAATTTGTTTGGGAAAACAAGAAAAAGGCTGCTACACACGCTTCGCAGCCTTGTGATTTCAACTCCATCACTTTCCTAACTCCTTCCCAATTCTGGTCGCTGAGTAATGCTACTGGAGCGTGTAAGAGAAAGGCGCGTTCGCAGTGATGCTATCTGATGGTCCTCTTACCAAATGACGTCGATGAGACTGGACAGCGGACCAACAACATCAACTGAGGATTACCCCAAACAAAAAAACGTTAAAGAAAGATTACTCTTAGCCAAGCTCTTAACGCCCTCCTAGGGGTTTGAGGACCCGTTGCCTCAGTATCAGACGCAGCAAATAAAAAAAAGAGAACCGAGGTCGCTAAAGCTGAAGAGTCGTGGGTTGCAACCCCGCCTGAGGCATGGATGTTTGGGTGTCTCCATATACCCTTGTTACTTATAGTGGCTATACAGCCTTAGTAGCTGAAAAGCGACCTTAATTAAGTAAAAAAGAAATATGTATTACCGCGCTGCTTGCACCTTGCCAAGGAATATTATAGACTCAACTTCAAGAAGCTCTGATAGTTCGAGCTCTTTATGAATCTTCCCTTGCAATGGGATGTGATTAATGTGACCAGTTTTCAATTAATTAAGTTCAATTACAATCTTCAATGAGTAGCGTAGTTTACATGATTGATTCTTAGTGATGCCGAGCGCGACAACTGCTCAGGTCATTAGACCCGTAATTGTTGTGCATGTTTCGTCCTTGGAGGTGGCGGAGGTCTCCTCCGCTGGATAGTGAAATCCGGCGCCGACCTACCTTCATCTAGCGGGGTTTCCCCGACTAGATATCTCCCACACGCGGAGCACCGCCCCACTCGAGTGAAGCTCCAAGCCACCGACCGCTCTCCCGGCACGTGTGGTAGTGTAGAGAACATTAGTGAAAGTGACTGTAAGTGAGGATAACACAAGGAAGAAGGAAACAGCGTGGCCCGTTCGTTAAAGTACTGCTCCAGCATTCTGCAGGTATTGATCAGAGAACCGATGAGAGCAGCCGACCTCTATAATTCTCCTCCAGGCAGCGACCGATTTCGACCTAGCTGACAAGCTATTGCCACAGTCGGGGAGATGGTCGGGCGCAAGCGGCACTAGCGTAGTGAAGCGTCAGTGTGCGCAGAGGGAGTGCGCAGAGCGCTTGCGGAAAGCGTTTGCGCAGCCCTCCGGCCTTGAAGGGAGGGGGGGATCTGCGCTGCGGTTTCCATTCGCCGTAATCCCCCCGGGAAGGCGGGACTCGATATTTCAAGCCTGTTGACTCACCCGAGTGACTGCGCTTCTCTGCCAGTCCAAGAGACGAGTCGAAGTTTGCCACGGGTCAAATAATACTTTCGGCGCAATCTCATATCCATCGACGAGAAAGATTGGTTCAGTGAAGATTTTCTTCTTAGCAGCCTGAGCAATGAGAATTTCTCCGCAAATGCTGGCAAATAATACAATTGGACAAAGCAAATTTATTGATACAGGTGACAGCAAATAATGAAAATTCAAAAGTGTCGAACGGACTCAATTTTTAACTAAGTGGATTCGTATTGTCGCTTAACTGGAAGCAAATTTCTAAAAGCTTTATTATGCCTTAAAAAAATAAGGCAAAATTGGGTCAGAAAAAAATAGTATTTGTACTTCTACATTGAATGGACATTATGTTTCAATATAATTGAATGATAGGGCAAATAAAGGGGATAAGTTCTCCTTTCGTAATGTTTCAATAGGACATTTTAAAGCTGCACTGTGTACATTTCTTTCATTATATAATTATCTTGAGCACTCCGTCTCCAGTTTGATAAGTATATTGCGAAATTGAGATTTCACACCATACAAATCTGTTGAATTGTTTTTTTTATGAATATTGGCTTAACTTCCTTATTTCTGTTATTCCGGATTCTCAAAATTATTTGAATTTTTCAAGTAATGTTCAAATAATGTACTTACATAACCAATGCCATTCATAGAATCGCTACTGCCATCCGTTATACAAAATAATTTAACCAAAGGTATCAAGTTCAGATTATATTAGCAGTTAGTTTTGAGGTTAATAATTGCCGATGGGCAAAATATCTACCGAAATGCCCGGCCTGGATTGCCGAGGTCGCTAAGGGTGAAGGGCGTTAACTCCCTCGGCTCGAAGAATCGTGGGTTCGAATCCTGCCTCGCGCATGGATATTTGTGTCCTTACGTGTTACCCCTAGTGTTGCCGCTACAGTTAAAACAAATCACAATGGTCGATATAATTGCTAGCGTGGTCGAATTCAGTCTGTGCCTGAGGGAGAAGCATAGCAGCCGGCTGCTCGATAGTTTGATCGGTAGTTCGCCGTGGTGTCTCACCAGGCGAATGCTGGAGCAGTATCTTAACAAACAGGGCACGGACCGCGCGTGATCACACCTAACAAGCAAAAACATGCTTTACACTTACGGGACTAATGACTCTGGTAGCTGACGTGCCCGGAATCACTAAACAATCAATCTATATGACCCAAGTTGATCAAAAGCGGCGTAAAAAGGTAACATCGGAAATGTTTCTGTAACATTATTCAGTTCTGGAACCAATGAGGGGAACTGCTCGCCTTTTGACTACGAAGGAAGACAATTGCCTTCCCCAGCCCCAGTTTCGGCCGCCTTCGAGCGCGCAAGTTGAAACGAGCAGCGCTCTGCGAATGCGCTGCGGGGTCGAAAACTTTGCGAAAAATTGCGCGAGTGGCTGCTATCCTGCGGCGCTTGGCCGGGATACTGGTGCAGGCCGGCAGGCGGGGGGGGGCCTTTGAGAGGGCAAGGACATCCTCGCCCTTTGCACAGTGGGCGGGGCGGGGCTTCGGTGGTGCTAGGCACAGGGATGTTTCAGTTACACTAACATGCATGATTATCGTTCTGAATTAATTGATTTATCTATTATAACCAATTAATTTTTCACATTTTTAAATAATGTAAAAAATAATTTACTTTTAATTTGTAAATTAATCAATCGTTTATCACATTTTTATCGTTTAGTAATTTTTTAGAACACAGCACGTTTTAAATAATAATATTAGTTTATTCTTTCTTTAAATAATATTTATTCCACACACGTACTTATAAAAAACGACTGCAACCATTTGAAATGGAAACTGATGAATGATCGTAGAATTTCTAGAAACCGTAACACCAATCTTGTAATTAACGATGTAATTGGTTGAGGATGATTCTAGGAAAACAAATAATTCTGTGTCTTTCTTATTTCAACCTGAATAAAATACCATAATTAAATTTTAGAATTTACATAGTTACTTTTCATTTATTAGTTTTACTAACATGAAATGAATGTTTCTCCCTATTTTGTTGCTTTGCAGCTGAATGGAGAAGAATTTCTGTTACTTAAGTCCCAAAGTAGACATTTACTTTCATATTTGGCTCGTCTTCAAAATTAATATCCGAATTAAATTAAACGAGCTAAACATCAGAAATATAATCGATGTGTACATTAATCTGGGTAAAATTAAACGATTTCAATATTTCCAATAATCGATTCTTGTACTAATCACGATGAAATCGCTCATCCATAGTGGTCACCGCACGCGGCTAGCGGCGTCTTGTATTCTCCTGGAAGCAAGGCCACAGGGAGTTCGTAGGCCTTTTTATAGAACGTCTCCGAATAAATTTGCCAACGTTTATACTCGTTTATTCTTTTTTACATTTATTTTTGCTTGGCACGAAGGCTCTCAGTAGCCGATACTGTTTCTTCTTTTTTTTCTTTTAACTGGGACAGGTGTCTCAAGGTATCAACTAATGCCACTGCAGTGGGTCTGACCGGGAGGTCTTAGCTTGTCAGCTGGGTCAAGATGGCTGGTGGAAAATTCTAGCGGCCTGCTGCTAGTTTTCCGTTGTTTCGCCGATCAACACCAGGCAAATGCCGGAGCAGAACTCTAACAAACGGGCTAAGTGCCTCAGACCGCGCGTGATCTTTCCTGCTTCTTTCTTATCCTAACGTCACCCTTTATACTTACAGTTACATGCACTACACTAACACACAACCGGGAGACTGGCCGGAAACCTAGTTTGTCCCGGCTGGGAGGGGGGGTACAGACTTGGTGGGAGATAACTGGCTGAGGAAACCCCTCTAGCCGACGGAAGGTCGGCGCCGAATTTCGCCATCCAGAAGGGAAAGACCACAAGGGAGAAAACATCCACCACACTTACGGGACTCGGAACCTTAACCGTTGATGCGCACGAAAGCGCTAGTAATCAATCGATCATTTTCTTACAAATTTACACAAATGACCTTTGTCCTTGATTGGTAGGGAGTGGTATTTGGCTGGCATCGTTTTGACGCTACACTTTCAGGTACCACACACTATTACACAGCCAGTTACCTCCGATCAGAAGCAAATATTACTTGTAAGTCTTCGTTAAATTAAATATCTAGCAATTAAATAATTTGTAAACTATTATCCTTTTTTGCCTTTATTTTCCGTAGCACTTTGTAATATACATTATCAGATACTTGCAGTGTAGAAATATTGATGAAATGTTATAGATAGGTTGTTTCTTTCATTTCTTCAAATTCTAAAATAATAGGGCTGCCGTGTCCCTCTTGTCTTATACACTTTAAGGTTTGCGGCAGACCAAAGAATAGAAACTCCCAACCGTCGCTTTGGATAGGTGCAGAAGCATGTCGCTAATATTGGTATAGGGCTTTGCGAGGTTTAAATAAAAACCTTCTTATCTGATAGGTATCTTCAACTTAAGGAATTGAAAGTGAAATTCTCTTTTTTAACAATTATTCCTCTTAAAAACAATAACTATGAAACTCTAATAACTGGCTGACGTATTAACCTTCTGCTGGGCGCGCCTTTGATACAAGACCGGGCGCGTACGAGCGCAGCATGCAGCCTCGAGAAAACAGTCATTTGCACTCTCAGAACGTTTATTATTTAATTGAAAGAGAAATAATAAAAACTCAAAACTATCTATTATTAAAAATATAATGTTAATACATTTTACGAATCACAGGAATGTGGATCTTTTCAGGTATAGAATAATAAATAACACATTGTTTCGGAAAATCTTATAAAACAAAATATAACAAAGAAAATAAAAATAAAATTAACTAGAAAATTGTTATTAAATAGACAAATTAATTAAATGAAGCGGTCTACACTCCTTATATTTTACAATAGCATCAATTTGTTTCCATCTGTTGTTACACAAATTTCAGACCTTTAGCAAAGAGAAACAAAAATAAAAGAAGTGGTAGGAAAAAAGCAACAAAAACAATATTGAAATATTCAATTTTGCATTCAGTCATTGAAAACACATGCGATCGCACAATCTGAATAAGTAAAATGTTCGTTTGGAGAACTAAAAATACTTACACGAGTTGGAGCGGTAGAGCAGGGAATGCTGCTGCAGAATGCTGCACTTGTTACTTTCAAAACTCCTTTCCGACTGAGAGGGAGGAGGGAAAGAACGGAGATTCCCGCCAAGGGAGAGCTCCGAAGTCCCCAGACATGGCAAATCGTCGTGCTCCCTCCGAGTGCAATAAAAGCACAAAGGCAGCTCCGAGGTCTGTCTCACGCTGAACCTCAAGAGGCCGGATGGAATACCTTCAAGTTTTCTCTGTGCTCTGTGCTTGTGAGGTGCAAATGTTTCTTCCTCACATACGCAGGTATGAGGTATATCGTTTCTTTTGTTTCGTTCTAATTCAATTAGCTTTTAATCTACGAACATATATTCAGGTTGCTAGGTAGAGTAGAGCAAGATGCTAGCTAGAATTCAAAACTACGTCAAAAAGACTGTGGCAGAAAACACACACACACATTCGCCAGGCAGACACAACTCTTCGTATCCAGGGCGTAATTTGAGCTCCTTGCATTTCTTTCGAGGCGGTGTGTGCTTTACACTTGTTGACTGTCAAGGTGCCTGAGAAGTAAAAAATTCGGAGTTCCTTAGGGGCCATTAAAAAATACGTTCGCTAAATGTCGCTTTTTGGAGCCAACCGTTCCCTCTTTGTAGCACACTCTGCGCTCCGCTTTCCGTTTTCAGCTCTGTTCTCCGTCTTTCTAATCTTAACGAAAGGGACTTCATTAAAAGTAGAGCGAAATTTCATTTTGATATTTTTTTCAAATTTCAACACAAGATGTATTTAACTAATTTTAATATTAATTCGTAGTTTCAAAGAATAATGTAGTAACAATTTCACAAAAAGTTTGCAAAAACTTTAATTTCTCCTTACCCTAAGCTCACCCACTTTCGTTTTTGTCTCTTGAAACCTGACAAACACTGAAAAACCACTACAGCCAGCCAGTAAAGGAATCTTTTGTGTCTCATATAAAAGCACTTTTTCTTTACAAAAAGCAGTTCACATAATTACATCTTATTGCTTAGATTATGAAGTATTTTCGGGGAATAGCGTCAATAATCACGCCATCACACATCCAACCAATCGCAGCGAGAGAATCGTGGGGCCGTAGCGGTCAACGGATCAGCCGAAGACCTTTTTTCGCTCAGATGTCAAATTCCCGTGACGCCACAAGAAAGTTGTTTCCAAAAATTAACTTTGATTCTTCTATACAGTTTTAATACAGTTATAAAAAACAATAACGTGTGTAACTCATTTAAAATGTTGATTTATTGCATTCGAACAAATTTAAAAATAGGTTTCTACAGTCACTTGCTTCCAAAACGTAATAAAATAAATCTTAACATTACAAATTAGTTGTGTTGTACATTATTTTAAAATAACGCTATAGTATTAATAACATGATTTACCTTGTACTTCATATTTTCGACAATATTCAAGAGAGTTAACAACCGATATAATATATAATTTGGAGAGGTTTTTTTTAACTGGCTAAGGCAATAAGTAAAGTATAAGCAAGTCGCATCCTAAGAGGAACTATGAGCATGTTTCTGGAAGAGTCAAACACACGTTTCATTTCCTAAACTTTTCTGGTAATGCTTCGAGTACCCACTTATTCGAAAACTATGACTTGGAGACGTTGGGACAAAAAATAACATTTGGAATAGATATAAAACCTGCTCCTGATGGCCGAGGGGGCTGGAGCGGGTGCGGACTCAGCGAACCGATCGGAAGGGTCATGGGTTCGTGGCCCGCTGTGGGCTTCTTTATTTGTCCTACGTCTTTCAAGTACGGAAGGTCGCGGAAGGCTTTGAGAGTCGGCTGACCACAGACCGAGCAGCCTGCAAGTGTGTCTAGTGGAAAGGTTAATACGTGACCCCGAGAGGGACACAGAAGGATCCAGGCACCAATAGTCGCAATCGGCATTCCCTGAAGCAGGAAAAGGAGAGATGGCTCAACGCTCGACCGATCTACTGGTGTCTCTGCAGTCTCTCTGACCGGGAGGTCCTAGGTTCGAGTCCTGGCAGCATTTTCGACACTAGCTTGACAGCCAAGTTCAATTCAGTCGCTCTCTGGAGGAGAGTTCTAGCGGCCGGCTGGTCTGATCGGGTAGTTTTCAGTGGTGTCTCCGAACAACACCAGAAGAATGACGGAGCAAAACCCGAACAAACACGCGCGATCTTTCCTTCCTTTCTTGTCCTATCCTTACCCCTTACACACACACTAACATGCACTAAACAACCAGACAAGCCGGGAGACTGGTAGGGAGGTAAGAGCTTGGCCCGCCTGGGGGGGGGGTTCCGCTTGTAGGACGGCGCCGGATCTCACTATACAGTCGTCACCTCCTGATCAAAATAACGCTATACTTACGGGACTAACAACCTTAGAAGTTGACACGCCTGGAAATACAAGCGCTGAATTAATCATATCGAACGCGTGCTCAAGCCCCTTCCGTATTACCACGGCAGCTGCGCTTGTTAGGAAACTTGGGTCCATCTCGCCCACTGCGCGCTCCACCCCCGCCCGCGGCGCCGCGCAGCAGAAGGGAGTTTCCCACAGCGGGACAATAAACACCACGGGCTGCGAAGGCCACTGGCGACGGGGGCGAGGGGGCGCAAAGTGGGGCGAGGGAACGTGGCAGGTGCAGGCGCACAACTTCCCCTCGCAAGCGCCGGGAGGGGAAGCTGCAATAAACCAGTTGCACCAAGACCTGCTCCGACATCCGTTGAGGCGGTTCCTCAACCCGCTACTCCGGCCGCGATCCCTCAGAGGCAACGCAGGTGCCAACGCGGTGTCAATGGCTCGGAGGACCTGCACTCGGCGAACGTCGAGAAAATAAAATTGTTAGTTACTCTGAATTGTCTGTTTATATAAATAGATCAAATAATATGACGGGCCGCGCCCGATTTTTTTTCTTATCCTTATCACTTCCCCTCCCTTACAGAACCCCCCCCTCACACACATACACGTAGACACACACAAGTGTGCACACACACATACAAAAATTCAAACATCTACTTCATTTCACACGTAGCCAATGATCAGCTGGGAGTTCAGATCGATGCTTTTCAAAAAAGTGCGTACAATAGAACCCTGCTAATACGAACCCCACAAATCCGAAATGCCTGATAATCTAAACCAAATTGAGAATAGAGGAAAAATAAACAAGTAAATAAAATGTTTATTTATAGTGCAAACAACAAGATTTTATAATTACTGTAGAACAACAACTAGTTACTGACACACAAGTTTTTGAAATGAAACGTTCATTGTCCTGGTAGCTAGGGTGTACAACACCACATGTTTAGGAACTCGCAAAAGTCGGTAATATTATTTTTCCGTAAGAAACTGAATATGCTTGATGATGCGACGCCATTTCCTCTCATCCCACACTACGTTGCAGTGTCTGTTGATACTATAGACGTGTTTGTACGTGAACGGTACATTTTGCTGGGATAATCCGGATGTTTCTGAAACCGAACAGACCTGCCTCCGTCAGTTTGGATGACCGGGTTTCCACTGTATTGGGAGCCGCCGCGATGGCCGACGTAGCTAAGAACGTATACCGACTCAGCGCTTCGGACTCGAGGGTCGCGGGTTGTTGAAAAGTACACTAGGCTTCTGGGCGGGGTCCCCCCCCGTCT
>BOPP01000028.1:10860844-10876947 GCA_017312745.1 Gryllus bimaculatus
AACGGCAGCGGCGGTAACAGTAGTTGTGTTAGTAGAGAAGGAAAATTAGGGGTGGAAATAGAAGGAAGAAGGGAGGTAATTTTAAAAGGGAGTGGGTAAAATAGAAGAGGATACAACGAGTAATAGGCGTAATTCAAAGATAAGGAAGGGATGAAGATAGTATGTCCAAAAAATAGTGTAAGATAGAAGAGAAGTGGTAGTTGTAAAAAATGTTAGTATCGGTGGAGGACATATCGGATAAGTTAAAAATAAGTTGCAGGCATAAAGAAAATGTCACTAAGAGATGGAAAATTCAAAAAAGATGGGGCGGCAGAAAACGGCAGAGAGAAGAAAAGATGAGAACAAAGTGGCATCTCTGTTAGCCACGAGATGGAGGCTGGTGTCGTATAGAAACGTGGGCGACGGCTGCTGAATGAGCGAATCGGGAAGAGACGCTGCGTGCGGGCAGTGCAACACGAGGGGGAGGCGGACGATTGTTGTTTGAAGACGAAGAGGGCTTCGTTGGCAGCAAAAGGGCAAAGGCTGCAGGACGTGGGCGGCGAGGGGCTGTGGGGTGACGCCCGCGCTCCCGGCGGCGATGGAAGGAAACTCCGCGTCGGGAGGTGACAGGAAGCGCGAAAGAAAGGTGAGATAAATGTGGAAGTTGAGCCCCCGACGAGACAAGGGTCGTGGAGCAGGAGGGGAGTCGAGAAAGTCTGAAGAAACAAAACAAGGCCGCGGCGTTGTGTGCGTAGGGCTGATAATGGCTTGACAACAAGGACTTCTCCCAGCAGAGTTGAGAATGGCCCAAGAGAACTGGACGCGTCGCTAATACAAAAGCTGAGGTAAACATGTTACGGGTGAAAACAGCTGAACGGGCAAAAATGGGCGCAAAACAAGAACAAGTTGTGATCGAAGTCGATGATAAATTGATGCGGTGGTGCCAGGTTAAAAAGGTGAATAATCGATGGAGGTGAGAAGGACAAGCTTGTCAACACGAAGCGAAGCAAGTGAATGAATAAATATACATAAATCTTTAAACCTTCACTGAAAATAAAACTAATAAGTACAGAAATGAGTGAATACAAAGAGGTTACTTCAGATGTCACAAACGATCTAATGAGAGACGCTTCTTTTCCCAAAAAAACATTTATACTTGGGTACTCGACAGGTGCCACAGAGGCCGGACCAATGGGCCAGACCAATGGCAACACCGACCGATTTGGGGCGTTGCGTCCCGTGCGCTGCAGAGCTCGGACAGAGGATCGCCTGGCCCTCCCCGCCGTCCCGCTGCACCCTCCACCCCGCAGGCGGATTCAGGAAATATCTTCGCTTTAGAATTATCCCTTTCAGAATAGACACTTTTGTAATCACAAAAGGAAATGAACCATTTTTAAACTTTTTTTTTTCAATATTCGATTTCCACTAATAAGTCAATGTTTTGCTTTTTTTCATCGTTTTCAAAGCATTTACCAATTTTAATAAAATTTTAATGATACTTGCTTCAATTAATAGTTACGAGATGCGGCATATGTTCTTCACAGGATTCCTGAGTGGCCTATACGGGTCCATTGCTCAGAAAGAGTAAAGTCAGCCGTTTAATGTTATCAATGCTTCCTGTGACGCCTATCAGCACCATTGTCGATTGGACCGATTTCGGAATAACGAAAGACAGAGATTTTTTAGAAAAGAGCAGTCCAAACCGTAAGTATGAAAGCTTTGTTGTCTAGAACGAATGGAAGCAGCATCCATTACATCAATAACGTATCCAAGAGCTCGAGGTGTTCTTCCGAACTGATTTTGAACACATTTTTAACGTCATTTTTCTTTGATTTCGGGAATTTTAGAATTTTTAGAGCCTTTTGCAGATGTTTTAGGTCAGGGCCTAGAGATAATGTTTACGCCTTGCGCGGGCGGAGCGGGGCGGAGCGCCGCGGGGCTGTGCGAGCGGCAGTGGCAAAAGGGGCGAAGTTCGCCTTCCGGTGGGATGTGGGGGGGGGGGCAGGAGCGGGAAGACGAGCGGGCGGTGGGCGCGACAGGAAGGGAATGAGGCCGAGTGAAAGTTGGCGCTCGTGAGGCGGGGGGGGGCTAATTGGAAACGCCTTCATTCCGCGGCCGGGGCAGTGGGGCTGCTGTGCTCTTCAGCTGCCTCAGTCGGCTCCGTCGTGGAAAGAAGGCTTCCACTCGCTCTGCACTGCGCAAGCGGCGGCGAGAAAGTGGTGTTCTGCTGCGGGGGAGCATGGCGAATTGACGGCAGAAAAAGCTCTTACAGGGCCCTTGTAGCGAATAACTGGATAAACCCAGTTGCTAACTTGACAACACAAAATCATCTAACAAGTGGTGAAGCCAGAATTCACGTTTTGTGGCTGCTTGATATCGAGAAATCGAATGACGGCAAAATGTCCGTTTGTGAACAACGATAGCGGGTAAACCGTTCGGCCTATTTTCTCCAAAATTGACTTTTGTCAATCGTTCTGGCTGATGTCGTGTCCCCTTGAATTTGAAACAGCTATTTTAATTCCGAATGGTCTTGATATGAAACCCCAGGGATATTTTCTAAATCTTCAAAACATGGAATTTGTTATTATTTTGTTAAGTTTTGGATTAAAAATTTTATTTTTGTATACTGAGAATAACGTTCAAGAGAATGCCAGATGTACTCTCTATTCGTTAAAAGCCCTAATAATTCGAAAATTACAAAATTGTAAAAATTTTTAGACGTCGTTCTAAAGTACAACTATGAACGTAGATAGTTTCTCCTTAACGAATGTTTCTTAAAGAACGATTTTAAAGTAAGAACATGAACAATTCTGCGAAAATCTGAATACTTTTCGCGTAATTTTGCGCGAAAAACGGGCGAGGAAGTACGTGCTGATGTAAGCCGCGCCCATCACTCCTGAGGTGCAGATGGACAAGGAAGAGGAGGAAAAAGACCACGTTCGTTACATGGCCCGTTTGCTCCGGCATTCGCCTGGTGGTGATTGGAGGAACTACGAAAAACTACCGATCAGCGCAGCCGCTCTTCTGAATTCTCCTGCAGACAGTGACAGAAGTCGGACTAGCTGCTAGCTAATGTCGAAAGTCCTGCCCCCGCCGGGACTCTAACCCAAGACCTCCCGGTCAGAGGCACTACAATGATATCAATTGATGCCCTGAGCCACCTTTTAAGGCATCTTTCCAGTTAGCAGGCCAAATGTACAAATCAAACGTGAGATTCCCAAAGAAATTTCAACTGAGATATTTTTATCATTCTTGCAACGTTTCGTTGCCTCCTTGTGCAGATCTTTTTTGTGAACGAGAGAATCAAATGATTCTTTAAACTGAAAATGATTTATGCAAAGCTTGGTACACAAACAACTTAATTATTAAGAATGCTGTGAAAGGACCAGAACGCATGCAATCTCTCTTCCAATTTTTAATAATGCGAACAAGTTTTCATATGAGTAAAATACTTTGAGGAAGAAAAAAATAAATTTACTTTATATACGCAGAGAGCAGGTATGCTAAGACCAAATTGAAGTATACGTTTCAGTTACATGAAAAGTGCTCATATGTTACAAAATGGAACATGTTTTTCCTGTTGTATCATTTGTGTTACGGAAAGTTTGCCCGTCAAGATCCTAATGCTGCTTCGTGTGGCTCTTCAGGTTACAGGACCATAAAGCTCTCAAATATTTTTGTTGGTGCATAAATATATAGTATTTGTATAGCAAGCCAAAATCACGTCAAAGTAATAATTTGCATGGGAAATACCCACAACTCTTGTCACGAACGGACAACATGTTTGTCCCCAGGATAGTAGTTGCCTACAATACGGCACAGAGGGAAGCCTTCAATTTGTAACGCTACACTAGCAATACACATGTATCTAGGTAACTATCCAGTAACTATTCAATATCTTTCATTCTAATACAACTAGTCTACACTATAATACTTTTCATATCTATGTATTCAGAGAACGTTTCAGAATTATACTTTTACTGTCGACACCTCAAAACCACGGAACACAAAAAAATCTACGATGTAAAATGTCTGGTCATTTTTTCGTTGAGTAACAAATATGTTTAGAATGCTGTCTTATTTTCAATAGTAATACTTTCGTAAAGATAGTTCACAACAGAGCTGATGCGAAGAGAACACACTGTCCCAGACCATTAAATAACCTTACCTACTACGATTATAATAAACGATACCTACTACGATTATAATAAAGGGTCAGGTTATCCACCTCTGATGTTGAGTGTCATACGAATTAAAATAATTGATATTTATGCACCAAGGGCTTTACTAGGGTTGCCCTCACAGGCAACTCAGGAGACGGCTAAGCGGCCGTCGGGAAGGTCAATTTTAGTTTCGATGTGTCCGGTGCGGCGCCTTTCTAACTGGCGCGCGCGTGTCGGAGCTCGCCGCTGCAAGGCATGCTTCCTCCGGGGCCGGAGGCGGAGGGCGAGTCACGGCGCCAAGGGCAGTCGAGCTCCGGCCAGGAGAAGTCGCGCTGTGCGCCCTCACAGGCAACTCAGGAGCCGGCTAAGCGGCCGTCGGGAGGGCAGCCGCGCGGGGCGGAGGGCGCGTGGGCGCCGCTGCAAAGTGCAACTCCGTGGGAGTGAGAGTGTGGGCCGCTCGCTCTACAGGAGGCGAACGGCGGGGGCCGAGGTCCGTGCCGAAGTAGCACAGCTACACACGGGCGGCGTATTCATACTCTCATTTCGACATTGTTGACTCAGAGAAGATATCTAATTGTAAAAATGACTTGGTGAATGAACATTGTTTAATTTGATGTACCACTTCCATTCACGTAACAAATTTGTTGCGACGAGGATCAGGGTGGAATGTTGCAAGTGCGTCCCCATACATCACGTGAGTCACTGGGGGACTTTGGTCATGTTCCGGTCACCCCCCCCCAGTACTTTGAGAAAAATTGAGATTGGCAGATGCGGAAGTCCTGTAGTTCTCAATTTCTGCCGAGCCCTTTTTTTCAAAGATTCGCATCTATAACATTTATTTAATCGTTGAGACAGTACATTTACATGACTTTAGAGCAATATGATTACACATGAATATACATGAAGCTTTTCAAAGTTAACACTCTACATTGTACTTTAGTATCGATGTTCACTTCTTTGAAAGTTTGATACTTTAAATTAGATTTGTAGATAGGTATTATGGTGAGAATTTTCTTTGTTTTTATAATATATAACTTGTTCTTAACATGGAACGTTTTTTCTGTGTTTTCCATACTATATTTTCTTTCTAATACAATTCTAATATTATTAGTGAAATACTGATCTTTATTTTACAGAAGTTATCCCATAGAATGACTTATTGTGGTCTTCCTCAGGGCTAGCCTGCGGGTAAGTTAGTCGAAACGTCGGCAACTCAGCCTTCGACGCGGCGTCGCCCGGACAGCCAAGACCATTCACATGACCCCGGCCGCAGACACCTACGTCTGTATTGACCCTGAATCTGCACTGGTATTATTTGTCACATAAACTAAACTCTGGGGTCTCACGGCCGCGAACACTTTTATTGTTACAAATGATTCAGAACAATTGGTATACTTTCAAGGTGTGTTATAGTATTTTAATTTCATTTAGAACGTATAGAAACAAGAAATAAACGCAAAAGGAACATTTCTCGTATTTTAACGAAGATCATATCATTGGTTTTTAACAGGATGATTAGAAACCCATTTTGAAATCAATTCACAGGAAACCAAAATTTAATGAATTTCCATTGTCACGCCGGACAAGTATTTTAGGAAGAATACTATTTCCATTTTATTTGTGTGCTAAACTATCAGAGGATTCACACTAGGTTCCAGTAGACTGCAGTTGCACCGCAGACGAATTAGCTTCTCTCCCGACAAAGTATCAGCACCAACTGAGACCAAGTACCATGAAGGCAAGCGCACGATATAATTCAAATTTACGTAAAGTATTATCGGCGTGTCGTCGGAAATTTCCACTCGGTGTGAATTTGAAATAATGTTGGGATCGAGTAGACCCCAGTGTGCAGCTCTAGGGTTAACTTTGAGATTTCATTTTTCAATCAGCTCGTGTTCGCCGTATTGGGGACCCATGAATTGGCCCTCTGATGGAGAGGGAGATCCCAATGTGCTCGTAAGTGGACGCGGCAGTGGGGCCGTGCGCGTCATGTCGTGTTGCCCTGTGGGAGGGGCATGAAGGGCGCCCCCCCCCCGCACCCCACCTAACTTCTGCGTCGGCGCCGGCGGCTGCGATTGTAATGAGGGACGAACGCGGCGACTCCACGCGGGGCAGAATTGAGCGCAATTTCCGAGTTGGACTCGCTGACGGTTGATTACAGGTCCGTAATTCCCACTCTGATGTCACAACGAGGACAGCGTTTGCATACATATCTTATTACGTGACTAGGTGCTTTAACATGGGCAGTAATATGATAGAGAGCGTGCCTAAGGCAAGAAGGAAGCACAAAGGAAGAGTTTTAAATATATGAGACAAAAAGCAGCTCTATATATGAGATAATAGATAGAGTGTGCAAGTATAGGAACGAGAAAGAAACAGTGCAAAAACAGAATATGGGTAGGCAGGATGAACTATGAGGAAAGCCTTGAGAACCACAATACCAATAACGAACAGGAAACTGGCAAGCAGGAAAGAGGTAAAACATTTGGTAAGACGGGAAGCAGACAGACGACAAAAAACTCAGGTCGGAAGACATAAGATGCGACAAGTACACAGGCGGTAAGCAGTCTTCCCAAGATGCAAAGAAGGCAGCAAGGACACAAGGTGTCATAATCACTCGGAGATAAGCAGGAAAGGGTTGGCATGTACTTAAATCGAGCAGTCAGAGAGAAATGGAACGTGTGTGTAAGGAATGTAAATAGAGAGAAATCGACAGACTTCGAAAGAAACACGGAGTGCTGTGGACAAACAAAGTATGCTAACAGACCCTGAGAACGCGTGGCTAATTGAACAACAAAGAGGTCGAAACAGATTAAAATGGAAAGAAAATATAATACAAAAGAAAGGAGAGACAAGAGTTAACGTATAAACGAGTTTTACAATACAATTAATTACTCTGGCAGCATGCAATAAAGGATAAGAAAAGTAGTAACAGGTATAAATACTAAAAACTAACTACCCTAGTTCTGACACCCAGACTTTCTGGAAGTGTCTCAAGGTTAAAATGTCAATACTTGGTTCGTAAATTTCTCTGAGATTAGTCAAAAACCTGTATCATAATTAAATCTATCGTAAAGAGTTTTATTATGCAACTAGTTGCAGCCATCGAAATAATTATAATTTAATTGGAGAAGACAAACGCCTTTCAAATGACACCCAGACGGCCCTTGCTCGTGGTAGAGCGAATCCAGACTAACCAACCGACCTCCATTGCCGCCAATTATCCTCTCGGCCTTTCTTATTTTGTTAAATATCCTCTTTTTATTACTTTTTTAAACATTTGTTAATTATTTCATCACATGACTACTATCCACTACGTTGTATCGCTTATTGGTTAATGAGAATACAAAAACATGAAAATCCTTTTTCTGCACGCTGACAAACGAATGCATGATGTCAGGCGACTAAAATAAAAACGAACCGCTCGGGCCATCTCCATCTGCATTTTGGGAACGCATCCTTTCAGTTGAACCGCAAATGGACAGAAGATAGAGTTGGTATTGGTCAAAATTAAATATTTCTAAAGAGAAATGTGTTGGTGTGTTTCGTTTTTGTTTTGGGCTTATCAAGCGCGTTGTTGGGGACCCTGGGGACTCGCTGCTAAGCGCCGGCGGAAGGAGACGTCAAACGGCCTTCAACCCCCAGCGCTGTCGCTGTCGCTGTCTCTGTCTCCGGATATTTGCACGAGCGCCGCATTTCGATTCCATCAAGCCCCGACACCCTTCCCCGCCCACCTCCCCTATCCCAATCCCTCGCCTATCCATCCCTTCCCCTCCCCAACCCACCTCCCCCCGCCCGATGGCTTCGGGGACGACTTCCCAAAAGGATATCTGATCGAGTCGGAAATATTTCCGTGTTCCAGAGCTTTCTTTTGGTGACGCATCAAATCGCATTGGAGTTTTGAAAAAAAAAAATGGGAGGGAAAAAGTGGAAAACACGAACGCAGGATTTAGGATCAAAGGAATGATATAGGACATTGGCGTACGTTAGCGATGCAGATATATTGAACGAGTTTGGAGTGGAAATGAAGGAAAACAAATCCCTAATATTTTGCGCAGGATCTCATCATTACCAATGATAAAAAAAAGCTTGCAGTAAACTTCACACCAAGCTTACGTAATACATAGTTTCTGACTAGAAAGTTTTCAAATTACCTCTATTTGTTTTTTATTGTCTTATGAAAGAGCATCTTACCAAATAAACAAAGAACGAAATAAAATTTCAGAATGAATGTTGTGATAGTTTTCATTCATTTATGTACTTGTAATATACGTAATAATACAATATTACATGTTACTTTATTGCAAACTTGCAAACTATATATATAGTTTGGAGTAATATTTTATTCATGTAATGACGATTTATATGACTGAGGAATGAGAGGCAAGACATCAATTGCATAATAACAATCTATATTCTCTACAAATTAAACATATATGTATCTGTTAACTTATATTTAACTTATTTAATTGGGATATCGAATGGATTTCATTACTCTAGAGAATTAGTAAAACGTTTATTTGTAGATATGTGATATACTCTTTTAAGGAATTCCTGAAGCCGTATGAGCCCCGTTCCCTTCGTACGCTACTGATTGCAAATAATAAAAACCGATAAAAGTAGGGAGCGGTAGTCTTTTATCACATAAACCATGGTCGTGTTATATCAGCGCAGGATATCAAATGAATTTCTTGTGCGTGCAGCCTTTCATCAGACGGCACTTCAATCACCGAACACATCGAAGTGGAGGTAATCCCAAATACGCTTCCCCCATTTTCGTCTTCCCCCTTCCCTTTTTCTCAGTCTGCGGCCAGCGACACCTCCCGCGCTCTCGTCCTCTGCAGCCCCCCTCCACGCCCCGCCCCGATTCCCATTGGCCGAGGGCCTCCCGGCTCTAGCGCCCGCCCGCTCACCAGGGTTGCCACATTGCGGAGTGTTGTCACCGACATGTTTGTTTTTTCGTTTTGAGGAAAGAATGGGGAACATAAATGGACTGGAAAATGTTTGGGGATATTTTGGGGAAATTTTTACCATCTGGACTCAAGATAGAAATATTATTTTTTCAATTACGATTTAAAAAGGAACAGTCTTATTCTTTCACATTTTAATGTATCAAAAATAAAAAAAATAAACGACGATAAAAGAAAAACTAATAGTATCGAGTACATTGGAAGACCACGATTGGTTGATTTGAGTTATCTCAATTGAAGCGGTCAGCAAAGGGAATCGTGAGGGACAGCTCACGTCGTTGGTCCATAACGTTTTAAAGTGGGGGAATTTGGTTTCATTGAGAGGATATTTGGTGAAATTCCGTAGTAGTAGTAGTAGTAGTAGTAGTAGTAGTGTTTCATGTAATCATGAACATGTAATTGGTATACTTTTGTTTCTTAAGTACAGCTGATTGTAAACGCAAACAATGCACCGACATTATATATTATAAGGGCGAGATCTATGGAATATATCTTAATAGCGAACGGAAGATACAGGGATGGCTCTTCTGTAAAACTTTAAATACAAAGAGGTTCTGTTGACTTGCGAGTCACATGTCAAACTCTTTACCGTGCAGTCTGGCGGCTTATCACGACAAGTCAGAATCGGCACGTGTTTCGGCCGACAGGTCTAGTTAAAGCTATCAGACGGATGGCACATATCAACGGATGGTGTAGGTAGTTTCACATAACCACCGTGTCAGCATGCCGAGCCGTAGACACGAGAGCTAGCAGAGATGATCTCATTTCGACGAATACATGTAAATATATATTAAGCAAAGTAAATTTCATAGCCACACGGAGTTTCCCCCACTTCAGGAGAGCTCCTCACAGCACCCTTTCTCAACTGTCTAATTAATTAGGCTAATGCAGCGAAAAAAATATCTTGTAGGAAAGTTCATATCGTAGCACTATCAGGGGAAATTATTTTAACTGACTAAGTCTGAGCAATGCGACGATTTCGATCTTACGGATTTGAACGCTTTTTTTAAAATAGAATTCCGCCTACGATGGCCTTTTTCCAAAATCTAGCGAAAAACTTCAAATTTTGACAATTAGTTCTCGAACTTGCGAGAAATAATTAAAAAATGTGGGCTTTAGAGAGAGAGAGAGTGCTTGCTCGAAATCAAGTCCGTAATCATGCAACTATCGAATGAATAGAAAAGCGTCGTAAAGTGAAAAATGTACGGAAAACGCTCGTACCCGCCCTCCCTTTGCGCCGTGTGCGTCACCGGGCGCGATTATTGGTGGGCCTCCGTCGCGCGACGCACGGCCAGCCAGGCCAGGCGGGTGCGGTCAGCCCGGGGAGCAGGCGGGAATTGCGGGATACTCTCGAGCCAGACTGTCTGATTTATGCTTTCGTCATTTGCATTCAATCAACTTTTCACAGATAGTAATAGTAAGTACAACTATCTTTTTAACATTTTCCGTCTTCTTGATACCATCTTAAATTGTGTTGAGACATTACTGGTACAAATAGATTCCTTTTGGAACTGGTTTTTAACATTGAATTAATTCTGTAAATATCACCATATAGTCATCTTTCTCACATCTTATTTTTAGATATATTTTACTTCTAAGGTATTCGCGTTTTCATTCACCTTATGCTCAGATCTTCCGTTGTCACATACCGGAAAGAATGAGCGGAGTATACGCAATGGACGAGCTCTTTTATCAGCAACTCGATTTTTGATCTCAAAAAAAACGGCTTTATGTGCTTTACGAGATTATCTTGGTGAAATCTCTTTCCCAAGTAAAAATAGCCGAAGCTATTTTAAAAATGTTTTCGTATTTCGGACAATTTAAAAGATGGTGGTAAAAATAGGCGCGCGTGGCGAACTGCATTCCTGACAATCGTAACAAGCATCGAAATAAGATATGCATCAATCAGCTTCACTTGGTAAGTTTATAATTGATATAAAATAAATGTTATATCTGTATAATTTTGAAAGGGAATAAATAATTCCCGGTGCGTCATGTGTACAGACTAGTAAATGAAAAAGAGTATTGGGAAAAAATGCAATTGGATACTCCTAAATTTGGAGCAATTTTCCCTTCAATTTTCTTTGTTTTAATACAAAAGATGAGATATTCTAAAAATTTATATAAAGTATCTATCTGCAGTATTAAACCAGTTTGATAAATGACTCTATGAACGGGCCAATGATATAAATAATATGGAACATTCAAAAGGCTTAAAAACAACAGATATATATATATAGATGATATACGTAGAATATACTTTACGCTAACGCTTACGCGACCTAATGTAATATAACAACTTCAGAAAAAGATAGAAAATGATGCTTCTTTCAATGTGAATTGTTTCTGAAATCTTCAGAAAGTATACGGTTATATTAATGGACTCTGTTGTAACATCATCATTAATCAAATCATAATATAATAATAATAATAATAATAATAAATATAATAATATAATAATAATAATATATACTAGGCACGCGTTTTGGAGTAAAAATGTGTTACTATAGTTTTGCTTATATGTCATTGAATCTTCACTGGCTGTCTGAGATTTCCACGATTTATAATAATTTTGAAACTTCTTCTTTAATATTTACGGAGAAAATATTTTCCTGCTCTACACTATTTGAGTGAGTTAAGTTTGCCATGATTCTTCCCTGTGTTTTGGAATGGTTCGATTGGAATATTAGCTATAGCCGGGCACCTCCCATTTTTCAAAGTTTTTTGTCGCCAATGCAATTCTTTCTATCTCTGGTTTCGTATATATAATATATATATAATAAATATATATATATTATATATATATATAATATAGTATATATATATATTTACGATTCTACTTGTAAGTCTTCTCATGTAAATTTTCGTGTATTCTCACGCCACCCAAAAAAAAACAACGCGTCAATCGCTATGTTAGCTAATGATTATTATTATATTAATTGATATATTACTTATTATTATTATGGCGTGTAGGGCCATTAACTGACCACGCTACAACGAATAACGTCGTGTAAATTTTTTCCGAATAGATTCATTCGACTAGTATCTGTCAGTACCGACAGGTTGTCTACGACCTTTGGATTGGTTGAATTAATTGAGATGATCAGGATGCTGATGTTTGAGGGTGATGGACAATTACTAATAAATATGACAGGTGTGTAAAAGTGATATGATTTTCTCATGGAATTAGAGCCAGTCAGACTTAATGGAATCGTGGTCGAAAACTTTCCACCGCAAATAAATGGCACTTTTAGGTACTCTATACATGTGATCTATCAAGCCGTTCCGTTGTATTATCAGTCTGTGATATGAGGGGAGGCTTACAAATTCTGGGACAATACAATCTTTATTAATTGTGAACACAGAGGTACACAGTCTCTGATTATGTAATTGAATTGTTTTATATTGCTATGATATCTGCAAGTATATTGTAGTAAACTCTAGAAAAAATCTATTATGTGCCGTAAAGGCACATTATAACGTAATATCTATATTAGTGCGGCTTGCCAGCACAAAAAATTACTCGATTGAACCATACAAAGGTATTTCCAAATATAGAACCACATTACTCATAACAAATAGAATACTCCGTTTAGTCAAATATAAATTTTAATTATTTTAATGAAACGTCTTGAATGAATACTACAAACACAAGTATAGTATGTAATATCAGTTTGAACTGTTTATTTACATAGGAAAGAACACAAAAAGTAAATAAAATGCTGTCCCATAATGTGAGTCAGAATGGCTAGTGGCTACAGCTTCCTTTTGGAGCCATATTGTTTTGCATTGTCGTCTGGCGTCTTGTCAGCCTGCTCGGGCAAATTATATAACAGAATGTGCAAAACATTTACTTTTAAGTGAAATCGAAACAGATTAATTGTTTTTTGAATTTTCCCGAGTTCATGATATTTTACATTGTCATCTCTCAGGGACCCGAGACTGCACAGTTTTCTTTCGATTTCTATGCGTTGAAAATTTGTACTATACATTACGGAAATTTTTTTTTTATAGGGAAATCATGTTGCGAACGATTACTGGTCGTTGCGTTCATATTCACTCAGTGATATTCTAACATTTCAGTTTTGGAACTTAAAAACTCATGTTCCGCTTTACAGCTGTAATCTCATGCTTGCGCGAGCTGGGTGAAACGACGACTGCTTTCGATAGTATGATTGCAAATCGCTCAAACAAACGTCATAATGAACAAATGGCTGCAGGATAAGCATTCAACCTTTTAATTAGTATAAAATGTATTTTTTTAATTCTTTAAATAGGGTTACTAGAAAAGTTAAAACGCTACTAGTTTCACTGTCACGAAATTTGGTGTGTAGAGAGCTTTTTGTTTCCTGAAACAAAATACTTATTGTCGATATACATATACACTTTTACACAAGAGTCATTTCAGTGAACGAAAACACTAGCAGTTTCCTAGGATTAATGAACCTTCTAAATTAGGCTCTTCCCGGCGCAATAGTAAATTTAACTGGCGTTTTTAAATATATATCATAGATCTCGTCATTCGAGATCAAATTAGGTAGGAGCCTTTTTGTAGCAGAACAAAGTTTCGTATATTTTTTCTCCCAGAAATCGTCATCGCGCGTGATAATTTCATGATGGCTGTCCTTTGGGTACATACACGAAATGGCAAACTTTTTTTCCGCGAGTGAAGCTGCCCTCAATTGATATAATAATGCTTTTTTTTTTCATTTCTATGACTTTTGTCAATGGGCAGAAATTTTTTATGTTATTGCATGCTCTGTATTGAGTTTTTTGCTGGATTTGGGACATTTTTATTTCTAATATTGAATCTTCTCCGCGCAAAGCGTCAGGGGAATTCTCCAAGAAACCCATGATGGCTTGTACAAAGAGACCGCATTTCTCAACAATTAGACCTGTTTTTTTTCTTGTAAACAATCAATAGCGCGTGATTATTCTTCACGCTTCGTACATCATGTCACTTGACGGAAGTCACATACAGCCAGTTTTTGGCGACAGGAGCCCACTTATTAACTGCCTCTTACAACATAGACGAAATTGGAACGGCGGTGAGCCTGTCTTTCCTTTCCATTTCCACTCTCAGGGTTGCTTGCCTACCTCTCGTTGGCTATTTAAGCTCCCACTATCTCCTCTTTTATAAGTGAAGTTGCAAGATCTTCCTTCTTTCATTGTTGTCAGTTCGCTATCATTCATGTCCACCTGCATAGCACACTACACCGTAGTCAGCTAAACTTTCTGGCTATCTTTATGATATGCTGCCCCAGATCTTACTTTCCTACATTCTTCCCTTGCCGTGCCTTGAAGAGCGACCTTCTGCAAGCTGCTCTTCGTTTCTCCTTTTTCGCCTGTTTGCTTTACAATAGAAGCAGGATTTTCATTCGCATAGATTTCAATTGTCTCATAGTGCAATGCGATTTCACTGAAAGTCTAAACTGCAGCTTTTTGTTCTGTGGGTAAAAGAAGCCACGTTGCCCTTGTTAATTTGGTTTCCCAGTAATCTTTTCCACTAAAGACATATGTAATATTCTGCAGCGTTGCTAGTGTGTTGGGATAAAGTTGATGACTTTTCAATACAAGGCTGCATTGAAATATGCTTTGTCGCAGATTTTCTTCTTCGTTCTTTTGGGCAGGTCGATAGACTCACCCTATTTTTGGAGCAAAAATATGGGCTTGGCAGAATCTGTGAATGCCAAAGTTGTAGCAAAAAGAGCTCGTGCGTAACTTCCGTCATTCTTTTCCGGTATGTGACCCGGAAGATCTTAGACCAAGGTGATGAAAACAGAAGATCTTAAAGTAAGAATAAATCTAAAATAAGATGTGAGAAGATGGACTATGCGGATATTTACAGAATTAGTTCAAATTGTTTAAAAACAAGTTCCAATGGAATCGATATTTTGAGTAATGTATAAACAATTTTATATGGTATTCAAAGGAAAGAGGGAAATATGTGAAAAAGATAGTTATGTACTTGCTATTACAGACGTTACGTGGTCTGTAATAGCAGTATAGCATCTCTGTTTGGTATCCTGTGGGAAAAGTAGAGTTGAGATGCAAAGTGACGAAAGCATAACGACTGCTGGTTACGGTATCCGCGCGTGTCGCGGGGCGGCCGCACGCCGCCTGGGCCTGGCTGGTCGTGCCACCGCGCCGACAGAGGCCCACAACAATCGGTGGATGACGCACGGCGCAGAAGGGGAGGGGGGCGAAATTTCGTAAATTTCACTTTACGACGCTTCTATTTCATTCGACTTTGCATGATTGTCACGGCGTTGGATTTCAGCAGCATGTCGCATCGCGCTATAAGCCACATTTTTTATTTTTTCTCGGATTTGAGAACTAATTTCAAATTTGAATCTTTTGCTAGATTTTGGAAAAAAGGGGCATCGTAGCGTTGAATTCTTATTTTGAAAAACGTCAAATGGCCGGTTTACAGATGAAAATGCGGAACCATTGGTTCAGACTTTATCGGTAAAGTCAAATTTTTACTTATTTTGGTGCTGCACGTGGTGGAAACAAATTGTACTAGTGTCGGTACATTTAGCCTTAATAAGCTCCTCCACGGAGGCAATGTTTTATATTTACTGTAACGCACAAGGAAATTGGCATTGCTCAGCTGGAGAGTAGACTGTAGAATAGCTACTTTTGTATCAACTTTAGTTTCATAAAGAAACTCTGTTGTTATTAATCAGAGAAACGCTCTCTTCGTTATTCTCCTGTGCCCGTGCCTGGCACTACCGAGTCCTAATATCCAGGTTCGTTCTTCACCTGGGATAGGAACTTTAGTCTTTCTGAGAACTCACACAAAAATCTAATAATTTGATTGCAACTGCTAGTTCTGTTGCTTTTTCACGCATACCAAATCCCCCAATCTTAGTAGGCTAACGGAGACCAGCGGTTACAACCAGTGAACGAGGGAGTTCAAAAAAATTGAATTTTTTGTCAGTATTCTCAAATTCAGGGGTTCGCTAAAACGGGATAAGCATATTTTATA
>BOPP01000028.1:10876972-10892165 GCA_017312745.1 Gryllus bimaculatus
TTCATTCATAACGTTCCTTACGTTATATTACGTCTTTGTATGAGCGAGGAGCGCCTCATACGACACTGGCATTGTTGAATCTAGACGGTTTTCTTTGAATGTAATTTATTCTAAAGAATTTATTATTTAATTATTGGCATGTACATGTTTTTGAAAATGTTAATAGTTTTCACGGAATTTAACTGTTACGAAGTGATTAAGTGATGGGTTGAGTCTTACAAAATAGGATACACGGTGCAACATTATATTAGGTAACGTTTACGATTTAAAAGATAACGTATGTTTTTGTAGAATCTCTAGTTTGTAAAATTCCTATTAATAATATTTTCAACACAGAAGATTTCTTTTCTGAGTTAATTTGAAAACAAATTTTATTCTCATAATGACATCAAGACAATATTATTTCTTTAGAATTGTTTTTTTAACCATACAATTCGTTGTAGTAATGAATCATCCTTTTAATACTTAAAGAGTTTTAACGAGTGACGCTACAGAATGGTATAGACTTTCCCGTATTAGTTTTCTATTTCCATATGTCTGACTTACTATTCGAACTTGCTACATACTCTTGCTGGCTGCCATCTACCGCCGCTGAAGTACATTTTTTTTAAATTTTCTTAATTTTTCGATTTCCTAATAGTAGACAGGAAGTATTATATTACGAATACTAAAGAACACTAAAACGTCGTCCTAAATAGCGATTTTGGAGCCTTTGATCATATCTGAAAATGCGTACTTTTGAGCTCATTTTAGCAGAAATCTTGAGTTTAAGAGAAATATTTTCATGTCACTATTTAAAACATGGACTAAAATATAATATTGTGAGCAAATTGACGCTAATGTAAATATTAACGATGTGAGAGACATCTAAAAAATTAATTTTTAATTCTGAAAAACAAAACAATACAGCAAAATGGCATTTATGTAATTTTGTAGAGTGCATTTAGCACTACCCCTACTAAAATTGCCACGAAAAAAATTTGGAGCTGTTTTTCAGAAAACTTTGTTTTTGTAATTTTTTAAAATTGCACATATTTACCACAATATTGCGCGAATACTAATAAAATTTTCAAAAAATGTTCCTAATTACTTCTTTCGCTAAGGTCATGTACAACAAATTTTATTACAAGGAAAAATCGCTATCTTTAATTTTGCATTTGTAGAAAGACACCGGCAAAAATTATATTTCGAAAATTTCAAGAGTTAATCGTGAAAATCGGCCCTGTGCTAAGTTTACAACTGTATTTTACTCTATTCTTACGAGGTATTTAAAGAATTTTTGGAAAAAAATTTGGAACATTTTTGAGAAAATTTTGAAAATGTCTGGAGGACTTCATGTAAAGTACCCCCAAATTTTGAAGAAGGGTTTTAAATACCTCAAAGGTTTTACTCAAGCCAGATAGACAGGGGTTTCTTCAATTTGGCAAAATAATTGTGTTCACAGAAAACAGACGGACGAACGTCTTGAAAAAAAAAACAAACTTATTAGGCATCTCCGGACCCCAAAACGTGTATATCGAAATTGACTTTCCGAAGCATTACATAATATTCCCTCCCGTATTACTCCGTATATACGTACGTATATGAGAAAGTAAATGTGATCTGTAGCTTTGGAGGTACATACTATTATTTTTAGGGATAGTTGGGCAATTTTGTAACTTTTCATAATAATGTTAACTTGGTCTCTTTTTAGCCACCTACTTAATAATATTTAACTTAGTCAACTTAACTGTCGGTATTCATTAAGAAATTTTAATTAAAACAGCACATTTAGTGGAAGTTTCTTGTAACTGGCCTTAAAATCTACTAGCACATGAGAAATTGCAATTGTGTTGTAAAAATGTTTCTATAAAAATATATTTAACTTGAACTCGTTATATATATAAAGTATACGAACAATTGTTAAATATATTAGACATTTTAAAATAGACAACTGTTGAGATGTCATAAAAATTGTAAGAAAATAATTTGATCATTTGTGGTAGAAAAACTACCACTTTTTGAGCAATTAACTGTGTAATAGGGGAAGTGCGGTGGTCATTTCAAGTGCAATTTTGCAGCGGAAAGTGTTACTAGGGGATTTGAATGTTCTCTGAGAGTGCTATGCATGGCTACGCAACCAATAAACGAGCAGATGGAAGCCCACATGCTTATACATATGCGATGAAGAGCCGTGTGCCAGATTCGTGATTATGCATATTACAATTGGTTGATTCACTACTGAAGCAGAATGTGATTCAAATGGTCTCCGAAGTAATACGTTTTTCGAATTAAAGAATCGTCATTATTCGAATTTGAGGCACGAGTCTCTGATGGTCTCTGAATTTAAATTCGCTTTTGTTGAAGTACTACCTTCAAAGCGTATCCACATATAAAGTTTCTCACTTTAGGATATATGAGTCCAAAAATAATTGTTATTTTTAAATCCTGCATATTAAAGGATTATTCAGTATTACTAAGAAATTTTATCAATAAACTTTAGAATTATTCAAACTTTCGATATACATGCCGTTTGTGTCTGCCCAGATATGTAATTCGTCTAAGTCTCGCTGCAAAATATCCTCGTCTTTCTCCCACATAGTTTGATTAATCCTATAGATTACCAGTTCATCCGCAAAGAGTCGTACATTTGAAGACTAAATTAGTCGGTAATTCATTCACGAAGAGCCAAAACATGATGTGTCCGATTACACTTCCTTGTCGAATCCTGACGTACGCATTCTCGAGGTTGATAAGTAACTACCGATTCGAATTTTCAGTTTTCCTGTCCGACAGTAGTATCGTTTATATCACGCTTCCACGCTAGTGTCTTATACACGAATCTATTAAAGTCTTTATAAGACGATCGTGTGGGACATCAAATGCTTTGGAAAAAATACTATTCTACTTACGCGTTCGACCCTTTTCCCTTCATCAACTACGTCGGCTAGGTCCTATAGAAGTGAGACTAGCTGACTTGCGCATGAGAAACCATTTCTAAAACCGTGCTGACCCTGATAAAGCTACTCCCTGTCCTCCCATTCTTTCCTGATATAGCTTGAAATTAGATGTAGAAATGAGATTAGAAGATAGGCTTACCGGCCTATAGTTGCTAAGTATTGTCTTGTCGACACTTTTAAAAATACGTTCTACGAGAGCCAGTTTCCAATCTTCCGGTACGCAAGCGTTGTTTATTGATACATTAAATAACCTAATTAAATAAGGTAGAATTGCCTCTCCACCTAATTTAATGATGTCCGTGGAAATATCATCAGGACCTCGCGATTTTCCTCTGTTCATTTTTTTTTCCACAAAGAATTTACATCAATATGAAAACTACATCTATCTATCAGCGTTGGTATCTGAATACTGTTAGATTTCTGCTTGAAAACCGAATTGAAATATGCGTTAAAAGCCTGCGCTTTTCCCTGTGGTCCGTTATTGGCGAATTATTAACACGAATTTTTAGTTGGAATAGTAGCTATTTAAATGAAATTGAATACCCATTTCATTTGATTAATCACACACTGCACTCTCTCAGTTTGAGCATTGTAATTCGCTTTATAAACCGCAGAATCATATCCGTATTGGAAGATAAACAAACATCCGTTCATACATTACATCAAGTCACATGCACTTACGTTACAATAAATGCGAATAGAGCAATAAACATTGTAAATATACCGAATGTTTGACTAATGATTCCGGGCACGTCCGCAGTTAAGGTCACTGGTCCCGTAAGTGCAGTATATGTGTTTTCCTCACGCGTTGGCGGTGGCCTTCCCCGCTGTATGACGGGATCGGGCGCTGGCCTCCCGTCGGCTAACGAGGTTTCCCTCAGTTAGGTCTCGTTCACCAGCAGGCCCCGCCCCAGCCGGGAAAAGCTTCGGGGACCCGACCGGCCTCTTGGCATGTGTGGTGGTGTAGCGCATGTTGTGAATGCGTGTGTTGTGTAAATGTGTGTAAGGGGTGAGAATAGAGCAAGGAAGAGGACGGAAATATTGCGCGCTGTTTGTGGTCCGTTTGTTAAGGTACTACTCCGGTATTCGCCTGGCATTGAATGGAGAAAACACGAAGACTTCCGATCAGAGTAGCCGGCTGCTAGAATTCGCGTCCAAACTGCAGCTGAATTCGACTTTTATTTGATAGTGTTGAAAATGCCCCCACCGTCGCGGCCCGAGCCTAGTACCTCCTGGTCAGACCACCGCAGTGACGTGGTTGACGCACTGAGCCACCTCTCTCGGTGCGAATACACCGAAAAGACATCTGACACAAACTCCGAATAATCACATGACATTGAGCATGATTACCATTCGAGCATCTTATGTCACAGCCCATAATATAATAATAATAATAATAATAAATAATAATAATAATAATAATAATAATAATAATAATAATATTAATAATCAATAATTTAATAATAAATAATAATACATAATAATAATATAAAAAATTTCTTCATTAATGGGCAGGCTCAGGCCATAGGCCGTGACTCTTCCGCCTAAACACTGAATTTTACATACATTTGAATAAACATTTTAAGAGGGAGACAAGCTGTTACATTACGCTGGAGAACAAACCTAGGACCAGTCCCGCATACGCCTTACGATGAGTAAAACCCGAAAAACTCAATCGATGGCGCTTAGGCGCCGACATATAATCTGAGTATGTACATAGTAGTGAAAGGAAGAAGTTTCGTAAAAGAGAAAAGAAGAGAGTTCAGGGGAAAGGGTCTAATAATTAAAAATGATGATAAAATTTGTGAGAGAGGAAAGAGAAAAGACAAGAAAAGGACGAAGAAGAGTAGGCGGAAAATGAAGTTATTGAGGAACGTAGAGAAAGCTACGTTTAGTTTACGGTAGCTTTTTACATAAATATACAATAATTTTAACACCAAAAGAGCACAATACCACTGTAAGCAATACAGTTATTTAAACACAATACTGCAGCTTACTAAGAACATACAAAGAGTGCTGATATACTAACATCATATTTTTGTTTATGCCATATTGTAGTAAATATCCTGATGGTACAAAGATAGCTACAAGTATATTTTATCTAACGTCACTAATACTTTTGTATATTTTTAATAACAATTTCATTATGTACACAAGAAAAGTAATGAATGCTCATAACTTAGAGTGAGAGGAAATGAAAATATAGCAGCAATAGTATGGGATAGATATAAGAATAAACAGGGGGAAAATAAGTTTTTAACGGGGCGGTTACGGGCTTGAGTGAGAAGTATTGGAGATTGAAGACGTTGACGCCGTTTATATGCTTTTTATTCCTTACCCATGTGTGTTATTCAGCTTTGAAATTTTCCGAAAGTGTTTAAATGCTTTAGTCTCGCTGGTAATTATCCAGGGCCTGTCTGTAGAATTACTCTACTATTGAAGTGAGTATTTCGTAATATTACTGATGAAGTGTGTTTGACGGGTACACAAGCAGGCTTGATTCACGAGCTCGATTTAGTTCAGAAGGATTGACAGTTACTTATAGGCGGTTGCATGAGAACCGGTTAAAACTTTATAAAGAAGAAGCAGAGAGTGTAGAACCGTCTTTTGTTAGAGTAGAGCAGCTACGAAATTCTGTCAAAAAAATTCGATACATGGCGTATTTTCGTAGATCAAAATAAACGTTTACGATGCGTTCTGGTCGCTACTAGTAGTTTACGTTTGAATTTGAAAGTTTTTCATGTTTGTCGAAGAAAAGTCGCCAATTAGTCGAAATGTGGCATGAAGTGATTTGCATGAGAGTTCTTCAGTGTCTACCTGTTAAAGTCTCGCAGCGTGTTCAGTGAGTGCATTGAAGCAAACACTTTACGGCAGGTGAATCTACGTGTGAGTTCACTGAGAGTGTTGTCGAACCTACACCTTAAGTTCTTGACTTCAAACACCAAGTAAAATGTGTCATTTAGATAAATATTGCAAAGGGAAAGATGGATTTTATCATAGTGCATTTCAGAGCTGATTAACCATGCACTGTGATTTTTTGGTTTAATTGTAAGCCATAAAGACGCTGCCCAGTTGTTTACCGCATTAAATGCTTCATTTAATTTTTGTAGAGGAAACAAGGTGAGACGGTGACCACTTAGATATATCTGGAGATCATCCCGATACATTGTGACTCAATATTTAATGCATTCCCACTCATTTACATAGATTAAGCAAGCCATGTGCCCTAACACAGCTTGAGCAACTCCGCGGTTAAGCTCAATTCCCTGTGAGCTACGGCTACCGGAACCACTCTTTAGGTTTCTAGAATTAATAATTAAGAAACCATTACACGTGGCTGTGCAAATCAACATTATCTTTAGTTGGCGAGCCAGTATGTTCTGTGATCTACTGAACGAATGCTTTGCTAAAATCAGAGAACCAAAATAGTCACTATCTATTGTAATCTCGCGTCTTCAATGACGTTTAAGTGCGCGTGGTTCCTGTATTTCTGCCGGAACGGACCTGATTGTGATCGTTTTAAAACGTATTGTTGTTCGAAATTCTGCTTTCAGTTTGTTTCCGACGACTTTTATCGAGTAATTTGAGATAGTTGGGAGGATGCAATTGGCGTATTCAATAGGGTTTTGAGTTATGCTGTCTTGGAATAGGATGCACGAGCGCAGTCTTCCAGGATAAGGGATATTCCCGCTCATTAGTGAGAAATTTACGATTCGGTGATAATTGGATACGTCACACTAAAACTATTTTTTAGCAGCTTGCATTATACATCGAACTGAAGCATTTGATGAGACTTGAACGATTTGATTATATCCTGATGTCAACGACCGAAAAGAAAAATTTATGGCGTTGATTTATTTCTGCGTTTTGAGAAACAAAAGAGATTGCTTTTTCAATACTGTCAAATGAAGAACCCGTAAGAAACTTGTGATTTAGGTTCTAAGGGTATATTCGCTTCAATTTGGGGAGGAAACTTAGCCTATTTCCTAAGTTTAATTTTCAATTTTCCAGATTCGTTCTCAGACGTCGCTGTTCTGTCAGAGTTCGTTGGAATATTTTATTTAGCGTTGCGGCATTTCTCGCGTAACTAAATTTTCTGAGCTTTGTACTGTTTAATTTAAGTATTCGCATTAGTTTCCGGAAAATTGCATACTGCATCACGATCTTTCATTAAATTCGAATTTCACAGTTAACCATGCGTGCAGGAGACGAGTTACATGCGAATATTTTTAAAGCCATTGCCGTCGTAGGCTGTGTTATTAAGTTAGTGAAATATTTACTTTTCACCAGCAATTCTTCTTCGTGTACAAGGCGCCATGGAAGTGCCAATCCATTATCAATAAATGCTTGCTTAATTCCAAATTATTGAAAAATCGCGTAATGATTATTGAGTGAGTATTTAGGCACTTTAGGTTGTAAACAGATATAATTAGTCGTGTTTTGAAATCCCACGGAATGAAATTGTCCGTGTTTTCCAACTTTGTTATACATTAGACACTAATATGATCGATCACAATTCTGTGTTCTTTGAAGTGGTGTGTTGTCCTAGAGTACAAATTTTCGGCACATGCTGTGGAAAAACGCGTAAAAGCTCTGCGGGAGAAGTTTAATAAGATATGATTAAGCACCCATTACAATAACGTGTTATAGAATTTTATCGCAATGCAATTCGGTTTTTCGTCCAGCATATTCTATGCTGCCTTGTTCTTAGAGGTAAATATATTACACCAAGATGACATTTCCTTTAAAAGTCCAAAGCTTCGATGAAAGATATTCGCCTGCGCAGCAATCCGTATTGTGAAGATAGTAAAAGTGGTTGCTAAAGATTCATCGCAATGGTATATAGCCGACGCCTCACGGTGTTGCGCGACGCTGGCCATTTCCGACGGCTCGTATAGAGCGGGACCCTGTTATGACTGAGCGCGGAAATGAAGATGGCTTTCAACCAGGTTCGGCTTATGAGAAGTGCAGTGAAACGGGGTGTTAGATAATTCCTGTTACTTCGTCGAATGCCAGGGCAGAGACTAGGCTTAAGGTGCAAACGTGGCAGAGAAGAGGGAAGCGAGAGATTAGGCTTCATTATAGTGCCAGACGCTGTGGACGTCGGGGAGCCCGGCCACCGCAGGTAACAGTACGGGATGTGAGGAGGGAAGAGGGGAGCATTTTGACAAGAGGATGCAGATCGATGTTCGTGAAAGAGCAAAGGAAGATGCAGGTTTCGGAAAAATTCCGAACGTGTTGTGCGGGAGGGGTTGAGAGGGGGGAAGGGTGGGGCGCTCCCTACGTAAGGTTAGTGCCCTAGCTGGGCCTGTACCGGGCACGAACCGTGTACCGTAGTAATAACGATGTTGCCTCTCTGCTCCCAATCCACGCCGAGGCCAAACTTCTCGATGCCGCTTGTAGCTCTAAACAAGCGCGGATTCGTGGGAGTGTCCTCGCGAGTCGTGTACCCAGTAGCTGTGAAGCAGCCGGTTTCAGGGACATTCGGGCCGTTTCTGTAAAACTGGACAATTAACAATGAGACTTGTGCCAGTATGATCGACCTACCGAGGACTCTCGAGTCTGTGTGGGTTAGATGATACACGTATCTTGTTTTTGCACATCAGTGACAGCTGTCGTGTCTCAGCAAGTTCCGTGTGCTTAACGCCGAATATCCGCAAGCTAGTGTCGGACGGTCGAGAAAAACATCTCGAGCTAGTCTGTCTCGTTTAACTGAATTTGAGAAATAGAAACTTCCGTCACGTTCAGCCAATTGCTTTTCTAAAGATGTGCACAAGATCTTATGTGTAAATATTCAGTCGAATCTTCGTAGCGTTGGCAACGAAGCAGAGCACAGATGCCAAGAGTTAAGAATGTAGGCATGTTATGCCTTATCAGTGCCTATCACTGCGCCGCATTACTTCAGATCAATATGTGGCACAGATGAATGTGCTGTTGCTCTTCGTCCTCAGAGAAAAGATATACAGAGAATCAGATAACAGGAATGAACTGCGAGAGAAGCTGTTGCGAAGAAATGGACAAGAGTGGAATGTAGAGCAATAGAAGCAGATCTAAATGAAAAATACGAAGTAATTCAGAAGAGAGGATTAATACAGGGCACTGTCGCAGAGTAAGGCAAAATGTACTACTGTGTAGGCTGTCTACGCGTCAAGCAGTCGCTGAGTGCTGAAAGCTGTACGGTGACTACCTGCGAATGAAACTACCTTGCTGTTAGCTAGGAGCGCCGAGGACGATGCGTTACCACCGCGACGGTCATGGACAGACTCACGTAGACGCCCATCACGTAGACGTGAACAAATAGTGATTCTAAACATATACCACAGATGTTGAAGTAATGTCTTTAGGAGTATGAACTCAACCCTCGTACTATGTAATCATTTCCAGACAACTCCATCATTTTTTTGCAAAGTCACTTGTTCATTACTTCGTTAAAATATAATTCTAGTATTCGTCAATGTTAATAACAGTTGTACAGAACATTTTTCAAATATATGCCCTCGCATAACCTCAACTAGTGATGCTAAAACAGCAAGTACTTTCTCGCTCGTATTTTGGCGCAACATTACGAGGAAAGAAAGCAAGTTTTCAAAAATTGCACATGACCGAAAAAATTGAAATTTTTGGCAATTTTCGAAAAATCAGTTTTTGACGGCAATGAAAATTGCACCATTCTCTTAAACGACTTTCACACTATCCAACAATAAAATGTAATCGATAAAGATGGAGCAATTTTTTTGACATTTTTGAAAATGTCTTTCAGGAAAACTTTGAAAAGGACATTCATGTAATTTACGCCCCAAACTTAAAATATCGCTTCTGAATTCAAAAGATCACGACGCGAGTCAGATTTATTGGGAAATTCAATTTTGGAGAAAATCGTCGGAACGGCTTCGCCGATAGCGATGTTCACTGACGGTCGGACGGACTCACGTTTTGCCTTCATTCGATGTTTCGCTATTATGACCAACAAAGCAAAGATTCTGGCTACAAAACGAGTTAAGGACTTTTTTTCAAATTTAGCAAATGTTTTAGTCCCTTTTTCGTAACCAGGGCGCGGCAATGAGTTTTTCTGCCGAAAATTCGCCCCTTTTCACGCAGAATTCCATAGGTCTCACTTCTGCCTAAATGGTAGCAAGAAAGGAAAAATCGAAAATATAAAACTAGTTCTATACTAGTACTATGTTACCAAAGAAAGCTATTATTTGTGCTGAAATATCTCAATTTCTTCTGTGGTCGGCGGTCGCTGCCTCCCTCGCCCCCGCTGCTCTCGGGCGATGGGAGGCGACGGATGCGACTGAAAAGGGACTGGGAACCGAAGTTTCCGAGTTCGCGTTTACGACCGTTCAATCAGGAGCGATGCAGTGGGGATTGCACGGACCGTTCAGGAGATGCATCACAATTTTATTTCGATTTGTCACGAAAAGGGTGAAACCAGATGCCCCCATTCTAATACTTTTACTTGCGAGTGAAAATGACTTTATAAATTTTGCTCTTAAATTGCTCAAAGGTATGCGTCCCATACCATTGCATTTACTCCTCTTAGTACTGCGAAAAATTGAGAATATGTTTATTTATTTCATTTATTTTCGTAAAAAAATGGTACGTGTCGTATTGATTGAAAGTATAATATACGCTGATCTTCTTGACCTTCAGAATCACACCCTTATTACACATAGTTAAAGAGTAAACAAAATAAGTTACAAAGCGAGGTTTAAAAAATTTGAAACAGAAGTCGCTCCCATATTACAGAAAACTGATTTGCATTTACACACAGCTACAGATTTGAATTTCTCGTATACTGCATACAAAGTATAAGATATTTATGATATGCTCCAGCAAACAACAGCTATTTTTGGGTAGAAAAATTCGAATTTATATCACTTACACAGCAATAATGAATAATTCTACTTACCATATGTAGTAAATTACTTTCTTTAAAGGTAGTAATACACGTACAGTAAATTCTAAGGAAAAGAGCCTTCGACATTTCCACAGAACCCTTGTGCCGACATGGAATGAAATGAAAATTTTGCATTGTACTCTGATGCACTTAGATTACACAAAATTGTAGAAGGAATTGTGTGTACCTAGCACGATACTGTCTCAAGTATTAATGAGTGTGTTATGGGAATATTTTATTATATTTCATTGAATTTTATTGGGAAGTATCTTCCAAGTTTATTTTCTCAGTATTTGTTACCTTCAATCCAATTTTTATACGCTGCCACGTTCGGGGGAATTTCACTCAATATACTCACATGAGAAGCAGTTTTCATAGAATATAGTTACCTGGTGTTAGTAAATGTACACTTTTAGAAGTAGAAAAAGGACTAGTAAATCCTTCACCTGGTTTACCAGTGGAATACTGCCACGGGCAACTGTTAACAAGTAAGTTAAATTCTTATCATACATCTACATCTATAGAGCATACTAATTCTTTAAATAACATTTGTGAACTGAATAGTCCGCCTTGCGATATTGACTTGTGGCTCAATCATGCTGGACTGCGCTTTCAATTAAGATAAAAATGCAACAGAAAAATTGGCCAAGGTTTGATCAGAAACACTTTCAGCCTATCACGAGGAGGTACTCGTGCAGAAAGTGAGAGAAACCAGTTGTCCGACTCGCCATCGGATGTGCCCGTACCCTCCATCTCGCTCCCGCGCCAGTGATGGACAAATGTTAACAAGTTAGATTTATTCTTATCACACACCTTGTACTATCTTACAGCGCACAGTCATTCTCTAAGCAAAATTAGTGAAGTGACTCGTCCCACTTGAGATAACGACTAGTGGCTCAATCATGCTGGACTGAACTTCTAATTAAGAAAGTACTTGCGCAGAGGAATCGGCCGAGTTTTGACGGCTCCCGCGAGGAGGTGCTTGTGCGGAAGGGGCAGCAGCGGGTTGCCCGCCCCGCGGGGGGGGGGGGCTGCTCCCCTCGCGGTGATGGACGACGCTATTCGTCTCGCTCGGGTGCGGCCGCCTCGTCGCGAATCGCAGCGCCGCCAGCGGCCCGCGTTCCCGCCCTTCCAAGGGCACAATGGAGGGCGCTGCGGACGAGCGGGGGAGGAGTGGTTAAAAGGACAAGTACGGCCCCTAAGCATATCACACGTGCGTTTATTCAGCTACAGAAACATGGCAAGAAATGTGCTTATTGGTTTAAAAATTGCCTAGAGTAAATATATTTTTCCTAGGGCGTTCATCCACCCATCAGCTGCCTGATTAACCGTTGCGCGCCGATGGGTCACATATTGGACCACACACTAGACACCAACGTACTTGCGGGCTCCTCTGATCTGTGGGCAGCAGAACGCGAGGCCCTCCGCGACAACACACACACACACACACGAGAGACAAGGGACACACAAACAATCATGCCCAAGGCAGGACTCGAATCCGCGACCCTTCGTACCGAAGCGCTGCATCGGTACACGCTTTCAGCCACTTCCGCCATCCAGATTGGCGAGTGAATCACTGAAAAAAGAATACCATTACGTTATCCACTGGAGGTAAGATGGAAACGTATTTACTACATGGCGAGTGTAATACTCGGCGTGAACTGACGTAGCTCTTAGATCACTGTAGTCAAGGTTGAGCTGCGAGGGGAATTGCAGGCGTCTTCAGAGGTGGCGAGGGGATGAAGTGGGTATTGTGGGTTCTACTACCCACGCGGAGATGTTTCAAGAGGTCCGTAGCCCCCCTCCCCCTCCCCACACACACACGCACACAGACACAGACAGACAGTCCAGTGGATGCGCGTGAACGTGTTGGGAGAAAACAAGAAATACTTCAAAAAAAGGAGGAATTGGAAGAGGCACTGAGATGGAATGAAAAAACGGTAAGACTGATCGCTTGCGTGAACCCTGAGTCAGCGGTGGAAGTTGTGAAAAGGACACATGCGAAAGGACAACAAACGAAAAGAGTGGAAAATAGAGAGCGAGTGGGAGGTGCAAGCTCTATCCACACACCTTCTAACGAAGTTTCTCAAATAAACTCTAAAATAAAACAAAATTCCCCTTTTTTTAAAACGGAAAATATTCTCCAAGTTATGAACCAACGACATGCGATGTGCGTGACGATTCCATTTGATCTCCCCTTAAATTCAAATAATTGAAATCAATCAATCGTTGTCCTTTGAACTGTTCGAATCCCAATATCTTAGTTTTTCTTTCTCTAAGCCTACCTTTTATGTTCCCTTTTTGATGCATTAACATGAAAGAGAGTATATTGTTTCGATTTATTAAAAATAATTAAGGTAATGTTTGTAACTCGACTCCGGATGAAAATAATATCCCCAACCGTTTCGTCCCCATTTATGTACCCCATTCTTTCCCCATAGTGAACCAACCCCCCCCCGCATGTGGCAGCGCTGGGCGAGGGCAACTCGAGGCTGCCAGAAGGAGGGAGCGCCGTCGAGTCGGGGGGCACAGCGCCCGGAGATCGAGAGGTGACGAGGGCCTTGTCGGATCCCGGCGAAGGTGAAAAGTGAGGGGATTTTCGCTCGGAGAGGCGGAGTGGGTCTCCGGGGCGGAGGATTGAAACGGGTGCTGACACTGGGCTGGGGTTACGCAGCCAGTGAATCAAATGAAGGGATGTCAAGGAGTTTGTACAAAGTTGCAAAGCAGAGATTGACGGGACAGAAAATAATGCCGAGAGATGAGGAATGGAAGTTTTCGGAAGAGGGTGATTGTGTCAAGCAACGAATGAAAGACGTGTGAAGGAAGAAAGCATTTTCAGTGAGTTATTCAATTGTTTTTGAAAACTGTTGGCCAGAGCCAACATACACAGTGGACCTACGAACTATGAGCCATCCCCATAGCTTCTAAACGGTTCATGATATCGAAATGCAATTTTCGCTTAACAATGGGAAACGATAAGACAATAACTCTTAGAGGTATTGTTTGAAATATTTTTCGTTTTCGAGACATTTAATCATCTTTGAGATGTTGATTAAATGTAAGTCCCAGGAACTACAGTGATTCTACAACACGTGTAATGAAAACCGCAGTAACAATTCACCCGACCTGGTCTTCGCCTGAACCTTGTCGGAAAACATGCACTCGAGAACGAGCTTGCAAAACACATCCGTTCACAACCTCGGCAGTGTCCTGCCAAAGACCCATCCACACCCACATCTCCTAGTTCTCCTCTATCCTCCGGGAACCTTTAGGACCCAATTACATTATCCCCTGGACCAAATCCTTGTGTACTACCTCATCCATTATTCATTTATCTACATACGCCACCCCCTCCTTCCGCACAGTTAAATACAGCAGAGAATCATTCGTGTAGGTAGATGCAAAAAATCAAATAATGAATCGTAATGAGCAATATCTCTGTTTATCGAGGCAGCATTACAGTGCGATCTACGTAAAATTCGTTTCTTGCTTTACAGAACATTGGTTGTCTCATAATGCTCTAAATACACTCCAAATTCCTAGTTTGTATCTTGCAGGATCGTATTGTAGAGCGAGGGAATCAAATAAGAGCCCTGCTTACGGAGGTTCGTGAATTTACGTAAGAAATGATATTGATTGTATCTTCTTGCCAGAATTAAATTTATGTGCAGTTGAAGACGTTTCTGAAACACCAATTGTGACGTTATGGGTACTCACAGCGAACACAGACACGTTATTTCATATTTACAGATATTTATTTTCAAGAAAAAATTAATATTTACAATCGAATCTACACTTTACACCCTAGCACTGATAGACCTGCTATCCCCTGATCCCAACCCGATTGATGATCGGTTGCAATTGTGGCACTCGTCTCTCCTACATCTGAAGCGCGCACCAAGCCAAGCTTCCGTGAGCGAATGTCACACTAGGATAGAAACCCCTTACCGGCATGCCAACTGATGGTTTGCTTTGATCGCAGGAGCGATCTTACCCGATTGATCGCTTGTGAGTGCAGAATCTCAACCATTCCTCACCTCTGAGAACGCTCACAGCATCTTTCCCACGTGACCACAGTCACACATGGACACACACCCCCCCCCAGGCGGGTCAACAACATGTGACTTGCCTCGCGAGCCCTGCTCGCCGCTGCACCGCCCTGGCGCACGTTTTGTGCATCAGCACGAGATTCTCACCCTCTCTCCAGAGCCCACCCACTGGCTCTGTACGTTCGCTTAGATATTTGTGCGTCACGTAACGCACCACGCCACGCGCCGCCGCGGCTCGCTTATGCTTGCACGCGGCCCCGATGGTTTGGCCTCCGTTCGCTTCGAGCGGAGGACCGCAGCGCGCC
>BOPP01000028.1:10904504-10938450 GCA_017312745.1 Gryllus bimaculatus
GGGGGCTGTAGCGGGGATGCTAACGCGGATGGCAGAAGGGGCGACGGGGACGGCGAGGGTGGGGTGCCAGGGCGGGGAAGGGGTGCAGTTTCCAGCGGTGGCCGCGGCGGAGGTTAGCGCAGGAGTCGCCTGCAGGGGCGGTGGTGTCAGCAAGCCCAGGGCGAGTGGGGGGGGGGAGCATCGATTTGAACGACTTAGCGCTCGGCTTCTCCTCCGAGGCTCCGCAAAAAGAACGAATCTCTCGCTAGGAGTCCGTTGCTGTCGAAAGCAGCGCGCGGAGCAGGTGACGTGCTCGACCAGGCTCTTCCATTAGGCTGTTTTTGCAGGAGGAGCCCTTCGGAGAATCACTGGCTATATTTGCGGGCTCTTAATGAAGTAGCACGAACACTGTAATGGATCAAGTGTCGTTTACAAACCTTCCGAGAAAAAACGACCGACAATATCAAATTATAAATATTTTACCTGCATATTATGTAATGAGAATTGATTGCCAAGAATACAAATTGAATGAATGAATGTAGTGTGTAGTGTGTTGAATGAATGTAGTGTGTCCCATAAAAGTAAAAGGCCTCCTGCCAGAGGCGAAGCTCTTGTAAAACTCCTGGCGTGAGCTATTCCACGTACAAAATACGAGAATTTGGATTTATACAAATGAAATTTTTAATCAGAGAAAAGAAGCGTTTATTGAAGTATTTTTCACTTGAAACTGTCATTTCATTTTCCTTTGCGTTATTCAGTTATAACACCTATACTGTTTTTTACGATTCTGTTATTGATCTCTAAACAGACCTAATGCATTATATTAATGCTCGTTCTCGCTGGCTTGCTTTTGCAATCTCGGACGGCCAGCATGCCAAATTTGCCCCGAGCTTTACGAAGGTCCCTGTCAAGAATCGAACTACCGATTCCATTCAATCTTTGTGTGGCCTTGTGCCCGGTCCTACTTTGAACGCTGATTAAAATGGCACTAGAAAATGTTGACTTCAGCTGACTCACAACGTAAACCACAATTGTGAAAAAAATCCCTTTTTGAGGCAATTAGTTCTTACCTATTGTAACATTTTCATTCCGTCTTCTCCTTGCGTTATCGAGTAAACTGGTAACGCACCAAACGATTTCTTTTCTTCGTGCATGGAGTTGGTCTGAACCACTACGAGAGTTCACTTGTTCTGGCCACGTTGAGTGCTTCCGAGTCCGACTCTGGTGAGCGCTATCCTTTGTGCAGGAAAGCATGATGGTGGATAACGTTAACGCAAGTTGAAACTGTATTCATCCATTTACTGAGATGTTTGAGGGATTAATTATCCGCATCTTCAGATTTTACGAAATTACATCAAAAATAAGAGAAATATGTTTATTCGTTTGAAATTTTGAAAATATAGGTGAAATATTGAAAGTTACTTGTTGATTAGTTAGCAAGATATTACTAGCAAATTTTTCTACTTTAAAATGAACGAAAGGGGACACTTAATTTAACTATTACGTACAAAAAAGTACTTTAAAACCGATGTTATATTAGTTCAAGACTCAAAACGTATTAATGAAAAGGGGAAAACGGAGCGAAGTGGCTCAGAACGTAGTGCGCTGGATTCGCAATTCGGAAGTCCGGGTTCGATCTCCGGGCTGGATATCCCGACCGGTGTTTTCGTGGTTTCCCTCACCGATTGCCCAAGAAAGTGAAAAAAAGCTTGAAATCGTTCAACATGGCATGGAATGTGCATTTTTGTTTATAGATCAAAGAGAACACGATAAACTCAAAAAATAGGACAAGATGACAGGAGTGATACAATGGAATAGACATCAGCAGGAAGTGAAGACTTTGTCACTGAACGAGCTGCATCTTTCAGACGACAGCAGTATCGATGAAAGTTATTTTTTATGGAAGATTTTTCTTTGCTGAATAATTAAGATTGTTTTGACATTTCTATCGCATGTTCACTGTTAAAATCTTACTTTCTACAAAAATTCTTACAATTTATTCTGTAATCAACTTTCATTTATACTGAGTAATTAGTAACAATATCTAGGTTACACCTACAATAATGTTTTCATTGCTTTGTACTTAATAAAAATGAGATACATTTTCGGCAAAAGTATCAATGTATTTTAACTTTAAATCTCATCAATCAGTTTGTTTCTAAAAACGATAAAGGCATTTTATTTTTAATTAAAAAGAGATTGCCTAGTTTATGTTCTTAGATATATTTGTGTAAATAACAAAACAAATGGTGCTGAATGAGAAAGTAATAAAACGTTTTTTACAAATGTTTCATTCGGTAAGTATACATTTAAAAATTAGCATTAAAAATGTTAAGAAACAGAAAAATTCGAATTGCGCACTTTAAATATTTATAATTCTTTAGAAAAGCGAATAATTATTATTTTACTGCAATGGGAATATTAAGTAGGAACTACTTTCCACTAAAGATATATTTACTACGTGCTCTGATAACCTTTTTATCAGAGCACGTAGTAAATATATATTTTTATCGCCTTGCGCTAAACGCGGTTTCTCGTGCTTGTTTCAGTGTGCGAAACTTCTATTGTTTTCACAGTGTGCGAAACATCGCGAAGCGTGTACGATACATCTGGTAACGATTCTGAATTGTCTTTCGTCTTATCGACATTTTGGTTTACGTACAAACAGTGTTGTGACGTAGATGAGAATACATTCACTTTTGCACAAGTAAGGTATTTCTAGTTATTTGATGTTTAATTTATTCCTTTACTTAACGGGTTGAGTCTTGCTCAGGGCGTGTTAAAAAGAAGTATACGCACGATGATTCCTGCACTCGTCTATTCGCTGCGCTCGGCCGATGCGTGAATCACCCGCTTCGCGCCCTTGTTACGTGAACTCCTATTTTACGTTCCTTTGCGTGTCTTGCGCCATTCACATGGAATGGCTGCTTGGTGCGCAATACCAACATCTACGCTCGTGCAGCTACGCGCCCAGGCGAGGCGAGCGAATAGACATCGAACCGAAACGGACGCGAAGAGTCTCGTAAGAGAGAAGCGCACGCCCCCCCCCTGCCAGGAAGTAGTCAGCCCCACCAGCGCAGCGCATCCCATCCACGGCGCGGGGGTGGAGGGCGGAGCGAGCGGCGGCGGCGAGGGTCATTTGGAGCGGCGTTCCCAAAAGAGCCCCCGGGGAGCGGCCAGGGAGGGAGAATCGCCCTCGTCCCACCCCTTGCCCTCTTTTTTTGTTCCAACGCCGATGTGCGACTGTTCACACTTTTTGCGAACGCGCCCGCGCCGATTAGCGGAAGGGAAGGCAGGGGAAATCGCCACGTAATGCGTTTTAAACATGCGTAGCCAACTTCCATCGTCAAGTCCACGGAGGGCGGGGTGGGGAGTCGATTGGGCAGCCGACCACGTAATAGGCTCAGAGGGATGAATTACTCGATTCGATGCGGCGCGCTGGGCCGATGCAGGGCGCGCTACAAAAGGTGGGAAATGAGGTGCGTTCATGAAGAGCTCGCGCACAAATTAAATGCTGTTTATAGAAACGATGCGTCAAATAATGTTTATGAAAGGGCGGTTTACAAAGGAGCAGAGGATACAAGGAGGCAATTTGTTTCTTGTCGCAAAATATACCTATTGTGGGGCACTGTCAACTGACGTATAGAGCTAGGAATACACGATCCAAAGAGTAGATTGATAGAGATACAAATTCCAAGAGGAAACTACACCTAATATACACGGGTATGCCTTTTAATACGCGTTTACAAGAGCTCTTAGATATTTTAAGTACTTTCCATTTTTATAAATCGTTTTAAATGAACATCGTTCCTCGTTTCTAAAGGGCTTCGTTCCTAACAATGTTTCGAAATCCAACAGAAGAGGAACTAAAGATCATTTGAAAATCGGTTTCAACGCAAACAAACATGGTATATATTGCAGAAGGAACAAAGACACTAGCGTTGCAAGATGGAGATAGCTAATGCCAATAATTTATCTTATATGTGAATTCTCATGTTAAATTGTTTTCATGAAACACTGCATGTCAATTGGAATCTTTTAAATAACTAATTTCACTGTGTTCGTAGCTTCACGAATTCATTTCTAACAAAAATGGTCTTTACTCTATAGTTTTGAAAGGCCTTTGTGATTATATATTGCAACAGAGTCACACGAGCGTTACTTCGACGCGTGATGGTTAACGCGCGTCGTGAACTAACACTACCGTTTGCGGAACGTCCAAAGCGCTCGTGTTCCGTTTCGCATAGGATTCACTGCCATTCTCCGACGCGTGTCAGCGCAACGCTCGTGTGTGTGGGTCCTTTGGCTGTCGCCCCCAAAACCCTGCTAACCCACTCCACTACCTCCATGTATTTAATACTCTTTACTGCGGCTCACAGATCCCTGATATCCTGCTAATCACAAAATACTACAGATAACATATATCAATTCATAAACATGACTTCATTTTCTCAAAACTACAAACCACAATTAAAAACTGAAACTTGTATATCGTTGAGGCCGTATATTTTAATAATTTCTTTCAGAAAGTACTTTATATAATTCGTGTAATGCTCACTTTTACACATATATTCGAAAAGAAAATTTTCAAATTGCTTTCCTATTTCAAGGGTTGGTAGAGCCTTCTTTATCGCACTCTCTTCATAATATTGGTAAGTCCTTGAATTGCAAAGAATGGTTAACGCTCAAAGAACGACAACTTTTTGTTATGAATACAATAATTATATTTAATCCAGGAAGTCAAATGGCGACGGGGCGAACGTGGTGCCCGTCAAGGTCCTACCACGTGGTCACATCGTGGTGCGTTTTGGGACCCGAGATACGGCTGGTGCAAGCAATGACAACAACACAAGAGATGACCCGATGTGTTCAAGAAAGAAGTGGGTGGAAAGTGGTCTCAAGTAGCAAAAGAAAGGTATTTTTGAAAGAAACTGAAAAAAATGTGCAAAACTTTTGATCTTTTAGTTAATACAGAACACTAAGTTAATATATATGTATGTATATGTATATATACATATATATATGTATGTATATGTATATATATATATACATATATATATGTATGTATATATATATCCATTGAGAGCTAAGACGACCCACAAAAGTGGGTATATATATATATATATATATATATATATATATATATATATATATATACACTTCTATTTAAAATATATATTCAATACTTTGATATGTAAGCATACTATGTTATGAAACTATAATTGTATCAATTCACATCCCCACTTTTGTGGGTCGTCTTAGCTCTCAATGGATTGTATAGTATTAAAATAATAAATTAAATAAAATAAGATTTCCAACACTCCGAAATCACAATCGGTTTTATGTAAGTGTTAATGATGTATAGAAGAATGTCTTTCATTCCACCGAACACCCATTTCTCCATCTACTCGTTTTCCTCTATTACACTTCCTTTTGACAAACTTGTACTCATCAATCTCTACAACACCCTCTCAACCCAGCGCACTCTTTCTCAACAACTAAATCCACTAACACTTCATGGCACAAAAAAACATTCTGTCGGTCCACTCATGCACACAATATCAACTCGTGCAATATGTAAGCAATAAATGACATTCTTTACCGTTAGAAATGGTACAATAAGCCGTGAGCAACGTATATATATGTGTGTGTGTGTGTGTGTTCGTAATACAATGCAACCGATTCAATGTATCGATTCTTTCGCACACTGACACGACTAATGCTATTGACTAATTGTCTGAACGGACTCCGGAAACTTATCGACCTTTGTTTTTAAAACAAAGACAATTTCAATAACAATTTATGATACGAACCTGAAAACATAGCCTATGTACAGAGGGTTGAACAATTTTTTAAAACATACACTCCTACTTGCAATTATCGTTGCACATACGAACTTAAAGACATGGTTGGAAACATACTTTAATTCAAGTGCCTGTTAATCATTCCTGGAATATTTAGCAAGTTTATCGATCGAATCTGAAGCAGCTTTTCTAATGTGTAACAATGTATTCCGCTTCTTTTAAAAATTCACAGACTACAGCAAACTCTAGCAATTAATTTTCTCTCTTTTCAATGCTATGCACTTGTTTGGAAAGTGTTCGAGGTTGCTTAAGTGAGGGACATTGTTATCTGCCGTTCAGACTGAACGTGAACAATTACTGAAGTACTTCAACTGTTAACCGCAGGAACTCAAGGAAACTTGCATCCACTTGCTGATACGCCTTAAAGCACAAAGCAAATGCTTCGCACTTTCCTGCAAGTCGTATCCGTAATGTTGCCCATACAGGTTGCAGCCATACCGTTATTCCACTGTTTCAAGTAGCAGAGTGGGGTTGTGGGTCCAAACGTCAAGAAAATATACATGTCTTCTTTCATTGAAGGATCCGTGAGGTTTGCCTTATTTCGCATCTGCACCGGCGATACTTTCGCAATTATGAACGGCTATAGAGGCAGCATGGCTCAATATTTCGGCAGGGGACTTCCAACGACTTCTTGAGTACCTGCCACAGTCGAGTTGCTGCATCTCTCCACTTACAAGAAAATACGACACAATATTAGTAGATATCCCATACCTTTTGTCTCCTCAGCACATAGTGCAATGCAAAGGAGAAGTATGCGAGTAATTATATCGTGTAAAGAGGGAGGGCTTTGGATGCAAAATGTGGCGAACTTCACTGATTCTTCAACGGAATAAGTGACGTGTATTATAATCGCACGTTTTTAAAACTTGGGGCCCATTTCCCCCACTCTGCTACTCGAGACAGGGAATAACGGGTATCACTGCAACCACTGTTGACATTACTGTCACAAGTTGCAGAAAAAGTGTTCAGCCAAATTTCGCCGCTCTGTCTTCATGGATACGTTCGTCGTCTATCCCACATTGATTTCTGCTGTTCACGAAGTGCTGCTTGTCTCCTAACTTTACTGACGACCATGCAACGTCTCAGCCATTAAGCGGAGGCCGGCGACTCCTGCGTTGTCCGTGGCGACAGGTTATTATTGGAATTAGGTATTCCCTGCACTCTTGGCACTGTAGACCTTGGAATATTGAATTTCCGAACGACTTCGGAAATGGAATGTCCCATGCGTGTAGCTACAACTACCATTCCGCGTAGAAAGTCTATTAATTCCCATCGTACAATAGTAATCACATCCGAAAACTTTACAATCATCCAATTTAATCAATCAATCAATTTAATAATTCGAGTACAAATGAAAACTCAGCCTTTGCTCTGCTCTTTTATACCAATATTGTACCCGATACTATGGTCATCTGCATATTTGAATAATTGTATCACATGTCTTTCGTTATCTCAGAATAAATTCGAACTCTATAGGTATATATCTATCACTTCATGTGCCTGAGCCGCATTCTCCTTTAAAATCCTCCTGATATGTTGTATTTAACAAATTAACTTAAGCAACGAAATAATTCATTAACTATTGGGTGAGTGTTTTTAAGATGCCATGAGAGATTGGTGTGCTTCAATGAAGAAACTGCTATCTCCCGGTAAACTTTTCCAAACACTTCTAAATCTTTATACGCTCTCAAAACTTTATTTTTCGGCATTTATAACTCCTCTTGACCTCGCACTCGAGGAAACGCACAGAATCCGAGCCCCTCCCTGCACAACTTGGCTCTTGTCCGCGAGAACCATTAGACCGAAGCTTGTTCTCTAACTGCGGGGACGGAAGAGCTGAACTGCCAGTGTTTCTCTTCAAGTGCTCCAGTTCTGCTTTCCGTTCACTGCGACCCCGCTCGTGAGGGGAGCTGAGCAATCAAAGCCTCGACTTGAGGATTTTGAAACGCAATTGGAATTTCAGTTTGTTACATATTGCAAACAATGTTTATTTTACTCCACATTACACTAACACTCCTCATATATATTTAAACAATTTGGAATTATATTTTTTAAAGTCGTAATGTGGATAAAGTTTCATGGAGGAAAAAAACTCGTATCTTGAAAATGTAGTTGGTGCAAAGGGTTAAAAATCTTTAAAATTATGCAATGTTTGAAAATTCAGACATTTTTGTGGATATCTGCCCTTCTCTATGATAAAATCGATATGTAAAATGTAAATTTGATGGAAATTACGTATGCGGATTAAGCACTGTTGTTATTTGTGAGCAGACAGACGTACTCATGAGTAGATGGATTGATGAACGTAACTTTTCGATTTCTGGAAGCCACAAAATAGTGTAATGTGTAGAAGACGTCATGAACTAAAAATGTTCATTTCTGGTATCAGCGACACTCAGACACAGTTCTGCGGATAAATCGTTGATTTCCCCGCACCATTACAATATAGTCTCTGCTTCGTAGAAAAGAATTGCAAATCGATAACGGACAAAAGCGGCTGCGGCTGATATTCACTGCGTGTTCTGACCAGATTTTTTTGCTGGGATACGCAAGTTAAAATCGCAACAAGCATGTGTAAAATCTATGCACCTTTTTTATATCATATTTATTTTTCTTTCGCAAATATGTAGATCATCATACATTACAATCTTTCATATGTCGTAGTTGCTTACAATGGTGTCATTTCCCAATGTTAAAACCAAATCTAACTAAACTAAAGGGGTGAATAACCTCAAAGCGCACCTACTGTTAATAATTGGTAGCAAAAATGCTTAGGAAGGATCAGGTGGGTATCGATTCTTGAGTCGAGTTAGAATGTGGTGTGACGTGCACACAGGCGTCGCACTGGACGCCGTCAGCGCTGGCGCCGCGGCATCGATCAGGCGATCGATCAGGCGATCGACGCGGCCGCTTCCCGAACTCCCGAGCGCTCGGCATTCTGAGTGCGACCGGCGACCCGTAAACAAGCAAACGGAACGAAATATTGGCGAGAGAAGATTCGGGGAAGGCGGTTGTCTGGATAGAATTATAAAAGACCAATAGTGGTAAGCCACGGAATGAAAATATTTAATGCATAATATAAAAATTACAGCGCATGCAGAAATAGAATGTGCGGGGTAGATAGCAGACAAATGCAATATGCTTTATGCATATAATTTGCAGCTCTCGGCCTCAGGGAACACTGCAACGAACCGCATCCAACTGACGTGACCGTTGGTGAAACTCGGAAATCCCTTTTCGGTGCCTGGGGGGGGGGGGGGAGGTGCGGACGTAAGAGCGGACCCCGACCAGCCGGCCGACACACCTCGACGCATCACCGCCACACTCGTCGACGGAGGAAGGAACAGGGAAGTTTAAATAGGAATATTCAACCTGTAAATGCATGCTTCTCGGTTTTACTGACGGATAATTTAGAGAATTGCTTGGGAGCAAGATAGCCCATGCATCAGGCAATTAATTTGTGGTAGGCTCCAAAGCAGAGATCTAGAACAAGCAATGATTCATGAATAGTTATTTAAACGATCATAATTATTTGCAAAACAAACCCAAACAATATATGACCTTACGTTCCATGTAACAGTGCACTGCGTGGCAGGGATGGCTTATATGACCAGTATTAGTGATAGTTTTCCCTACCAATACGGTTGGTAAAAAATACCAGACATCTTTTATTTACCATACTTAAATAACAAAGATAACTACCTCACCGGCGATGTAATTAATAAATAATTGCATTCTATAATGGATATGAGAATTACCAACAAAAAATGTCATCCATTAAAAACTAGTGTAACTATTTAGAGTCTTACTGAAGCAAATTGTACAGTGTTTTTTTCATTTGAGAGTTTTTCTCTCATAAATAAAGTGTATGTCAGTATCTATGGCAATATTTTGCTTCTTTATGTGTGTACAGTCAACCTATATTACATTTAGAAGTGTGTATGATTCTGTTGTATTGTTTTCGTTCATTATTACATTGATTTGTTGTAAAATGTTTTTCTATTTCTGTTAATCGTAACCTACTAAAATCCCCGTTCTCACAAGTAAAAAATATTATTTTGCAACCCTCAGTAACCAGTGGATCGTTTCATTGAATACCAATTATGCGAGATGCAGTTCCAAGTTTGGATGGTGTGTTGAGGCGACGTTGTACTGGGTGTGGTGCAGAGTTCATGGTTGAGTAAAAAGTTTTGGAGAGGTTTGTAAGTTCTTTGTTTAATTGTTTGTTGGCTACATCTATGCCTAGTGTGGAGTGAAATTCTGTTTGCTCGTAATTCACAGACGGCGCGCGTAGAAATGTCGCCTTGGCCATGTGCTGTTGCACCGCAGACAGCGCGTTATGCTCCCCCTCCGAATCCCGCCGCTGATGGCAGCGCAGCGGTCGTTCTGCGGGGGAGGGCGCGCGGGGCGATGTGTGCGCATAGTGGCGCTGCGACCTCCCCGAGTGGTTTTCGAGAGCTAAAATCCCATCCTGCTTTTAGATATAACGGCTTCACGCAGACAACGAAAATGTCAGAAGAAAACATGGGTGTAAATTCGATCGAAAACCTGCTGGAAATGCTTTCCATGGTTGAGAAACCAACTTCCTTTCAAAATTGTTAGTTGTCGCATTTAGGCTTGAGTTTTGTGAATGTTGTGAATTTCTATCGTATGGTTGAAGGCGCCACACTTATTGTTTTAATGGTATTTTTAAAACAATAGCGTGTCATTAACTCAAATCTTTGTGCAGATTTTCATAACTTCGGAGTCAATAGGAACGTGAGAAATGGTAGTAAAAAAGTGGCTGGAAGAGGTGCTAGAAATCTATTTAGTTCACCTACACAAAGAATTTTGTTTTGTTTTTTTCCTTTCACTTTCATTTAGACGCTTACACTTAGACTGAAGAAAAAGAATCTCCGAATCTCAACATAGATTTGATAGTTGCAGTTAACCTTGATCCATCAAAATGGAAACTTTGCTCGTTATGACAAATTCTTGCAGCATCTACACGGAAGATGAAAATTCATTTGGTTGACCAATCACATGCGTGGATGTCAAGTGGAGAATGTTGCAAATGCTTCAGGGTCTCGTCGCGGAACTAAGTCACAGCTGAGAGAGAACAGGGTAGTTTTTGCGCAATTTCTTTCTAGAGTGAATGCAAATTATAAAAAAAGACATTTTCTCAAAAACTGCCCCAAATTTTTCCAGAACAAAGGACGATTATAAGAACGCCGCGTGTCTCATTTTCGTTGACCTGCCTGAAATTTTCGAAAGTTTAGACATTTTCGAAAGTTAGAAATAACCCGAAAAAAATATGTTGTTGCAGCACCACTAGTTTTGAGGTATTTCAATTTATTTGCGTCTGTCATTGATTACGTTTGAATAATTATATTGTCTTATTCATATTTTAATGTTTAGATCTGGAGAAACTGCATTTGGGCTGGATGCGAATGCTCTTTGTGAACGAATTAATCGAAAGTTGATCAAACACCCCGATTGTGATTCACTTTCTTGGAACACGCTTACTGTTCGAGTTTATTGTCCGTTTGCTTAAACCCATAAAATTAAATTGTAAACCTCCTCTTAAAATGAGATTTGTGCTATAAACAATACAACAATGTTTCGTATTATATCGTGCATATTTACACTCTTGAGATTCCAAGGGCCTGCTCCGCTTCAATATTTGTGAAGAGGACGACCTCCAAAAACGGATATGCAAATGCGCTGTTGGTTGTTTGTGTGCACTTATGAATACCCTTTGTGCTGTGGATCATGCACGTGATAAAATCGGTCTCCCGTTTCCGTCTATGGCTGCGGTGACCACTTCGCCCTGGGGAGCCATATTGCGCTCATTAAAGCCACGTCCTGCATTTGCGTTTTTCCTTTGAATGGTGTTGGCCGGGATATTGGGTAAAGATGAAATGTATGATTCGTCGAGATTAATAACCTTTGAATTAAACACCACAGCCACGCAACAAATGTCATTTATAGACGAAAAATCAGTTTATATCTTTCGAGTCTTTGGACACTGTTTCTTTTCCTTTACTATTTATTTCGTATGTACCGCTATATTCCCTCAAAATTCCAACATTTAATAGCATTATAGGATACATATTCTGTCGGTAATTTCTCTTTCATTTGGTGAACGCTATATTTCTCAAACCAGAGGATTAAAATAAATGTGGTGTGCGGAAGGCCATGCGTCAAGAAGCGAATATGCTCCACCCACGTTCCCGATCAGAGAGTGCTCATGCGCGTCAGAGAGTTTGGTTACCAAAGGTCAAAGGATCACTCCGCAAACATCAAAACGTTGCTCTTGGAAGAAGGTTTAGTTGGTTGCCATTTTTAAGATAGTTTTTATATTTGACAAAGAATAGAACATCACACATTTTAGTGGCGTGTATTGCATAACGTTTCGACAGTCGTTTATTGTTACTTTCAGGTACCGCAAATTAGAAAAAGAACATATTATGCGTGTGATTGTTACACATTCCATTTCTTCCATTTAGTTTATAGATACACAATTAATTGACATGGAGTTAAGTTTAAGAAACTTCATGAACACGTTACACAATACAGCACAATACCGTTAATTTGAACCCCAAAAATCCGGTTTGGTGGAAAAATAAATAAAATGCTTATTTGTAGTTAAAATAAAGAATTTTATAAATACTGTGGAACTAAACAACTAATTATATGTTGTAAAAATGAATCGTTCTTTGCTCAGGTAACTACGCTGTACATCATACGTTTATATAGTAGTAATTTTCAGCTAGAGAAACTTGCAATATCGGTAATCTTCTTTTGTCTTACGGAACTGAATGTGCTTGATGATGCGATAGCTAGTCTACGTTGCATTTTCCTCACAACGCACGCTACGTTACATTGCCTGGCAATCCTGTAGATGTATTTGTATATGCGCGGTACATTTTTTTCGGATAATTCGATCATTTCCGAATCCGCAGAGACCGCCCCCTTAGTTCGGGTTACCGAGGTTCTTCTGTAGTTATAATACGATCACTTTCAGAATGTAGGTGAATTGACTTTGGTACAAGGCGTTATAGCGAAAGCAGCACGATTTTAGACGGCTGGAGCCGGGCTCCACATTCCATCGCCTGGCCACGCTGCTCGGCAGCTCAAGGGGCAGACGCGGAGGCTGGCAGGGGCCGCGAAGAACAACTCTACAAGGGCCCCGCCAGAAATTCGGAATGCTCTTTCGGCGGAAGAGGCACTTGGCAATCGCACGGCAATTCATTGGAAAGTGTCCAGTCGTCATTAATTGGAGTTAATTTGGAAACAAACACTTGGTCTGGAGAATATGCTTTCATTTTAGTTTACGTCAACATAACATTTCTAGTAATGATAATATATAAAATTCAAGACCCGCCACCGCACAAAAAAATTTATATTTATATTTACTTTAAACGGTTCATCAAATATTTCAGGTTCTTACTGTTCTTAAATTTTATGTAGAATACGCAAAGTCTTTTGTTCGTCAAACGTATTGAATAAGCAGTAGGCAATAATGTCAAAACTATTTCATAACCTAGTGATATATTCGGGTATTCATATTCTGTACGATCAATGAATTACGTGCAAGATGTATATTCTTAGTCGCTACAGTTTGTGGCTTCGGTGGTGTAATCGTTAACGTACTGGAGTGTTATACCCAACTTCGTGGATCTGATCGTCCGAACATATTCTTGACTTATTAAGGGGGAAAACAACATTCGTATACCTTTCATTGGGAAGAAAGTATATCATTTTGTCCCATTTTATAGATTTGTATGTATGTATTGTATGTACTTGGAGCGACAGCCTGTGAACGGGCTGAGGCCTACTGGCGACGTCCCTGCCTCGCGGCCATGGGTTAAGGGGGTACGTGTGGTTAGCACGTAGTTAGACACACCCACGCCGTTTTTCGGACTTCTCAACATGAGAAGTGAATTTTCTCATTGTCAACCAAACGTCTCACCTTTATCATTCAGCAGTAAGCACATTATTATGCGTGACCCTGATGGTAAATTTGAAAACATACGATAAACTTAGTTTAGTTAACGAAAATAAACGTCTAATTTTCTTTCGAGTTAAGACTATATTTAGAGCAGCTTCTATCGTTTAGTGAAATAAATCATATCTTGTGTAGTTTGGCCATGACTGTCCTAACTATAACACTGCTATTGAAATACAAGCGATAGCTACCCAGAGCGCAATGGTTTTCAATAGACCGTGTTGTTTGCTGTGGTCGTACGTCTTTCGGTCAAACTGATGTAGATAACTACAATTTTTGCATTTTTTTATTTAGAACCACAACCAGAATCAGAACTTATTTCTGCATCTTGAGATCAAACAAATAAAGTATGTATATAAGTATAGAAATCAGGACTTGATGTATCTAAAAAATTATATATTTTGTTAGTTGAAAGAAACAGAAAAGGAATCGTGTTTGTCCGACTGCAAATATTTCGTGTGTGTAGTTTCGTGTGTCTGGCCGCAAGGTAGCATAGACGAAGGACCACAGCCAACCCACACTGCCTGCGAAAGACCATTGCGTCTGCTCATCTGCGGCGGCGCCTTGTGGGGAGGGGAAATCCCCAAGGCGACGAGTCCGTGAGCATCGGATATCCAGCTCCGCCCAGCAGGAACACCGCCACCTCCCGACACACGCACCACACTTACAGGATTAGTGATCGATGTATGTGACACGCTTCAAATAAAAAAGTTTAACACGCCGTGCTCGAAACGCTTGTCCTTGTTTTCCGTGTGCGAAACAGCTAAATTTTTCACAGTGTGCGAAACATCTGTAACGATTCTCAAATGTCTTTCATCTTGACGTCTTTTTTTTTTACTATTTACAAACAATACTGTTATGACTCTGACAGGAATCCTTTTAGTTTTGTACAAGTAATGTGTTTTTAGTTATTTGATTTTTAATTTATATTCCTTTACTTGACGCATTGCGTTTCGCTCTCGGCGTCTCACAACGGCAGACGCATGACGGGCGCGGAGTGATTCCCGCACTCGTCCCTTTGACGCCCTCACTGCGCTCGACTGACAAACTCGTGCGTGAATCACCTGTTTCGCGCCCTTGTTACGTAAAATATTTACACTCTCACCAACCATACGATTCAAAAAATGAAGGAGACTCCAATAGGGAGCCCAGTAGCCTCTGTCGCACCGCCTCCCGCGCTCGCGAGCACAAGTCTTAAACGGCCGCGCTCATCGACCCCCCCCCTCGGGCGCCCATTTGCAGCTCTCCAACACGACCGCCCGGGGCTGCGCAAAAAAAGAAGACGGCAGCAGAAGCGCGGAAATCGCCGGAGAAAGAAATGGCGCGTTATGTCCCTTTTAACGACCTTGCGGGGGCTGCGAGTTTCAAAGCGAAGATTTAGTCACGTCCGCCCCGGGCAACTTTGCGCCAGATACCAACAATTGCGGATGTGACTCGCAGCGCATCGGAGGAGGTTAGAGGCCGTTGCGAGAAGAGATGCAAAATGTGTTAACAGCCGTATCACTCCTCCTGAGGTACACGACATAATGAAGTATATATAACAACATAGTAGAACTCCGCTAATCCGAACTCTGCAAACCTTAATTAATAATCCGAACAAATTTGGGATGGAGGAATCTACGAATGAAAAAGCACGTACACGGTGTGCGTCAATCCAATTTATTCTGAATACTCGTACTGCACGCAGAGCAATTCTGAATACAGTACGTAGAATAACCGTTAACAGCGGCGACACAAACTGTGCTTCAACTTTCCTAACAATAAAACAACTACTATCGCATGCGATGGTTATGTAGGTGCTGTACTCCGTAGTTTGCAACAGTGCCACTTGCTCATGTCGCTACGTTGTCATTTTCGCACATCGCACGCTATGTAGTATTGGAGCTGGTAATCATGCAGATGTGTATGTATGTATGCATGTATATAAATATAAACAGCACACTTTTTAGTTAATCCGAACACACCACATCCCGAATTAGTTCAGAATATCGGGGTTTTACTGGACGAAAAGAAAGTGGCTGTAAACTTTCTAAAAGCTTCTGAATACTCTATTTTGAATGTTTAATGTATAAGTACATTTAGAGAATAATTTAATATATGAATTTAACATTTACATTCCAATACCGTCTCGATTTATGGAGTACATGAGTTGGCTGAAAATCCGCTTGAAATTGGCAGGTCCTGGATGTCTGCTAGATTGACCACAAAATAGCAATAGCTTTGCAGGAAAACATTTGAACGGCTGAGGCTATGACGATCGCAAATTGACGGGCAAACAGAAGTTTGTTACTTCTAGGCTGTCCGGGTGACGCCGCGTCGTTGGCAGATAGGCCGACGTTTCGCCTGTCATGTCGCAGGCTTCTTCAGGGTACTGACATAGTAAAGCTATGTCAGTAAAGAAACGTCGGCCTATCTGCCAACGACGCGGCGTCACCCGGACAGCCTAGAAGTAATGGACTCGAGCCGCGGAAGCCTACGTGTACAAACAGAAGTTTGGCCGGCAGCCAATTTTTAGCTACCATGAACCCACAATACGCTACACACACAGTTTTAGAAGAAGAATTTTACTAATTATAGAAACAATACCTATCCAAGTTATTGATACCAGTTCCTCACAATAGAATTTAACTGTCGAAAAACTGCCGTTTATTTCAGCATTACATAATTTCTGTTTACTACGTAAGTGGGTAACACCCGAGAAAGTAAAAACTACGTTGCAGTCTTTCAACACTCGCCCCCCTGTGATATAAGAATGCGAGAGTAAACCCACATTGGCAGGTACAAACTACAAGACAAAACGCGCATGAGAGTGACACCGTTGTCCTTCCAGCGCTTGTTTCAAAGCATCAGGAGGCGTCATTGCCCGAGGCCGGTGTAAACGACACAGTTTTAATGCAGATTGTCTTACAGTTCTGTACAGAAATCGGTGGTAAGCTGCCTTCCAAGCAGGCGTGAATGTCGTATGTGTACCTTCGTTATAATATATACTCTTAATTTCCCACCACATATGTGCGGAAAAAAGGTATTGTCTTTGTCTTCTCTATATTGTCTCAAAATATGCGACACTTATTCTGAGACACTGAATGTGCCCCCGTGTTGCTCTAAATGCCCAAAAGGCTAACTCGCGAATGAGCCGGTTGATTGGCCATTACTCCAGCCGTTTACATAAATCTGCATGACAGACGAATGGGCTATTTCGAATATCGTCAGTCTAGTTTATGAATTAGACTCGGATCGCTGGCTACAGTAACTTTCGAATGCCACAGTATCGTCAGTTGTGCAATCGGTTGGCGTTTGCCTACTTACGTACTACAGAGTAAGTTTTGTAAAACTGTGTTTAGATGTAGAATTCAAGAAGAAAATGGAGGAAATGTTTTCTAAATTATTCATTTCAAAGGGGAAAATTTAGTAAAAATATCCTTATTGCGATACAAATAATTAATTTAACACATCGTAGAAATACTTTATGTGCATGCAACCAGTTTTGAACAGTAACCTCATCAAATTCAAAATTTTAAATAAATTGACTATGTGGTATGTGATGAAACCTCGAGTGATGATTTTATTATGGGAAACGCCAGTAAGACTTATTCACACAACCTAAGGCATTAGAAATCCATTTGATAAAGATGGCGGCAGTTTAAGGTTTTGTGTTCTCTATTCAGAAAGAAAACGGGGAAATCAAATTGAATATATTCAGTAGTTGTTTACGCACCTACGGCGTCATAAGGGTTCTCATGATCGAGCAGCGACAAAATGCCCGAAGGACTTGGCCCGTGGGGTTTTTGTCGCGAAGATCATTAGAGCCCTTATAACACATGTGGAAAATATTTTTTTACCTATTTTATTAATTCGTATTTACATATTTACTAATTAACTACATAACTTGACTCGATATGTTTTGTTTTTTATTTCCTTCCCATAACTCCCTCCATAAGAGATCATGTAGCATCCTTCAACTGTTTTCATATTTCCCCCGTAACCACGATCCTTGAGATCCAGGTCAATTAAGAGGTGTATTTTGAGCTCCATATTGGAGGCAATAACAAGCTAAACGAATAAGTAAAATTTAAAAGTATTAAATTCAATCACAATAGCATGTTCTTTAAACAAAACCAGTTTATTCATAGTTAATTTTCACGTCACGTGCACGTTTTTCTGCATATGCCCAGGGGGTAAGAGAAGGGATGGAGGCCATGGAAACGGGGAAAGCCAAGGAAGGGGGAGGGGGAGGACAGAGGGTGAATGACAACGAAAGAAAAGACGGAAACGAAGAATCAGGGGAAGAGACATCGCAAACCATTCGAACTACACGGAGATCAACAGTTAGGAATTTTTCATTTTATTCATTACGTTATGGAAACAGTTGTTGAACAAGTTGAATACAACCACTGAAGTAACGTTTCTCTCAACGAAATAAAATCTAGCATTCAAGAATTCCAAAGTTCGTTTATATCTTTCATTAAGGAGGCAAATGTATACTCAACAATAAACAATTATTAGTATGTAAACTATTTGTAATTTAGTAATTAATTGAAATTGACTGTTCCATTTTTGAAACAATGAGCTTACCTCAACTGCAAAGAGAAACAATCAAACATGTTTTGTGTGCTGCGTTTCTTGGTAAGAGCCGTTGATATTTATTTTGTCTTTTCCCTTCATCTATATACATAAAGCAAAAAGTAGTAAAACTGAAATGGAATCAATGGAATACATCGTAAATGTTAAAAGTAGCCAATTACGAGGTGAGATTACTGATAATGTTTATTTCATATTTCACAGAGTAATAAATTTTCTCCATGAGTTGCAAGCAATAATAAAACTCTAGTAAGTATATGCGAGTAATTTCAAAACTTAAATGTTACAGAATAGATTAGTCAAATTAGAACACTATCAGAATTTATAGCGTATACACTCTTAAGAACATTTTTTTAAGTTAATCGCAACTTCATACCTTTTAAACCGACAATATGGCGATTCTGAAACAATATGTTTTTAGAAAACCCATTATTGTACAGTGAGTTGCATTTTCATGGGGTATGCCTTTGTCATAATTCACCACAGGCGAAAAGTTCAGTGAATTTGGTTATGAAATACAAACCTCGTATTGTAAACGTGTTTTTCAGTGTTTCCACCCTACTGCATACAATATTGATTATTCATGGCAGGTCACATCTGTTGATTTAACGTAGTTGCAGCGGAACCTAAAAGCATCGCAACGACATACGTTCACCACTTCCAAACACATGGGGATAGCGACGCACATAAGAAATGAACAATTGTCATTGTCAGCACACCGAGAACCACCAATTTTCCAAATTATTTATTTTCTTGATAAAAATTACTAACGCAAATAAATAACAAATTCGTGCCAATAATATTGACAATGCAGGTGAATATTCAGCCCGCGATCGCGCCAGGCCTACAGCAGCGTCCCGGCCTCGCAGCCGGCCCGTGTTCTGGTCTCCTCAACCGGAGAAGTAGGTGTTCTCATCGTCACATAGCGACAGACACTCGGACATCGCAAGGAAATACACACTACAACCTTGCCAGACCGGGATACGAACCCGGGGCCGGGCATGGAAAGCGAGCACTGACTAATGAGCTAAATCGTGAGAGCACGTAACTGTACTCAAATTCACTCAAATGAATTTGTATTGATGTCAGATTATACTGGAAAGAAATACAAGATGAGAATTGAGAAATTAAACAACAAAACAGTTTCAATCCCCCTTAAAAGTATTTAATAGATAGGCAATTCAAATCGCTAGACACGCGCGTTATAGGAACACAAATCACGCAGTAGAGTATTTTTGACGCAGCAGCCCAGTCCTTCCGTCCTCCCATCACTGTCGTTCGTCTCCCCCTGCTCTTTATCCCGCTTTACCGTCCTCCCTCAGACAGGCGCCCTGTCGCCCTGAGCCACGTCGATCGCGTCCCGGCCACGGCCTCATCGCCGCCTGCGCGTGGCTGCGCGTGGCTGCGCGTGGCTGCGCGTGGCCATCGTTGTGCGTCGTGGTGCGTCGTGTTCCTCAGCATTGAGCCACGCGCGGCCACAGCTCCCGATGCATATGGATGAGCAGAGAGCAGCGCCGTTTCCATCTGCCTGCGGCGCGCGCCCCCCTCCCCCTCCACCCCAATGTCTCTGCACCTTTGCCGCCCACTCCGCCTTTCCCCTCTCTCCTCTTACCCAAAGCGTCACCCCCCTCTCCCTCCCCTCCCCTCCTCAACTTCGCCACTCCTTGCCATCTCTCCCCCTCCACTACTCCCCTTCCCTCCCTTGCCCTCCAACTCCTCCCTTCCGTCCAGTTCCTCCGCGTTTTCTCCACGCCCCTCCTACTCCCTTTCACACTCCCTGGTGCCTTTTCATCCCTTCGCATTCCAGCCCTCTCCAACCTTCTCGTCCCGGCCTCTCCTCAGTGCTCCATTTCTATCCGGTCCGCCTGCCTCTCCAACTCTCTCGTTTTCGCCCTTGCTTCCCCTCCCCTCGCAAACCACGCTTCCTTCATCCTCCCACACCTCCCTTCCTGCCATTTTCGCATCCAACTCTCCCTCTTCCCCCTGATCATCTCCTCGTCCCCCTCGGCGCCTGGGGTTTTATTAAAAAGATCCCCGCGGTCCAGCTGCCACCCGCCGGGCGACCGCCCGCCGAACGGAGGGCGGGGGGGGGGCGCCAAGGAAGAGACATCGCTCGAGAAGGGACTTATCGAACGCGACGCTCTCGACGGCGGCAGCGGCGCGCGTTACGGCGCGACAGTGACATGCGGCCGCGAGGCGCTGAGGGCGGCAGCCGAGGAGGCCAGCCGAGGAGGCCCCGCACCGCGTGCAATGGGTCCTTCCTCCTCCTTGCCAGGCCGGGGAGGCGGCTCAGAGCATCCCACAGCAGCGCCTCTGACCGAGCGGACCCAGGGCTCTGGACCCGACGGCAGTAGGGGATTCGACAGGAACTACGAGGGTCACCCCAAAAGAAATGCACAGCTGTTTTTAAACATATAATTTATTTTCCATGCCTGTTCTATTTTTGCAGCATGTTGATCCATTCTTTAGGATCAAAAAGTCACTTCCCCACATACTCTCCGTCTCTTTCTACTGCCTTACGATACCTTTGAAGAAGGGCATGAACATTTGCACGGTAGAAGTTCGGGGCACTGTTAGCAGCCTTAACAAAGGGGTCGTCTCCTGTGAAGGACCCACCTAGCAAAAACCTTCTTCAACTCCAGTTCTTTCAATATTCAACACACACACGCGCGCGTCTCTATATCCACCTTCAGTGGCAATAATTACACGTTTGTCAGCCAAAATGAGGTTGTGAATGAGCTGCTCGTTGTCAGGAGAATGGAAGAGCGCGGTCCGCCGGTGCTTTCCCTAATTGACCAGATACTCTGGAAGACTGCGATCAACAGCATCATATCCGTGAACATTGTTTTAATTCTGGTGAATGTGTGTCAGTCTCATTCACACAGCACGGGAATTCCTTCTCAACGCGTTGCTTCCGACGAACATCTAATGCAGCAGCCATCTTAAACGAGTGCTACAAGAGCAACACTTGCGAAATCAGGTTGAACTAAATTTTAGTTCAAGAAAGAAGAATGATTCAACAGAACCTGTGAAGAGCAAAGATGTAGAAAGTATATTATTTTTAGTTCACGTGCATTGCTTTGGGAGTGAGCTTCGGAGGAAGCTTCCTCGAATTCAGCGTCGGTCCGGAGGAGAATTGTAGCGCCGGCTGCTCTGAGCCGCGATTTCTCTCACCTGAAATCTTGCTTCTCCATGCGTTTTCTTGTTAATACTGGGAGAACGCCGGACACTTCACAAACGGCCTAAGAAATCGGTCGCACGCGATCTTTCCTTCTTCCTTTTTCTATCTTCACCCCTTACGTACACACACACGTACACTTGCATGCACTACACTAGCACAAAGGCCGGGAGACCGGTCGGGGGCTTAGAGCTTGTCCCAGCTGGGGCGGTGCCCCGCTGGTGGGAGATACCTGGTACAGGGAAACCTAGCTAGCCGATGTTAGGATCTCGCCCTCTAGCGGGGGAAGATCACCACCACCTTCGGTGATACATTCACTGCATTTACGGGAAGAATGACCATAGCAGTTGAAGAACCCACAAAGACGAAACAAAATCAATGGCACGCTGGAAGGGGCTGCTGCGGTTTCGCCGGAGGTGACGGAGGAGCCGCGTCCAGAGACAAACTGAAATCGTCTCCGCCGCTGTCGACGAGAGCAAAGTGTTCTCAAAATTACACACGATGGATTATCACGCGGGGATTAGAAGTATCAATCGTGCGTATGACATTGTTTACTTTAATGTTTCAACGCACCTCCTCCTCTTGTAGAATCGAAATATTATACATCTTTGAACAAATAACGTGCTGCTTGTTGCGACAGAACCATCGCTTTACGGAAACTGACAGCGCTCACTAGTGAAGTTTCACGACGCCACTTGAGCTCCACGGATCGAGGCGCGACGCCTGGATGGCGCGACGAAAGCTGCTTCTACTTCCTCCGCTGAGTCGACGGAAACACATGATGAGTGAGGGCCGCTGCAGCTGGAGGGTTGGCAGATCTCCATGTAGTAGGTTACGCGTGGTGACTCAGAACGTCACGCCTCTTTTAAATATCTTAATACATTTCAATTAAAAATTCGAAATTACTTTAAAAAACCAATATATTTCATTTTTTAAGTATTTAAAGGACTGAAAATACTTGACTTAAAGAACCCAAAACACGTGGTATAAATTACTCTACATACTTGACTTAAAAAAGTTATATAATTTATTTAATGAATGCAATATAATTGATTTAGAGAACTTAATGTGCTTAATAGTAAGAACGTAATATACGAGAATGAAATACAACATAGTTGATTTAAATAACTTCTCACACTTAATCTAAATAAGTCAATATACTTAATATTAATAAAAAACTCAGAACACGTGATATACAAAAGCGCAAAACTTTATTTAGGAACCCAATATATTTTATTTATAGAACTTACCGCACTGAGAGGCCTTCCTATTATTCATTAAAGAATCCCAAAGAATTGATATAAATCCATATACTCGAGTTAATTAATCATAATTAATTTGAAGTTGTCAATGAATTCAATATATTGAAGTTAGACTTGTTTTAAAGAATTACAAATTTGTGACTGAATGCCCCCCAAACGCTTTATTTAAAGGTCTATTCACTTACCGGAGTCTGTGAGTGATGTTTGAAAATACACTGAGGGCCCTGACCACCATTTTGAATGGGCAGCGAGGAATCAAGTTTATCGCTTTACAGTGTTACGAAAAAAGAAACAAAGCAAAACTACAACGCGGGCAAGGAGAATCAGCATATGTCGTCAGTGAACCAATCGGAGGCCAGACATCACGACCTCAACTCCAAACCGCTAAGGATACTAATACATAATATGTTCGATGGGCAGAATCACAATCGCCGGTGCAAGTCTTCGTGGTGCAAGAGTGCCTGCTGGCCGCATTTATCGGTCCATTTTAATTCGGATTTCCTGCAAAAGGCAAACTGCGCTTCTGTCACAAATTACTGTAGTGCTTTCGCGAGCTACAGTCGCCCAATCGACACTTTGCAAGAAATGACTTGTAACTTGAAACTTGCAATAAAACAGCTTGGAAGCATACCGAATGACAGGAATTACATGTTATCTTCAGCGGCTGATATTTTCTTAACACTAAACTATATATATATATATATATATATATATATATATATATATAATATATATATATATATAATATATATATAATAACGCGAAAGAAAAATATATTGAAGATTGAAACTAAAAGAACTAATATTGAAGACACAAAGTGAACACAACTCTATGCAATACTACAGTAATCACTTGACTGTTTCCTAAAAAGAAGCTCAAAATCTAAATCATCGAGTTTTTAGTAACTTCAATATTTTATATTTTTATTTTACGATTCGCTTTTGTCTACATACGTGCTATATTGTATTTATTGTGTTGTCGTACAGGATCGTCATGTCACCGAGCGAACTGCTGAAAGTACCAACCTGTAACAAAAATTTACGAGAAAAAAGCTAAGTACTCATACAACATCAAGAAGACAATACAAGAAAACAGGACACAGTAGAATAAAAAAAATCGGTTATCTTTATTAAATGTGTACGCATCTATCATAATAAACGTAAAAAGCTGTTATAAATGAGACAACAGAATACGATGAAAAACATTCGTATTACAACGCAACGGTATACTACATAAACGAAACTATGGTGTAACAACGGATATTAATACTCGAGGGTGATATTACGATACGAGCGAGGAACGAGCGAGTACTCTTGACGATCGAGTTTCATGCGGTTTATTTTCTATGACTTGTGATAACTTTTTTAAGTTAACGTTTTGCACAGACTCGTTTCGCAGCAGTTGACATGCAGGGTTCAACCAAGGTCACCTATCGGACAGTTCCCGAACCCTACCTTCTACCAGGTGGCTTTTGTTTGCCACTGCGCTAGTCAAATAGGATCAAAGTGAAATTACGATCACATTTATTTTAAAGAATATTTCACGTAAAAATTACTAATAATAAAAGAAATTAAAACCGATAATCATAATATAATATTTAATGCAATTTTAATGTACTCAATCGAAACTTTTACGGTATATTCTCAATGATTGGTCAAAAACTTTTATCATAATGAAATCTGTAATGCATCGGGTTGCATCGATCAAACGACAGAATTATACAATGGGAGTAGAGAAACAACATTTATTGCAATGTATCGCTTTAATTTCTATCTGAAGGTAAACCTAATCATTTAACTCGTAAACTGCATACTCCACTTCACGAGTGAACATAGTGACGCTTCAGCTTAAAAAACGTATTTATCTTTGACGTATTTACTTAAAACCGCACGTCCTGAGAATTTCATTGTTTCCGCGCTACAGAGAAATTCCCAGAACGCAACGCCAGATCAGCGCAGTCTGTCAAAGGCCTTATTACGACACATCGCGTTTTTCGTTGGCTGCGAACGTGAAGCAAAACCTAGTGCAACAGAACGCAAAGCAACGCACACAAAAAGCTTTTAAACTTGAACGTCGGGGGACTACTTCGCAGCGCATTCTCGGAACCTCTCCGTCTGTGGGGCTAGCGCTTCATCCAGCTGCGGCTCGACTGGCACAACAGCGCCAAGATCCGTCTTTGCCCCCGCCCCGCCCCGCAGCTCGCGGTGCACACGTCAACTCCACGAAACCTCTACCCGCCACCCTCACTCTCTCCAACCTCAAATGAGACCCTCGCGACGAATTTTGGACAAAATTTAATCACTGAAATTACCCTGAGAAGTGGCTCAGTGCGTAGCGCGCTGACTTCGCAATCGGGAGGTACGGTTTCGATCCCCGGGCCGGCCATATGGTCCAGGGTTTTCGTGGTTTCTCTCCGTCATAAGTGACTGCTGGGATGGATCCAAAATCAAACAAACACCTCCCACTACCCTACCTAACGTCCACGTCCTTTCACCCCTCATCACATATAATATGATCAGTAATAATAATAATAATAATAATAATAGATATTTTAAAATTTAATATTTTAATAAATGGCATGAAATTTAAAGAAAAGTAAATTCAAAAGGAGGAAAATCATTACTTAAGATAAGAAGAATGGAAACTGGACGTATTCTTGAAAATAATTTTGTTCTAAAGCAACATTTTTATATGTTGGTTAAGTAGGCAAGTTATTATAGAAGTGAAATATTTGCAAATAGGAGGAATAATTGTTAATTAATATTATGTCAATACGTGTAATTTATGAATGCAAAACGCATACAGAATGAGGGCTAAGACAAAGAGTTAAGATTATCTGGGTGACCAGTAAATAAACTAAACCTCGAGACGAACAAATATGGTGACATGCCGGAACGGGAAAGAACATGGTCCTGTGAAAAGAGAGAAACAATACATGTGTGGGTAGACGAAATTATAATATTTCAGACTTTCAATCGCCAGCAGTGGACGGGGACACAGGAGACATCAGCTGGAACGGTATGGTCGCCGTCAGTGGGGCCTCGTAACTTACTTCAATTACCGGAAGTGAGTAGTACGAAATTGGGTCCGATGTTTTCATTCTTAATATCATAAACGTAGAGATGTTAAACGTTTTTTATCAATAATTGGAATTTAAATAGATTTATATTCGGAACTAAATTACAATAAGGATGAATTGTAGATGTTTCTCGCATTAAATAGTTAGTGTTGAAAATTAGGTAGTCGGGAATAGATACCCACACGTCGTATAGAGGAGACACAGGAAACACAGGAGGTTTGAGGATACCTGATAAATTAGAACAATTATTTAGCGTCACGGAGACAAGCTAAGAATAGCACGGGTGGATTTTTAATTAGAATTCGACATTGGGAGATATGACGGTAGGCGGAACATTAAATTGACATCAACTAGGCTGCATCGAAAAAGAAGACGGGACGGACCTTCCAGCCGGAATGCATCAAAGAAGATTACAATGCGCGAGAACGTATCAGTAAGCCATGAACCTTGATTTGACCTGTAGCGAAGGATAATTCTTCTAGAAAAGACAAAATTAAGAATCTCAATAAGATGAGGTGATTTAGGATTCTAAATTAAATTTTTAATAAACGTTTAATTAATTTTTCGGAATAAGGCTGATAATTTGTAGTTAGTTGCCATCAATAAAAAAAATAATAAACACAACTTCCAACAATACCGATTCTGTACGAATGGCACGTCCACATACAGGAAGCTAAGAGCCAGCAGGTTGTATGTCGATACCCACAAATAAATTGTAATAAAATTAACATAATAAATATTTCAATATAAAGTAAATTTATGAGCGTAGCAGGGCAATTCAGTAACATGTACATTGTTATCAAATGAGATTCAATAGCGCGCTCAAGTGTGAAAATGAAAACAAATATTAATAGAGAGATTGATAAGAATATTACACTTGATTAGACGAAACCAAAACAACATTATCTCCATATCCACAACAAATCCTATTTCCTGCTCGAAGACGTTGGCATGGTTCACCTCTCTCTAAATTAATTTTGAAGTAATCATGATTAATTAACAAGCAATGTTCAAATATGAATTTCTGTAAATTAATAAAAAATCTTAGTAAGTCATGTAAATATTTGAATCAATTTAATGATTCCTAAAAGTATTGCTTAGCAATACGTGTTTAAAGATACAGAATTTTAGTGGACATTCTCTGATATGTCAGATTTGCCCATTGTCCTCTATGCACCGCACAGCCATCTCGGCTGCAATGCCGGCTACGCGGGAGCGCGACATCAACACAAGTTGATTCCAGAGTTGCGGTTACGACGCCCCCATAAATCCCCCTGCAGCGCCTTAATAAGGATGCGCGACCGCCGAGAAATTTAATAACCAAACAGCCGCGCGCTGCAGGGGCGGGGCGGGGTCGGGGGCGTTTTGCGGCGTCCATTTCGCGTCGAAGCGGCGCTGGGGGCGGACGAGCACATCCCAGCGCGCTGCGCGGCGCCGCTTTGCTGCGGGCGCTGGTTGGCTGGCAAACGGCTCGCGCAGTGACGAAGGGGGGACGGTCGCGAGTCGGGCAAATGAACGCGCTGCGGCGGCCCCTCCGTCGCCCACGCGGGCGGGGCGGGGCGGGCGGGGGCGGGGCGGGGCGGGGCGGGGCGGGGCGGCGGGGCGGGGCGGGCGCAGCCGGAAGTGCGGTCGGGAGAGTCGGGCGTCAGGGAGGGAAAGGAGCATTTGGAGGAGGGGAGGGGGCGAAGACCGAGCAGAGGTCACGCAAGTGAAGTGGGGAGGGATTAAGCGAAATGGAGACGTGGACAGGGAGGAGGGTGGAGGGGGGCAGAGGGGACGAAAAGCAGCGAGCGGGGGAGGTTGGGATCGGAGCAGGAGAGAGACCTCGGAGAGGAGAGTCTGCTGCCGAGCAACTTCATCCTTCTTCCTCTCTGTGACTTGCCCTCTTCGCTTCCTCCCACTTCATCAGCTCTACTTTGACAAACTACTACTGTATCATACTACTGTATTACACAAACATTTCTTTACTTTCTCTGATTTTGGCACTCCTATACACCTTATCATTTCAACACCACCATCTCTCTTCCCGTCTCCTCTTTAAGCATCCATTCACAGCCAGATTTCCACTTCATCTTCGATATCGCTGTAGCATTTATATTTTTTGCCACTACATATTTTAACCCAATTAATAATTTCACACATTCGTAATATAGAAAAAGTTAAGAACTACAGGAGGACAAGGCGATTTGGGGCGTCCCTGAAAGCGTAATAGTGTTTTTTCGAAAAACGTTTCTGTCCGTCTCTACACGCCCTTAATGTCTAAAGCGTCACTAGCGTCTAAACTGTTCAAAGAATTTTCAAAAAATAGATATTCTTGGACCGATATGACTGCACTGAAGGTCCTCCAAATTTGAAGTGATGATTTATTTTTGTAGGGTACTTAACATAAAACTTCTAAGACCTCTCAAAAGCTTGTAAGTACGGCCCTTTAATTTTTCTTACATTTTTCTAGAGTGCAACCGACCATGTTTATAACAATGACGCAGATCTAGTGTAAACTCTTGAAAATTTCATAACTATTATTTAATGGATTCCCATCTAGTATACAATTAAAAGCAAATACATTTTCCCGAACGGAATTCATTTATAAGTACTTTTTTGAAGCTATACCATCAGAAAGTTCAATTTTTAAACCTAGATTGCAACTTAAATAAAAAATATATAACTTCCTTCCTCAATGCAAACTTTTTCGAAAACTTCCAATTGAAATATTACATAATAAACGTTTTACAAAATATTAGTATTGTTTTGCTATTCTTTAATTATATAGTTACGGATTTTTGAACGAAATAATTTGTAATAGCATAATATAAATTATGTATAAGAACATAGGTAATAGTCCACAAAAAATATTTGTAGATTATTTCCGTTTGCCTATCTAATAAATTCCTAAAACAATGACAGTAACCATCGATTATACATCTAATATTATTTAAAAGCTAGGAATATTAGAGAAAGTATGTGCTGTTGAAGCAATTGTTACTACTACAGTACAGTTCCCCTCTTACTTTGTATTTCCAAACTGTTGGTTGGTTGGTTGGTTGGTTGGTTGTTAGTGAATCCGCGCGTCAACTACCGAGGTCATTATTCCCGGTATTGTAATGTTTTTTTTTTCACTTTTCCCCTCAGGAGGTGGTGGTGATCTACCCCTGCTGTACGGTGAGATCCAGCGCCAACCTACGTCGGCTAGCGGAATTTCTCTCAACGAGGTATCTCCCACCGGCGGGGCACCCAGTCCGAACAAGCCAGAATCTCCCGACTGCTCTCCCGTCATCTGTGGTAGCGGAGTGCATGTTAGCGTGAGTGTGTGTGTGTGTGTGTGTGTGTGTGTGTAAGGGGAGAGGCGAGGACAAGGAAGAGCAAAGGACAAAAATTGCTCGCAGTCTGCGAGCCGTTTAGTACGGTACAGCTCCGACATTCGCCTGGTTGATCGAAAACAACACGGAAAACAGTCGATCAGCGCAGCCGGCAAGAGGACCTCCCGTTCAGAGGCACTGCAGTGACAACAGTTGGTGCCCTGAGCCACCGCCCCCGGTCCAAACTGTTGGTCAATGGCAGGAGGCCTTGCCCTATCCGCACATTTTGCCTACCGCTCCTCTGTTCTTCGGTCCCGAGGTCCGGCGGCCGCTGGAAGAAATGGCTCGCTCGGGGCAGCGCAGTGGGTGAAGCGACTCCCAAGAGTACAACAACATTTCAGTCTTGCGAACAGGACAAGAAAGCATGGCAAGGAAAGTAACACAATGAAAGTAACGCAAGGCTCAGGTTGGCCCAGACCGCCGGCCAATCAGGGAGACCTCTCCGCCAATCACAGCACACCTGCCCCTCCCGAGAACCCAGGCATGATACTACAAATCACCGGGCGCGTAGCGCCGCAGTGTCACTGCCCTGAGGAAGCCTGCGACATGTCAGGCGAAACGTCGGCACCCCAGCCAACGACGCGGCGTCTCCCGGATAGCCGAGAATTCATTAGCGTTTTTGAGAAACTTTCTGCTGGAAATATTTAAAGCACATTTACTCGTAAATAAATGAAAGTGAAAAAATTGCCGTTAAAGTAAATACGAACAACAGGAGAGACAAGTTAAAAAAGTTACATTTTTATAATATTTGGAAAAAAAGATTTTTGAAATATTCATTTTCTAGGTAGTTATTACATTGATAAGTAAAACATTATACTATAAATATGTTTAGGATGCTTACTAATAACTTACATAATATACTTATATACTATTATTACATTAACTTACATACTATACATAATGTAATACATGGGTGGGGAAGCCAATTTGCCACCTCTGTTAATTGTCAATTTCAGTGACTTTTTTCAGGAATGCGTGGAACGGGTATTTATTTTGAATTCGGGTTGGTTGTATAGGATTGCACAATGGAAAATTTCTACTTTGAGGATATTGGGTTTTACAGTGGTAATCCAAATTGGCCACATACAAGGAGGGGTCTTTGGATGGTTTTGTATATTATTATGGCAAAAGTATATGTTACTGAGGAATTTAAATTGATAAAAGGTTTTAGTCGTAATTTTTTTATGCACTTTAGTTTGTACATCGTGTCGTCCGTAAATCTGGCGATTTTAATTTAATTTTGTGTTGTTAAATCTACTACATAGATTTTAAGAGTATGGAGGATAATTGTGATCCTTGCAAGAAGTCTGCATTGCCTTTGGTTTAATGTTGATGGTTATTATTAACACTAACTGAAAATGTTCCATTGGATAGAAAAAAAGCGTAAAATTGAGATGATACAATGAGGGGTTCCTACTTTTGTATTTTGTAAAGAAGCGCCTGATACATTGTTCTGTAGAAAGTCTGGGTAATGTCAATAAGATACCTATTGTATGAACTTTTTTGAGGAACGAAGAGTATAAGTGTTCTCTGATTCTCAGAAACTGCTTGTGAGTTGATATATTTGTGATAAAACCGAATTGTTCGCGGGGGATGGCTTCGGTGGCTCTTAGGGCTTGGGTTACACTTTCAGAATTATTTTTTCAAATACTTTGGCGAATGAGAGCAGTCAGCCTATAGGGCGATAACAATTTGAAGCTGCTGCAATTGTGTTAGGTTTGGGAACGGGGATAACTGTTACACGTTTCTATTGTTGGGGGTAGTAAGAGTTTCTAAAACAATAATTGTAAACATGGTGAGACATTACATTTTTTAATATGTTCTTATTTTCTCGCCTTACGAATTCTTTTATTTATGTTCAAGTGCTTTACAACATCATGTCCAGGTGCTTTACAACGTGGTCATTTTTTATTATTATATTTATTTCTGCTGGGGATGTATGTAGTATTCTTGGGTGTGGACCGTGGAAGGGTTCAATTGGTTTTTATTAATTGTGTTATGATCCTGATGGGGTTTGGTTGTGTTTGTTTGTAATGTTGACGCAAAGTAATCGGTTAGCTCTTCAGCTTCCTGAATTGAGATGTAATTCTTTGCCCGGTGTGGTTGGATAGGTATAATTGTCTTTTTGTTCAGGTTTTTTGTTAATTGCCCCAGCGTATATAAATAGTATATTGGTGACTTGTAATAATTTGTGATATTGTTGATTGCTGTGTATTTTGATGATCCTTTTGACTATGTTTGTTATGATTATTAATTCTCATCTAAGTTCAAAAGTTTTTAAATGGATCCTGAGTCGTCTGCTTTGTTTTTACCTTATATTGCTTCAGTTATTTCGAGTGGGAGGTCTTCATTTTTATTGTTTTATAGAATGGTTCATTGTTTAATTAATCCATTAGTACGGTTGTGTGGGTTATTGTGCTTAGATGAGTGAGAGCGTGTTCAATCGGTAGGGCAATTGAGTATTTTGAAAGGGGGTACTTTTACACTTATGATTTTTTTGGATTTGATTCTAATTTATTCTACCTGTGTTAGGGTTGGGTGCTGGGGCATGTTTCAGTGCTGAGTAGTTATTAGCGCCGGGATGTAGTCGGAATATAATTCGAATATTCGGGTAGAAAAGAAGTTACGTTGGAGTTGTTAATGCTGATGTCGAGAATATTCGAACTTTTATTGCGGTCGAATTTGTAATATGTAGGTTCAGTGAGGTTGATTAATTTGAGTTTTAATTGGTTAGTGATTTGCGATAGTATGAATCCATTTCGATAGTTCTGGCGGCAGCCCCAATTAGTGTTGTTAGCGATAAAGTTGCCAATTAGTAATGTGTTGTTCGAAGGTTGGAAAAAGTTCCTGACTTCATTTTCGACGTTTGGGAATTATATACGGTTATAATGTTCCATGTGTTATTTATTACGGTGCGGATGGAAAACAAAAAGAAATATAGCAATATGGCATTTATGTAATCGTATAGAGTGTATTTAGTACTATCCCTACCAACATTTTAAAGAAAACATTCGGAGCCGTTTTTGAGAAAAATCTAGTTTTCGTAACTTTTTTTAAAAATTGCACGTATTCCTCACAATGTTGCGTGAAAACTATTAAAATGTTCAAAAAATGTACAGGACCATAATGAAAGAATTCACTATGGAAAATAAATTATTTTGAAGGAAAAATTTCTATCTTTAATTTTATAGTTGTAGGAAGACGCTGCAAAAAAATTTGTTTTGCAATTTTTAAAAACTCAAAAGAGTTTCGTATGAAAACACCGCTTATACCGCCTTAATAAGAGTATTACTCCATTCTTACTTGCAATTGAAAGAAAAAAATTGGGCAGATTTTGAGAAAATTTTGAAAATAACCGGAGGACTCTATAAAAAGTACCCCCAAATTTTAAAGAATATTTTTTTCAAAATTTCAAAGCCTCAACTCGAGCCAGATAGACCGGGGTTCCTTCAGTTTGTATAAATACTCAGTATGGTTCAGCCACTAGTGGTGTTGCCAGACGGCCAGACTGACCGAAAAGAACCAGTATCTTTTGAAAAGAACCAGGTATCAGGAGATGATCGATGGTATCATCGAGAGTATCGATGGAGACTATCGGTATCGGGAGATCCCAAAACGTGTATTTCCGTTGAAATCTCGAAATTCCCGCAGCATTACATAATTTTCCCTATACTACGTATATTACACCGCATATATTTATGTATACGAGAAAGTAAAAACATATGTAGTTATTCGTGATATTCAAGTTTTATGATTATTTTCGCAAAATACACATCTACGGGCCGGTTTCACCAAACGAAGAGTAAGAGTTTACTCTGGAGTCAATCATGATTACTCGAGAGTAACTTCTTGGAGCGTTTCACCAACACTTTACTCAGGTGTAAATCGCTTACACGAGAGTAAATTCGAGAGTAACTCTACAACCCGAAAAACCGTCGGGTAACTTACGTAGTAAATTCGGTTTTCAACGTGCATGTACCTCCGAAGTGTTATGACGGCTCGACGATTACGAATGATAGTATTTGAAGACGATTCCAGCAATGATTCGGAATATTATCCATTAGGGAGAAGACAAAGGGTGCGAGAGATAATGGATTGGTTTTAATTATGACGATCGAGATTTTTGTCATGGAGGTTATGTTTGACCAAATCAGTTGTTTAACTTCATCAGATACTTTGTAAACTATAGAGAACGGCTAAAGTTCTTTTTGTCCCATGTGGATACGAAATAAAGGTAGTACTTACCGAATACGACAACAAAAGGAAAAATAATAACTACAGGAATCTTTAATAATATTCAGTCTTTCTTCGCTGGAGACTAGTTACTAATTTGTTAGCAATGCAGAAAATCTAATTACTTTCAGTTTTCGTTTTACCGAGGGCCGGTTGTTCTTCACATGAATTTTCTATAACTAGGGAACGAAAATTGTTAGTTTTTCAAAATGTTGGCTGCTGGATCGTTCGTGTTTTCTAAATTTTATTATAATTGTTTATTTTTTAAACTTTTATTCATCTTTCAACCTATTTGTACTAAAATGTTGTGGAAAGGATTCTTGAACTCAAGAAACGTGCGCAAATGATTTTCTTCCCCCACCACGTCACATACAGTTTTACCGAATAAATAAATGAATATTTCTTAGTAAACTTTGTTTCCCCTTGG
>BOPP01000028.1:10944176-10986926 GCA_017312745.1 Gryllus bimaculatus
GCCCTACGAGCCCTTGGCAGCGGCTCCGCATTGTTCTCCCTTCGCCGGCGCTGCCGCCCTCTGCCCAGGCTCCCGGGTCGCCGCCACTCCCCCGCCCTTATCATGCAAATTCCATACTCGTCACCAGTGAAATAGTCTACAGTATTAATTCTAATACACGCATACATTTGCGGAGAATATACAGCCTACTTACATGTCAATGATGTGAATGCTAACGTTACATATAATATATTATGGACTCTCTATTTCATTTTATTTTCAAAAAACAAAAGATTCATATTATTTAAAGGCAGTTATATTATTATGTTAAACAGAAGAAATAATAAAAATATTTCACGTTGTATTTTTGCCATGCACGGATATAACGTTTCGACGAGGTACACGGTTTCGTTTGATATCCGGAATCTTGGAGAAATTTAAAAACAATGAAACAGTTAGGATTTGGATTGGAATATAAAAATATTTTATAGTGTTGGTGCTGGTAATTTTCAATATCTCATGTTTGAAGTTTTGTCTGTATTCGTACACTAGTGCGTCACTCCTTTTACAGCACAGCTGCCGTCAGGTGGCAAGGAAGAAAGAGGCTTGATAAAAAGAAGTGTGGAAAAAGTCAAAAGCAAGGAAAGTCCGACTCGGTGAGCAAGGTGACCGCGACCCGAGTGCTGGTCAGAGCTCGAATGGGCGGGCAGTACATTCTGTGCAGATGCGTCGTAAGGTCTTCTCCCAATCACCCACCAGCAGAGGAGGCTCAGCGCCTCAACTGGTCACTGCAGCGCCTCTGACCGGGGCTCAAAGCTCTCCACTCCGCACGGGGACAGGACACTAGCCCGTCAGCTGGGCCGAGTTCAGCCGCTGTCGGGAGGAGAGCTCTAGCGGCTGTCTGCGTTGCTCGGTGGCTATCCGACGTTTCCCCGATCAACACCAGGCGAATGCAGGAGCAGTACCATAAGAAACGGGCCACGGACTGCGCGCGATCTTTCCTTCCTTTCCCTATCATATCCTCACCCCCTCACACACAGTCACGCTAACCTGCACTACACTACCCCTCATGCCAGGTGACCCTATCGGGACCTTAGAGCTTGTCCCGGCTGGGGCGATGTCCCGCTGGTGGGAGATACCTGGTTGAGGAAACCTGGTGAGGAAACCGGTTGCTAGCCGACAGTCTGTCGGCGCCGGATCTCGCCGTCCATGGAGGGAAGACCCACGCCGTCCCCCGAGAAAAAAACCGCATTACACTTACGGAATAACGACCTAAGCAGTTGACGCGCCCGGAATCACTAACTATCAATCCCAAACATCCAATGGGAAGACGCTTTCCCGACCCTCCTGGCCCTGGCTGAGAGCTGGGAGGCGATGTGGGCTCCTGGCGACGGGACGGGGGAAATGCGCTGCCATTGCGGGCGACGACTGCGCGGCACCTGCCGTCCTTCGCAAGCACTCAGCTCCCGCAGCCGCCACGGAAGGGGTGCGCACGATGGGGAATGAAAAAAAGAATACATTTTAACTCATTTATTACCACCAAACTGGCGGATAAAATTATTTCCCAAATCGACCAACGACGTTATTCAAACTTCTTTTTCGATGCATATCGACTAGAGAGCGAAAGGACTTAGCCATGAGCATTCTAAAGAAGGGATCCATCCGGAGAGTTTGTATGAGGTCGTAGATTTAATGCTAAAAAACGAGTGACGTATGGGTCGAGTATTTGCAAGTTATTCGTCTGTTTACGTCTGTTCCAGGATCATCGGGGTAAAATGAGAGCAGCCTTTCTGTGCCACGCCGGGTAAAAAATTACTTGCGCCGACGTTGCTGCAAAATCGACTCAATCATACAGCGATCTGGCATACGTGTCCAGAGTTGAAAATCGATATTGAGAAACTGATAGATGAATTCATTTCTAAAATCTCCAAACGAGTGTCAGTTTTCGCACTGCGACATTTCATGCGTAGATCCATTCCAACTACAAAATGTTCAATAAACAACATATTTTACACCGTTACCATGTTTTTTAATAAACCTTAAATACAAGAAAAAACTGATGACTCCCCCCGTATTACTACCCTCATGAAATACATGGGAGAACCATACCAATTACTATGCGGAGCAGCAATGGGCCCTCGCGGAGGTGCGGCAGGCGGAGTGGGTGCATCAGAGCGTCGAAGCAAAGACGGAACTTAGAACCTTAGCGGGGGGAACCTTAGAAGGTAAAAATAAATTTTGCTCTTTTCAATAGACACACTTTTGTTTCAACATTCTTTAACAAATTGAAATGCTAGCCTAATGGATGAACACACTTAAACTCTCTGGTGGACTACCAAATAATATATTTGAATAACAGTCGTCACATTCCATCAGGACTATGCATCATTATGCATCAGGAGCACACAAAGCGCATTGACGGTCGTGATTTACATCAATTTGCACATTTCATGTTCAATTAGCTCTCTCTTCAAACATCAACGTGAGTGTTGAGGTATCAATCGTTTCCTGTATTATTCCAGGGCCTTTTGTAGCTCTGCCACCCAACTGATCTTCAAAAATGGCGTCTCCAAAGAAATAGAATTTTGCGGAGACGTGACAAATTGCACATAGACTTTGAAAATATTACGCATTTATTTAAAATGCGCATCCAAATATTAATTACAAATTCAACCCGCAGCACTCAGTAAGATATTACGTTAAATAGCTCATAAAGAACCAATCATTGAGATCAAGGACCTCAAGAAACTTTTCTCACACCGTTAATAACAGGATGAGATATTCTTGGACATTCTATTAAATTTTTGCTGCTTCGGCACTAATCAATACTACCAACGCCTCCTTATTCCAACCGTTCTTGATGGTGACCATCTTTGTGACGTCACGCTTAGAAGGCTTAGACTCCTCTCTTACACTATGCTTGCATCTGTATGCACCGTGGTTTGTGCAGGCTGACTAGGATAATTTGCATAATTATTAATTCAAGATTCGTTCTCGCAGCAAGAACTAAAAGTACTATTAATATACACTTGATTCGGATGAAGATTGTTTCTTGTGCTGTGAAAACATTCATATAACGTTTTGCCGAGGTCTACATGTGCCTAATTGTGGAAGGGTATTGGTGTACTGGGAAGAGTGAAGGCGTGTCTGATTAGGTTTGGTTTGTGTTTTACCTGAACCAGATTTTCGTTATGAGCAGTGGTTCGGTAAAACTTTCAAGTCAACGGTTTCAGTCACGTAGGTTTTTCAAGAGTAAAAAGCTTTTTGGATATTTTTGTGACTTGCACGTAAAGCGAAAAGTTAACTGTCAAAAAATATAAAATTTTTACTTCAAACATTTTTAAAGAAGTTGTCAATTTTTCCAAGAAATCTCTCGATAATATCGAATAAATCTTAATTGAAAATTATTTTCCTACATCAATTGCATTGCTTTTTTAATTTGAATTTGACATTGTGTTAGTACTTTGGAAGTTACCTTTAAAACTTTTTAAACAAATAAATACGTTTCGTTAACAACTTTCCTTCGTTGAATGAAAGTAGGGAAGAGAGTGGGGAGTGGGGTTTAAGACACGAGAGTTCTCGCACGGGTGTGCGGAGGCAGTAGAGGAAAACTGGTGCTATGGAACAACACAGAGAAAAATATTAAATTAACTAAAGCACTGTAGCTTGAAATAAATGAACAACAAAAATAAAAACGCACTAACCAACAGTACTACGTGAATTAATTTAAAATTATAGAAAGAATAGCGCAAGTCACTCGACATCTGCCAACAATTACAATCCAGACGCACGATCATATCTGGAAGTCTGTACATCAACGCCCATCATCATTACCACGTAATTTCGAAGTGAACTCTACGCCTAACTGAATTGTTTCTAATGGTGACTAATGGTGACTAATGGTTTTTATAATTCAAAGAGCAAAATATGAGTTTTATTATTTTTTGTCTTGGAAATGTTTTTATTGAGGTATTACGTAAGAACGCAGATAATAATCCAATACTTTTTACTATACAAATATTAATTAGATCGCTGGTGAGGTAGATATCTCCTAATATTTAAGGATGATAAATAAAAGATTTTTTCTGTCCGGAAGCTGAAAGTTCTGAGGATTATCGCTACGCGATAGAAACGATCATTAGCAAAATAATTTGTTGATACTAAACAAAATTTTTTATTTGCCATACTTGCCATACTAGTATACAAATATTTTTTTTAAATTTTCGCCCAGCAAGTTGGCGCCATCTCCCTCTGGTCCTCATAACAAATCCAGGAAAGTTATATATATTGTAAAGAGTAGGGTTGTATTTGCTAGGGTTGTACTTGGCTTTCTCAAGAGCTTTACCAAGAAAAGCGAAAAGATAAGTGTCAAGGAAGACTGAATAACTACTTCAAATGATGTTTTAAGGAGTGTGAATTGTTTGAAGAACATATCTTTATAATACTGAAAAAAACTATATTGAAAATGTGTTTCCAGAATCAAATTATTGTTTTAATTTTTGTTTGATATTTGAAGTAAGGTAACTAAGGAGTTATATTTGTACATTTGTTAAGATATAAACACGTTTCATTAACAACTTTCCTTCTTACCAGAAAGAGTAGGGAAATAGATATGGAAATGATGGGGATTAACTTGCCGAAAGTTAGCGCATAGGTACGCTAGTAATAGATATATGTATTGTAAATATTTAGAATAATAACATTTATGAATTCCATAATACAACATATCATAAGTAATACCACAAGTAGTTTGGCAATTGTCGATGAATCCCCGACCGAGATACTCTTGTTCAGTACAGAGAAGCGGTACGAAAAATCGGATGGGAAAATGAAAAACTTTTTCAGATACACCTACCGGATTGATGTATTTTGTTTGTATAGTAAACCACTGTTTCCATTTCACGGGTGGAATAGTCAACAACAACGCACAAAACTAAATACTACGTAAATAATTTATCGATGTCCTTGCGTCATCCTGAGCAGTGAAAAATGTTTGGCGGTTCAAGATTTTGCGGTTGTTATTCCAGTATGTTCATTTCTCAAATTGTTCAGCATTCACGAAACGTAGATAGTCCCTTCGGCCGGCCTCGCCTGTTGCCATAAAAGCACCAGTTCCATAACCGCAGTAGAGTGCTTCTTTTTAAGGGTTATCGCGCAATCGACTTTGCCAAAGTACCCAGACTAAATGGCTGTGGTCCAACGCAACGGCTACGCAAATGTCGTTTGTGTACATAAGAATTCCGAAGTTCCTTGGTGAATGGTATGACATCTTTGTAACAGAATATTTTCAGGCTTCTTTCTGACACTGGGTACACGGTAAGAAATTGCAATTGATGGGAAATCTTCAATTGGATAGTATTCAATAATATTATATATTAATTAGCTCACATTACTCTCAGTTACCAGCTAGGAATTAAATTTATAACGACATCTTGTAGTAAGTTGGTTTTTGGAATGCTAATATCATTACAAATTAGTTTCCAGTGATAATTTAGAACGCGTTCATTAGATACCACAAAAATAACTGCAACAAACACATGGCAGTCTCTCCGCCTCCCCCCTAAATCAATCGGTCATAACCTTATTGTCCTGACAATGGGGCGTCGGTTCTTCTCTTGTGCTGTCCGGAATGCAGAGGAGGATTTCCCGGTGTGTACTCTCTTGTTCTCCACTACGGCAATTGCCCCTAATGGAAGCAGAGCTGACGCTCTTGTCACAACAACGTTGCTAATTTTCCCGGATTCTGTCATTTTGAACTTCTCCATGTACCATTCGGCTTCTACATGACATCTGCGATCGCAAAGAGGCGATATCATCTTGTTTATCACAACGCTTGTCTTAATCTACTACAGCAGCGTCTATGAACACATTGTGCTACTCTTAATCTTCTTACTTCTACGTCTACGTCACATCTCAATTGAATAGTTTTGCATCCTCATAAGTATTTCAGTTACTTTTTTGTTCTCGATCTGCTTCGAATTCATGTTTCTTTCTCTCCTTACTTCTTCCTCAACTTCACTTCGTCATTCGTTATCTTCTCTTTCGTTATTGTTCTTACTACATTTTAAGGGTCGCTTTCCAATAACTTTGTTATATAGCGACCACTGACTTTTTAACTTTATGGGGAACAGAAAGGAGAACACGTAGGCACAAAACACACACACACAAACATCTACGCCCAAGGCGGGATTCCAACCCGTGGCCCTTCGAGCCCTCGGCTATCCAGGCCGGCAATTGTTCTACCTTCTCATTCTCCACTTCATCCTATAATTTTTTACCAATTTTTCCCGTTTCCTCTTATCCCCCACCGTTCTCACTTTTCATTCTTCTCCTATTTTTATTAGTGCCTCCTTTCCTCATCCACCCTTTTACCTTCCTCTTTTCATCCACCAGAGTTTCAGCGGCTTCCAGTATCGCCACATCAACTCCCTCTCATTTTTTTCTCCTCCTTACTCTTTCTTCAACGGCACTTCGTTCTTCGCTTTCTGCTCTTTCGTTCTTGCTCTCCTCCCTTCTCACTATCACAAACGTATTCTTAATTTCATATCTCTTCTCATTCCTGTCATCGTCCGCCGTTCCGACTTCTAATTCCTCTCCTATTTTCTTTTCTTTCTTGTTTCCTCACCTCAGTCTTTCCATCCACCGCGGCCTCCAGCATCGCCTGAGTAAAGCTCCTCTTTCTCCCCCCTCCCTCTGCTGCTGCCCGAGTGGCGTCAGCGCCAACGACGATTGTCTCGGCGCAAACACTCTGCCCCCCCCTCCCGGGGGCCGCGACTGCTGCCGCCGCCTCTGCGCTTTTCATCCCGCGCTGCGCTGCGCAGCGCGTGTCGCTCGGCTTTTGTTGGCGGCACGACAGCCGAAAGCGACACTCGCTGCCCCCGCGAACAGGGGCGGGACGAGACGCTTGGGGAGGGGCAGCGGGCGGGCGATCTGAAAAGCAACGACGCTGAAGTTGCTCGCGGCAGAAATCCCTCGCGCCTGGGCCAACTTCCCGTTATGTGGGGGGCGCTCGGCGGCGCCCGGCGGCGCCCGCCCATCGTGGAGACCGAAATGGCGTTGCCTCCGCCCCTTTGGGTCGTCGACCCCACCACGCAGTCGTCGTCAGTGGCAAAGGGGGCTCGGTGCATCTGATCGGGACGTCCTAGGTTCGAGCCCCCACGGTAGCACGCTAGCTGGTCACCTAGGTCGAATTCAGACGCTGTCTGAAGACTCCTAGCGGCTGGCTGCTCTGATAGGCAGTTTTGCGTGGTTTCTCCGATTAACTCCAGGCAAATGACGAAGCAGTACCCTAACAAACTAGGCACGCACCTCACACGACCTTTCCTACCTCATCCTTGTCCTATCCTTGCCCATTACTAACCAACACATTCACTCACATGTACTACACAAACACACTTCTCTGGTGATTAGTCTGTAGGGATTTTTTTTGAAAATACAAACTGTAATTATTTAATTTACATTTGAATCTCTAATGCTCCAAAGTTTTGTTGTAAAATTAACCATTTTAGAATTACGCGATTGAAGATTCTTCCTTTTGTTTGTACGCCCTGGTTATCTCAAAGAAAACTAATATTTAAATACGTTCAATGCACCGAAGTAATTTTACTTGTCCTCACCATTTTGCAAATTATATATGCATACTTTGCAAAAAATGAGCCATTGAAGGACATTCTACATCCTTACAAATCATCTTTTGTGTATAGAATTGTGAGAATCAGTGGTCATTGGGGTTCACATTATCTCGGGTACGAAAACTGATAATCAATAGTTTATGTGATAATTATCGATACACATATTTGGTAATGAATCGTGATTACAATCAAGATACAAATTACATACAAAAATTCACCATGCCAAACATCTTGCCAACATATACAATACAATATAATGACAAATTTAAGTAGTCCGGGATATTGGTCTAATTTCACCTGGCTAGAAGGGCAAGTAATAATATAAATTCCAGAAGATCGTACAGAATATACTTTTGGGAAATCGTTTGTTCAAACTCATGACTGACATTAGTGTCCGCGATCTGATAAAGCATTTGACATTTCTTTCAAGCCGTGGTAATTTAATTTACAAACCAATCGTACTGTTGATCAAAGACAACTAGAATATTTTCATTCCCAACAGGCTTTTACCGTAAACTCCGTGTTTTTGTTTTGCGTGCCCCTTCCCCCAAAACAATTAGTGGAATTCGATATCCTCTTTCATACGGGGCCGCTCACAAATTCGATGCGCATGGCCCTCTGAAATCGCGCAATGTGGGCTACGGCGCCTGTGGCAACAGACAAGTTCATTAGACTTCAATTGTTTCATAAATATCTTTATTCGTAAATTTACAGTATGACAATCAAATAGAACGAAGATAAAATGCGAAATCAAAGCACACACATATTAGAATTCAAACCCATGAATTATGAGTTATTACAATTAATAGGTTTTTCAGAAATCTCAAAACCGGATTGATCCGTTTTAAATATTTCGACAACTATCTGAAGTTCATTTCAGGTTCATTTATTCATTTAACTTTAAAATGTGGAATAACTTTAAAAGTGGAAAATTGTATATGACTTATTATGAAAAAAAAATTCAACCTCTGCAAGTTTCCTTGAGCCCTGGATCTCTACCAATATTCTTTCCACTATACTTCGATTATTTACAAGCATCAGCCACTTCGTAGAAGTCATGTCTCACTTCGAACGCAAACTTCGTTGAGAAATCGCGGAGAGGTCAACGTTCGCGATGTACCTTCCTGAATCTCAACAGAGGGCGCTTGTATCCTCGAATCCATCAGCGTTATCAACTCCCATGCAATGGTCGTCATAGCCTCTCCCGTTTCCATTTGACCCTCCAAGCACGTTCATGCTTCAATGACTCATGTCTAAAGTGTAGCTCAGGGTGGTTATTGAATGGAAGTATTTAACAAAAGCAATAAGTATCTAACATGGTATTTTAAAATTTATATATTTTATTAAGTAAATTAAAAATCAAAGAATTTGTTTCAATAACCTACGGGTTTGCAAAGGTATTCTAACTATCTGTTGAAACCAGTTCTTGGTGTGTGTTTCAATTTTTAATTCCCGTATTTTTTATTGTAATATTTAAATTGTTTCGAAAAAGTTTCTAATTTAAGATTTACACCTGCTTACAGCATGTACAGCAAAGCTTGGTACACTTGTCAATCTGCAAATGAGACCAACTATTATCTTAAGTCAACCGATTCGTTCCAGAACAATTATTGAACATTATAATTTCTAACTTGTATTAATTAACCTCCATCGTGGAAACTTTGCTCTGATACTGGCATTTCCTTTACTTTGAGGCAGGTAGCAGAGAAATAACAAGGCTTTATCAAAACCACAAACTCTCTGGCGATCTTATAGCTGAGATGTACTCGTAAATTACGCACAAGAAATTAATAATGAAATAAAAACACGAGAGAAAAAATAGAAACGAGGCAGAGAGAGCCTGGCAAAGTCAAACTTGAGAAGCTTCAACGGTGCTTCACCGAAATTAAAACGAAGAAAGTAAAGTCAAAGAGAATGTGCAGTAGACTGTAGCTGCGGAAAAGAGGGAAGTACCACCATTGAGAAGAGTCTGTGTTAAGTCAACCTACGATCCCTAATGGCAGAAGTTCTGGTGGCATTTTCATTGTCGAAGAGTTTTCGCCTCTTTTCAATTTTATTATTGCTTGCTACGCACCAAATGAGGATATGTGCAGATTCAAGAAAACACGGGGTGGAGGAAAAACCTGTGAATGCAATATTCAAAGTGACAAAAAGAGACCTGAAAAAAGGACGAAAAGAAAATGCTAAAAAACTAAAAATTTGCTTTTGAAAGTAAAACGTGAATCACCTAAATCAATAAAAATACTTTTTTGAAGTCGTTATATATTTTTACTAGTATTTGTAGTTATGTTCCACTGCATTACACAACTTTCTTTATATTAGTAGCTAATGGAACAGAAGAGTGGGCCAGACGTTCTCATAATAGTTAACTAATATATTTCGAAACATTAAAAAACATACAATAAAAATACGAGAATTCAGAAGTAGGCTAGTTATTCGGTTTTGCCAAAACCGTCTTCCCATCTCACCTACCGGAGATTGAAAAACATTTATTCACAGCTTGTCAACATTTTGGTCAGATTGGGCAGATTAGAACATGAGGCTGTACAAAAAGTATCCCTAAAATCTAAAGAACATTTTTAAGGCCTTTGAGTCGAGCCAGATTGACCGGGGAAAATTATTTTTGGTAAACCTCTATGAATATTTAATGCGTTAGTATTGTTTACAGAACATACAGACACACGGACGGACCGTCTGACTAAACGACGTTTAAATAGAAACCACATTTTCGGTGTCAGGGGACCCAAAAAGAGCATTTTGAAAATATCGAAAGCATTACGTACTTTTCACTATACCACATACTCCATATATGGCAATGAGTCTTAAAGGCCCATCGCGCACGCGACCCTTGCGTCACGCCCCCGAAACGCACCTTTCCATCTTTGCGTGCGACTGTAGGTGACCGACTACCGAAACTGTCACGTTAAGAGGCGAGAGTAGCCCCGAGAAATTCCTACGTGACGATAAATCATGAAGCTCCGTAAAAGACTAGCCTATGGAAAGCCTCGCGCTAAGCACGTGATAGAACGGGCATTTTGCGAGAGGGGTGGGGACGGGAATTGGGTGAGCGAACGGCGCTGGAAAAGATTTAGAATAAGAGAAAGACTGTTGGAGCGAGCGGTCGGCTATTAAAGGGAGTTCATCGTGTTCAACGGTGACTACACCCACACGAAAACGATCGCTAGTCTCCAGGTCCTACCAGCCATTATCCCAGCATCGAAATTTATTCCGGATGCCAGGCTAGGACAGTAGAAGTAACAAACATAAATTTAACAAGAGGGTTTGCAGCAAAATGATTCGACTACCAATGATAATACGTGGTCCAGGCGACGTATGACGACCGGAGAGCCGCGCATCAAAAAACAGACGCTTCAATTCCGCGGACGGCCGTGGACGATATCCAGCTCAGCCAGGCTTCGTGTTCCTGCCGACTATAGGAGACTTCCGTGGTACTTCAACGGGTCATCTGCTGCCGCCAGCCGATTTTTTGGACGTGTAATCCTTTCGGAGCGAGGTAGCAAAATTTTTATCATCACCATTTTCTGTAAGTGTTCTCACCCATTTTAGTCAATAACTAGAGTTAAAGCACTAAAATGAACAGTAATGTAAAAGGGACAATTTTCTATAACACACACAAAAAAGTGTATTATTTATGAACAGTTAGCAATGCAATTCCTTCGACCCAAGGTGCCCACCCCTGATGATGTCTCAACGCCGGTGCCAACGCCAACGCCCAGATCTATGATGATGTCCATGATCTCTCATGAAACTATTTTCAGAAGATGCGACGGAATGGCACAGACTTTCCAGTGTTCGTTTTTTATTTCCATTGGTCTAGCTAGCTATTGGAACTTGCTACTTACTTTTGCCAGCTGCCGTCTATCGCCACCCAAAGCACATTTTTTTAAAACGTTTCTTAATTTTTCGGGTCGTACGCGGTGCGCTCTCGGTCTGCGAGGATCGCCGCGTCCAAGTGTTGTTCAGTGTCTAATCCCCCGTACTTGTTATTCACCAAAGCAGCCGCATCGTTGGAGCCGGAGCACGGGGCTGCCGCCCCACGCGGCGGAAGCTTATCTCTGGTTATCGGTGAAAAAGTGCAAATCAACTTGTGAAGTGCTTTGTAAGAGTGTTCCCGAACAAAATAAGCTCAACAATGGACTGTGAAACGGGCTCTCCTGGGAGCGACATAGCAGCTGCACTGAGTAATCTGCACGATGTCAATATCGGCGCTGGTGAAGGCTACAGTCAACAAGGTATGCTGCAGTATTTAACACTAAGAATTTTTTTCACAACCACAAGAGAAAGTAAAACAATAAATATATGAAGAATTGCAACAATGTATTTACTTCAACGACAATATTCCATTACCAACAATTAGTTCATCACAATCCCTTCTCCCAAAACCCCACCTCCTCCCAATCTCCCGAAAATCTACCTGCTTCTGCTCCTCAATTACCCGACCGAAATCAAGAGCCGGAAGTGCCAATTTTCCCTGATCAACAACAACCAAATCAGGTTATGGAAGTACAACTGCAGCATTCTCAACGTAAAAAAAGAAGTGAAATGGTGAAAAACCAAGAAGCATAAACACTAGTGAGGAAAATCTAAAACGCAAGAACTGTTCAAGTGAATCAGACGTTACTGAATAAGGCGTCGAGAGACACCTCGACGTTAGTCGACCGTTAGCTTCGATGGAATAGCTGACCTCCATTGCAACGGGGAAGGAAGGGAAACTGTCACACAGAAGAATCCCTCCAAGTTTTGTTCATGGAAGCTTCGAAAAGAACACTTCAGAAGACGTCACAACCGAATCAGAGAACGGATAGGTCAGGGTGATGTTTACGACAATAGAAGACTTCAGGAAACATCGTAAATTTTGTGAAAACAAACAAATTCGATTCATTACTTCAAAGGCCCGTCAAAGAACAACTTACATGCAGAGATAAAAGACTTTCCCACTAATTATTCTGCAAATAAAACTTAAATTGAAAATGAAAATTAAAACTAAAGGAATTAAATTACCGAATTTTGAAGGTTTGTAGACTACCGAACAAAGATAGGAACCCAAACTCAGTTTGTGTAATAGATGTGAAGGACAATTACCAAGAAGAACATTCAATCTCGTTAGATTATTTTACAGTGTACTAAAAGTTCAAAAACTTATTGCTTCTAATGTAATACAATGCACAGAATGTCAAAGGTTTGGGCATCCACAGGCTAATTGTGGGCTAACTCCCAGATGTGTGAAATGCACTGGGAATCATTATTCTAAGTGTATACAATTTAGAAACACAGTTCCAGAATGCGTAAACTGCAATAAAAATCATACAAACAACAATAAAATTACCTCTAAGCCTCAAAGAGGGCATACTGCTCCAATTCGCAATGAACAGATATCAACCCCCCCCCCAAGAAACCCCATTCATTTTCCTCCACTCCCGAACAAACCTCAAGCAGCACCGCGAATACAAGTTTAACCTAAAGACTTATCAAACCTAATCTCTAATAGTTCCAGATATTTTAGATATACTATTAATCAAAAGCATAGATTTTCCTATATTCCAAAGCGAATTAGACACCTTCAATCACATCACAACCCAGTACTAATAAGTTTTTTCAAACCAGTATAAGAAATAAAGTCATAACATTTGTTACGATTAAAACGATTGTAACAGTAAGAGTAAACTGGCCTAAATTTTCATACATAACGCAAAAAACTACTTATTTCCCAGGAATATTAAATATAGATATATAGATATAGAATTCGAAATCAAAAAAAAATATACAGCTATTAACGAAACATTACAACAAGCTGCGACTGTAAAATGCAGAAATCGTGCTTGCAATAATAAGTCCATTCCAATACAGTTATTAAATTTAGTTAAATCCAAACGAAGTCTGAGAAGATATTGGCAAGAAACACCTAGACACGATATCAGATCTAAACTAAACAAACTATCACGGATAGTAAAACTACAGCCAGACAAATTCAGATGTTTCAAATTTCAACAATCATTAAAGCACATAGACGCAAACTCAGCTCATCTCTGGTTAACAGTCAGACATTTTGCGGGAGAAAAAATTGAAATACCCCTCTAAAAAAAATAATTCAAAAGCCTATTCAAATGAAGAAAAAAATCTTAGCTGATTGCTTAGAGCAAGTTTTCCGACCTCATCCAATAGTAGTGCCAACTCACAATAAAGTTATTGAGGATTATGTATATGAGCCTCAGGTTTCAGTAACAACGAAAATTAAGTTTGTTTGTTTAAAAGAAAGTTAAGTAGAAAATGAAGTTATTAGCCGTTTAAAAACGAGAAATGAACCAGGGTATGGGGGAGTAAATAATAAAACGATAAAGAAACTAAACAAAAACACTATTGCCGCACTCACGGCAATATTTAATGCAATCTTACGCCTAAATCCCTTTCCAAATGCATGGACAATCGCCGTCATCCTACCTCCCCGCAAACCAGGAAAGGATCCTCGATTGAGAGAAAACTCCAGGCCCATCAGTTTGCTTCCCACCGTATCAAACATGTTTGAAAAATTGTTACTCAAAATAAAATAAATACCTTACCGAAATAAAAACAAGTCCCGATGAACAATTCGGCTTTAGAGCTAACCATTCATACACGCACCAATTACTGGCACTAACGGAAAATATTGCCGAGAGCTTTCCTCAAAAGAAATACACTGTAGCAATTTTATTAGACATTCCACAGGCGTATGACAGGATATGGCATGCATGACTAATGTATAAATTACGTAGTTTGGGGGTCCCTGATTACATACAAAAAATAATCCATAGCTTTCTAACAAATATAAATTTTATGGTAAAAATCAATAAAACATGATCAACTCCTCGAAACGTATCAGCAGGCTTACCTCAGGGCTCTGTACTCTCTTTGACACTATTTAATGTTTATACTTCTGATATCCCACGAATGTCAGACACCAAATTAGCTCTCTTCGCTGATGGCACTGCCTTATTCACCGCTCATGAAGACATTTCATTGCCCAACCTCGGATACAAAATAATCTGGAAGAACTAATATCGTGGACAAACCAGTGAAGTATAAAAATTAATCCAGAGAAGTGCCAAACGAAAATATCCACACTTCATAGACCAAGAACACTCCCTAACGTAAAAATCAATTACAGTCCGATTCAATGGAATACTGGCCCAATTAAATACCTTGGTGTGCTTTTCGATAAAATATTAACATGGAAACCCTATATCCTTGCATTGGTAAATAAAGTTTAGGGGAAAATGTCAAAACTATACCCATTAATAAATAGAAAATCCTTTTTAAAAATGTAATGCCAGCTTATGATATTTAACTCAATCATCTTACCCACCTTAACATACGCTTGCCCTCTCAGGGGGAACGCAGCACCTTCATCAATAGAGACACTTCAGACGGTACAAAACAAATGCCTTAGAAAAATCGTACAAGCGCCCTGGTTTATACCCAATTCTCAAGTCCATGGGGAGTTACGTATGGGTCTAATCAAAGATCACATCTCCACAATTTCGAAATTCTTTTATACTACACTAAACATTTCTTACTTAACAAATGAATTTAACCTAGGACGTAATGCTGTGCACCCTTGCCGCATCAAATCCAAATTCCAAAAAGATAAGTTTCGCACCAAGCATCTCTAAACACACATCTAAAATCAACACCTTAAAAACGGAGCAGCGATGCCAATCGCAAAATGGCTAGGACACCTTTTCCTAACAGTGAATAATCTATTGAGAACCAAGCCCTTGGAAGGCAACATGGCCGAACAAGAAGAAAATAAATGAAACAGAAATTCAGCTTCTTAATAGTAGAATCAAATTATTACTTTACAAATATTAAAAAACAGTAAAACCTCGTCACAAATGGCAATTTTCATTTAAAAAATGTAGAGCCGCTTTTAAGAAAATGTCATTTAAGCGCTACTGTAAATTCCAAGTTTGAATCCCCTTTCACAGAAAACCATTTGTTATTTCAGTTTTTGGTCTCAAACGCAATAGTGTTTACAAATTACAGGAAATGTACATATTAAAGACATGAGGGAACTTTCAAAAAATTACATTTGTGTAATTTTAGAAATAATTCAATACTGCAAAATTAATTATGACATTAAACAATGCAATTAGCACTACCTGTTCAAAAAGTGTGAAAAAAGTCTTGCCCACGTCGAGCATTAGCATTGTGTGAATAGTACACGCGCCCTATCGGGATCAACACCCCCCTTAATGTACAAATAAGTGAAGTTTAGATAAAAATAAGTGAAGTTAAGATAAACGGATTTTTTCTAGTAAATTCAGTAATCTAAAATCATACCATTTTTTTTCAGTGCGTTATGCATAGTACGATTTGATATCACGCATGATGACATTGCCGAGCCCAACGATTCGGGAAGTTACGTCTAGATGTCGCGAATAATTTAAATATGACCCGTAACTACATGAAAGGTTTTAGTTGTTGCCCTTGAGGATTTGCAAGTTGGACACCTATGAAGTAAAGGAATCGAACCTTTCGTCCTTGTCAGTAAAGCAACTCCAGACTTTCGCCATTAGAAGGCAGAGAAACCAACAAGCTAGGATATACTAAAAGAGTGGCTAAAGCTCCTCCATTTTGAATCAAATTGAAGCCATGTTTTTGGCAGTCAAAGCAGCGCCCTCTGGAGATACAGTGTTCTAGTATTCTGTTTGGCGCTGGTTAAGGCCGAGTGGGCGCGGTCCGCGCGTAATATAAAGCCTCTTCCTCTGTGTTGCACAGCCAAAAACCAATCATTTAATAAAAAATAACATGCAAGGAAAATGAATTGATACATTTTAGAAACATGGTACTTCCGGACTCTTATTTTCATAAGAATGGAAGCTCTTGATATGTTATTGCAGTTGGCATAAAGCCTAAAAGTGAATTTTAATGCAATAAGAAGCAAACAAACGGATCACAAATAAGGCAGCGAACTTGAAAAATGATGTATTTGTGGTTTGATGACTTGTACATACTAAAGTCATTGTGAATATTATTATTCTTACCACCAATATACCTTAAATACAAATAAACGAAAAGACCACAATATAGAAATACGTTCTGATACAAACAACTGGCCAACATCAAGCACCTCTCATGATTTTACTGCAAAAAGCATGGCGGCGTCGAGCGCGGGCCAAGAGCACTGAAACCTTTGGGTCACCCACTCTCTGTAGCGTGTTCTGCCCGTCGGGAGGAACTGATGTTTTCGTAGCGCCATTTTGTGGTGAGCGGTCGCGGAAGGTTCGAGTCGGAACGAGAAAATCAGGAGGCGGCAATTCTTCGGCTGCGAGATAAACTTTCGAAACTTTTGATCAAAAGGAGAGCGGCGAAATGTTCAAGGGACAGAAAAAGGAGAAGGAAGGAAGGAAGAAGGAAGCTCTCAGGGAGAGGGAGGGGAAAAAGGGACGTGGATGTGAAAATGCGGAATGTGGCCAGAACAGTTGTCCTTCCGGAAGTTTTAAAGTCGCCACAGTATACAGACAAAGTACATTAAAAAATTCATGACTCCGCCGATGAAAACCGTATTAAGATAAAGCGAGGTATGTGTAGAAGAGAGGGATGGGGAAATCCGAGCGAGAACGGAAGAAAACAAAGTTTCGTATATAAATTACGATTATACAGTTAGTATGTGTGCATAAGTTTTCTCGTTTTAGCACCGAAACGCTTGAGCAGAAACGCCCCATATATTCATTTCTGCCTTTATGTATCGTATGCTTGAGTATCGTAACTGCTTCGCTACGGAACGGAATGCCTTTGTATTGAACTTTCCCAGAGAAAGTTTAAATCGCATAACGCGTTGGAAAGTTACTGGATTGTGCATATTCGATGTACCGAACCGATGAGCTTCTTTGAAAGAGCAGCGAAGCAGAATGTAAGAATCTTGAATATTCTCTTTGAAAATCTCTTTATACAACAATAACGTAAGGAAACGTAAATTACCATTTAAATTTTAGTTGAAAACTGTTTGTATTAAATGCAGAGTTTTGTAAATGATAAAACTAATATGCCGCTCATTATGTAATTACTTTGTTTTCCAGCTGTTTTAGAAAGTTTTTGAGACCCGCTACAAAGTGATAAAAAGGTACAAGCACAAATTGGTTCTAACTTTCGTCTGAAGTCTCGAGAGTTCAATATCAGAAGTTCGTGCCCTCAATACGTACGAATTGCACATAAAGAAGGCAAATCAGTTTTTCTGCAAGCAAAATACGATAAGAATACACAATAATGTATTTCCCTATATTTTCTTTTAACATCAAAAGTTCTTAAGCAATAGAAAAAATCGCTCTCGTCACTTAAAACATATTCGGCAAGATAAAAATTAATGTGAAAGTAGATACAATTTATATTTAAAATTAAAAATGACTTACATAATGCCCTTCTCCAATTTTCCACTAAGTATCGTTGTGAATGTAAATTGTATTTCTTTACTTATATATCCATCACGTAGAATGCGAATGGTGAAGAAGTGTTAAATATTCGCGCTTGAGCAAATTGAATTACGTTGCTTTCAACTTCATTTAGTTATTACATTGCGCCTTTTATTATTGCAGTTTCAGTAGTATCACGGTTAGCATAATGACAGTTATACCCAAGTTTTCGGGTTACGATTAGGCCAAAATATAGCGTAGGCCAAAAATAAACTTCGTACGTCTTCCTACAAAGATGAAGGTCAAAAGTGGGTTTCAAAAAATTCTTTCTATGCAAAAATTTAAGAAACATTTAAACACTTCCGAAAGATGTATATTGTTTAGAATTTACTAAAGAAATTAATATGTTTGTTCACAAAGTAAAATTAACACAACAAAGCGCCCAATTTATACAATTCCAATTGTTTTTTATTTCCATGATAATTTTACTGCGTGAAAAAAACAATTTACATGTCTCTAGCGAGTTTCTATGTTTTTGAAATGCAAATATTTACATATTTTTTTTAAATCCAATCAATTTTGAAAACCACAATTCATATTGCGGATAACGGATTCAGAATATCTAATGAGTTTATTAGATAAAATATGCTTAAATTGTCGTAGGAGCTTATTTTCGAAGATTTGTTGTTTCCTCCATGAACACACTGTACAATTACCAACGACAAAAAACGCAAAATAAAAGCCAACTCAGCCAATACTTTTGTCACTTCAAATTTGGTAAACCATTTGATAAGAAAAAAGCGCTAGCCCCGGAATCGCAAACATCAAATTGATCGATTGATTAGTGTTTTCGGGCGCTTCGAATGCAATGGTCATTAGTCCCTAAAGTGTAGTGCATGTTTTGATCGTGATATGGCGGTTTCTTCTCCAGCTGCATGGTGAGATTTGGCGAGGATCATTCTTCCCGACCAGGTATCTCCCACCTGTGGAGCACCGCCCATCCGGGACACGATTTAACTCCCCGACCGGTCTCCCGACATGTATGGTAGTGTGGAGCATGCAAGTGTGTGTGTAAGGGGTGAGAACAAGACAAGAAAGAAGAAGCAAATCGGGCGCCGTCCGTGGTTCGTTTGCCGCTGGACTCCTCCGTTTTCCTTTGTACTAATCCGGCATTCGCCTGATGGCACTCTCTTGTGTGTAATTTTTCCGTCTTTTCGGTTCAATTTCGTCCGGTACCAACTGAATATCGTTATACCGGCCACTTATTATAATTATTGCCACCGTATTAAAAAATGTCACTGAACGTTGACGATGCACACTTTTATTTCTCCTTCTGGCTACTGCTTCTTTTTCTTGCCTTTTAGCTTTCTTTTCGTCCACTGCTCTATCAACTCTTCTAAGAATGTGATGGGAACAAAGAGATCCTACGTGATCTAATACCAAGGACTTGCTAGGAACGCTGCGTGCGGCACTGCAGTTGCACTGCACAAGTTATGTAAACAATAACATTAGAAGAGAAGAGCGATGCATCACGAGTCCGTAAAAACAACATTGCAATTGATGAAAGTAACGTATATTGTAACAGTTGCCTATCTATGGTTGAGATAGCAACGCTACATTCAAATAGCGCGGGCAAGAGGTTGGATAGATACTCTGAGACATTTGAATTGTGGTGTCCGCGCCGACTGGGTGGTGACGCGGTAGAGAGCGTAAAAGGACGTACGCAAGACGAGGCGGCGTGAGGAGATAAGCGAGAGCAAGGCGTGGCAGTGCATGCAAGAGTTGAATTTATTTAGTGGTGATTGCGTGAGGCCAAGTATTCTCAAAACAGACAAAGCTTGTGAAAGCAGTAATGATGTTTTGCGACTTGATGGAATAGAAAAAATAACAGACGGCAAACTGGGTGATGACGGTGCGAGCTAGAAGAGTTTTATGTGGTGCGCTGCGGGTAACTTTGGATTGCGACCTACGCACCACGGGCGGTCGGCGCCGCTAGCTACGCCTCAGGCCCTGGAGCTGCGGCCACAAGCAGCGCGTGAGAGCGCTCCCGCATTTAATGGCCACCTTTCAACGCGCCGGACTGGAAGCCGCCAACACGAGCGGCCGTGATTCGACCCATCACGGTGAAGCACGACTCCGATCCACAAGATTACGATAATTACTCCCTTTTCAATTATTTTGTTATAACATCACCCGAATAGGTTTAAAAACATGACATGCTGAAAAAACGGTACTTGGTTAAAGGTTTTTGAAAATGTGGAGTGTGAACTAGATATTTGGACGGTTTTCGTGCCACAAGGAAGAGATTGGGGAATGAAACTTTATCATATGCTCGCGTGTGGAAGAAATAGAACTTCAGAACTTCGGGGATTGTAGAATCATGTCAGAGCGCCCAAAAGTGTGATTTCTTTGTTCTGAAACGGTTTAGTAGTTTACAGTAACGAGAGATTGCACAAGTGTAACAAAGAGTGTATAAGTGCATGGGATTTTGTTATATTTTTCTTTCAAGAGAGAGACTTTTGTTATTGTGATTTTGATATTGGTAAACCAACTGGCAATTTTTGTGCTTTTGTTGTTTTAAGAATAAATGTATTTGAGTTCAAAAATTTTCTGGAAACGTACTTCCTTTACTTGGACAAGATAGAAAGATCGACGATCCTTTTATTAAAAATATTTCCTAAATTTGTTTGACTGCTGATTATAAACAGATCACAATTGTCAACTCCCTAACAATAAAAAAATGTTAGGAAAAATATTTCAATATTACAAGGTATAAAAACATTGTTTGCTAGTACATCACATGACATAAGTAAATGGTCCACATTTATTTAATTATTTTAATTGACAATTAAACTACGTTTCTTCTTAATTATTGTCCTTGGTGATGAACATGTTCATCATGGGGCTAGTGGTAATTTTAATCGTATTTCATTACTCCTCTACTGCTTTGAAATCAAAATCGCCCTTAGTTTGTGTAATGTTGAGGAACAACACGGATAACAATTGTTTTCATCTCATTTTCACAATATTTGCGACAAACGTACTAATAAATATGAAACGGAGCTTTCAATTGTCCAAAACATTGTTCGATTGTAACTGTCTATTGTTTAAAACGTTTGTTGAAATTCATCTCATTACCAGGTGAAAAATAAATATAATAACGCAAGGCTCTATTCAATACTCATCACTAATTAGCACAACATTTTATTTTATATTGTCTTAATAACTTTCTAGTGCATGATTTTTCCATTTCATTGCGACATCAGTAGGTTCTTGTAGAGATAGTGACTGGAGTAAAAACTAGTGACCCTCATCTTTGGATCAGAATTGTCTTGCGCATACAGAGTACTTTTACTTTTCTCTGGCTGTTACATATGGCGGAAACATACTTTTGCTTCTCGATAACTGTTTCGCCTCCATTATTTCATTTGTCAATTAGGAAACTTTATCCATTAGTTTAATGCGCATTTATACTGTCAATCCCTACATTAACACTCCAAGATATCGTATTCTGATCAATAACAAATTTACATCAGATACGTATCTGATATCCAAGAACTGCAAGAGAGAGAAAACATTTTTTACTCAGCACGGATGACCACACGCCTCTTCAATTTTACCAATAAACCCGTCCCTAAGCTACCGATCATTGTCTTCTGGGAAATGATAGAGCTCTTTGAAATCACGAGAGGGTGAAGATAAAAGGGGCTTAGTACGTTTTACTATCTCTGGAGTGCACAACTTACGACAGAGAAAACGGAAAAACAATATTTTTCATCAACAACGAATCTTATTCTTCAACAGCCACAATATTCTTGAAGAATATCGTTCATATTTTAAGTACGAAAATAATAGTTAATATTTTTATTGTAATACAATTACATTTTCTTAAAGCGTTAGTTGTAAGATTAAAAGTAAAATAGTAAATTAAGTATCAATGTAAATGCGTAGACAAAATATAAAGTTGTTGGTTGTTCGCTATTACATAATTTATTGTAACTGTAGATCATTTTGGGGAAAGAAATAATCAAACCCAATTACTAAATACTTTTAACCTTCACTGGCTCGAAAATTACTGGAACAATAATTGATAGACTTTAATCTTCTTCCGATTTGAGACATTTAGGCAACCTGCGTAACAGTGAAGTTGTGCTGGCTGTATCATCTGGCGTTCCACAAACAGTATCATAAACAATAATACTACACGAACATTTGAATAATTAAACTGCATTTAAAAAAGAAAATATTTATAAATTTAATAGTAATCAATATCAAACTATTTTACAGTTACACTGGATTTTTAAAATTATTCAAAAACACGTATTCTGGTGCGACAAAGAAGGAAATCCATACATCTGCAGACGTTTTGGGGTTAAATATGTACAAATATTGTAGCTAGGAGGTTACTAGCGATTCTTGGTACAATTCCGGACTATTAATTACGCGTATTACCCAACGTAGTTGAACTGTCGTGTCCTTAAAACAAAGGACGCGCGATAACGGCGTTGTCCAGTTTCACCGCAGTCCGCGGTCATCGCCTCCGAATGAAGCGCCGCCAGCGCAGCGCGGAGCGCTCGTGCGCAGCGCTGGGAGCACAACGCCCGAGAGTCCCGGGGCTGCCAATGGCAGCGGGGCCGCGCTTATTTATGCCGCTATGGACGCGTAAGAGCAATGGGGCTGGGGAGGGAGATTGGAAGGGGCGGAGTGGTCTTCGGCGGAGATGGACGCCCCGGGATCAGCGACCTCCCACGCCACGCCCCTCCGCGCGTCATCCGTCAGGGCCTTTGGGCTTCGAAGCCGCCCCGCCCTCGCCCCCGCCCCCGGCCTGCACACCTGCGCCGCGGGCTCTCACGGGCGGCTGGCCGCCACTCACTTGCCAGCTCTATGGCTATGTACATAATAATAATAATAATAATAATAATAATAATAATAATAATAATAATAATAATAATAATAATAAATGTGATATCGACTTATGAAGAAAATGTTGACCCAACAAAGAGTGTATTGATAAAATAGTACTGGGTGCAGTACTGTTTCAGAAAGGGCCTGCTTAGGCAGACATTACCAACTGGTAAAACTCATTCACTGAGAACTAGGAATTAAACGTGGAATGTTGAGGAATAAAGTTCCAGCAAACTACAAGTATCAACCAGATGCTGTGCTCGAGACGAAGACGCACGTCTTATAGTTGGATCGGCGGATAAAACATTTCACCACAATTGCCCTGACATTCTCGTCCCTGTCAGCTTATATAATCGATGTTGCAAACCCTTTAAAAAAAACACATCTTGCGGAAGTCCGAAGCGGAAAAATTAAGGAAATATGATAACTTGACAATTGAATTAAATATCATTTTGGAGTTTCACCATTGTCATCAGTTGAAGGAGGCGTCACAAGGAACTTTAAAGAAAGTTTGGAGAATTTAGATATCAAAAGTATCTTTGACTTAGACCCACCCACCTTCAAATATAGCACACTGTCAGAAAATTCTTCTGTAGTACTCCTGTGTAACATTGATGTAGCTGAGGATGAACTGCCTTCCTGCGCAGTCCAAGCCGAGTCCTATAGCATATGCTGCACAGATGAAGGTTTTCCCTGATTATGCAGAGAATGTGTGAAAATCGAAATAATAATGTTAATGAAACGTATATTAAAGATCAATCTATTAGAAAAAACGAAAATCACTTTCGTATGCCTCTGCACGAAAAATTTATTTTAGGCGGCCTGGAGAGCCGAGCTCACTGAAGCTACAGGGACTGAGTTGTCTTGGCTCGAATGGTCACGGGTTCGAATGCCTGTTTGCCCTACAGCAACCTCAATGAAAGCAACCAAATGGTCGCTACATGGTCTAGTGGATTAAAAGCGACCTTAAACAACTTTTAAACATCAGTTAAACCACTAATTCACCAGCTTCAACTCAAATGTGACGTAATGCGTGTGCGCATGAAGTAACGTTCAAATTACCCGTTAGCTCATTCTTTCACTCAATTTGATTTATTTAATTATTTTTATCTTTATTTATTCTTTAATTCAAGGCATTCATTAATTTAAAAATCCATCATCGTGTTTACACTTCACATTAAAAAGAAAGTTACTTTTTCCTGCTGTCATTTGCTTCTCTCTTTCAAGTTCCATATTACACAAATTTTTAAAGTTAACCGAGTAGTCTCTTCAAGTTTTACCCCTTATTACCCCGCCATTAAGTCACGATACTCGTTAGGAACCTCCCTTTTGTCTGAATCTTGCACTTTTCATTCTGAAATATTTATTTCGTGTGTTCTGGAAATCCATTTCCCCATTCAGTCACTCTTTCATGCAATTGTGTTCATACATTATTTCTCTCTTATTGAAGTCTCAACGACTGCTACTTTCTCTTCTCAACACATGTTTGATCATTCGCTCATTTACTCACAAGCCCAGAAAAAAAGATGAAGTGATATATTTAAAATACTTAAGGCAGTCACTTTCACACGCCAACACAGAGAGAAAAATCATCACGCACACGCATATTTCATCGCAAGTCTGCAATTTAAGTCTTGTGATTGATTACAATTGATTCCTGGCGCGTCAACTGCTGAGGTCATTAGCCTATTAAGTATAGTGCATGTTTTACTCGCGATGTGAACTTGGCCTGCTGCACGGCGAGACCCGGCGACCTATCGGTCGGCTAGTGAGGTTTTGTGCAACCATGTAGCTCCCACTAGCGGGGACCGTCGCAGCCAGGACAAGCTCTAAGCCCCCGATTGGTGACACGGCATGTAAGTGTGTGTAAGAGGCAGGGTAGAACCAGGAATGGAAAGTTAAGATCCCGTGCTGTGCGTGGCGTGGGTACTGCCCCGGCATTCGCCTGGTGTTGATCGAAGGGACCACGAAAAGTCCCGATCAGAGCAGCCGGTCTGGATCCCCTCCGACGATAAGCCGGTGCAAGAGGCCAGTCTGAGACCCGCTCTCCCTTCCGCCTCATTTCGCCCTGAGCTGCTCGAGCCGCGCAGCGCACTAAGAACGTCGCCTCCTTCGCTTCAGCCCTCGCCCACGCGACTTATCGGCCACCGCCTCAGCCCAACTGCCCGGCTCAATCCTCTTCCCACCCCCCACCCTGGCGCAGTCCGCAGGCCCTCGCCCTCTTCCGCACCCCCCGCGGCCGATGAGTCGCGCGCTGGCGCTTCGCCCCTCGCCCCGGGACGTCTCAAATCCTGTCCCGCCCGCCGATCCCTGCACCGGCAGCCCGCTAACAGCCACAACCCCACTGCGCACACATTTGAGACGCCCAGCCCCGCTTCGCTGCGCTGTCCCTGCGGCGGCGACCACTGGCGCAAGACTTGCTAAGGAACATGTGTGGGCGGGGTGTATGCGTGTGTGCGAGTGTGTAAGTGTGTAAGTCATTTCAATATACCGTATAACCTTGCAAATCCGAAATTTCGGATAATATAATAATCCCAACAAAATTCCGTGTGGACGAAAATAAATAAACTTTTTCCTTGTAGTGTAAAGAATGGAGTTTATAATTACTGTAAACATGAACAATAAATTATTCAACTACGCCGAAAAGAAACGATTATTGATTGCATTGGTAACCACAGTGTATATCACATGTTTATGTGGCAGTAGTTTTGACTTAGAGGACTTGCAAATTCTGCAATCTTCTTTTGCCGCAAGGAACCGAATGTGCTTGATGATGCGATTGCCCTGCTATGTTGCCGTTTTCTCCCATCGTATGTTACGTTGCATTGTCTAGCAATCCTGTAGACGTATTTGTATATGAAAATAACATTTTTTTGGATAACCCAAACATTTCTGAATCCAAACACACCACATTTCCAATTAGTTCGGATTACCGGGATTCAGCTGTATCAATACATTTTCTTCCGTGCTTGTGAATCATCATGTGTGCACACTGAATGATCGAGTGTGCGTTGAATAGAAAAACTGATAAGAGATGAGGCAGACATGGAGGCTTTAATAAGATAAGAGATAAATAATGATTTAACACAGTTGGATGAGAGAGGGTCTGAACGGGGGGAAATTTCAGAACACAAATATTTCAGAAAATCATTCAACGGCAAATTCTAGGATCCGGATGTGTCTATAGCAAATTTCCAGTAGTAATCACATTGCTGTTCCGAATTTAGTGACTGCCTGCCCAAGAATTCCAGTTTTCCGAATTTTGTTTCGAGCAATACTGTGATGTACGGAAATATCTTATGCCCGACTCTTTCTCGATACAGCACCAATTTTTTTTTCTTTGGGCCAATTCTCAGGACATGGATTTGTACTTCAGAATATTTCCACACGGATAACATTGGACGAAAATGTGAAAGAAAGTAAATTAATAATATTATATTTTTCAGTAAATATTCGCACATCATTAAAGGCCTTTTTATCTTTCTTTGCACTACAAACAGTTTTATGTTTAAGTTCATAATCAATATTTTTTTAGCTCATATATATATATATATATATATATATATATATATGCATAAGTGATTTTGCTTTCTTTCTTCTCGGTTGTTCTCGGCTCACATATCATGTAAGCTTCTTTCTCGCATTATCGTAACTTCAGCGCCTAATTTAATGCGAAAGTTCTTATCTCACTTTCTTTCACAAATACCATTTTTATTACGTAACTTCTCTTACTAGTAAAATATTAGTTTGTCTAAAACAGCCAAGAACTCCTCTCGCGAAGTTTTTTCTTATGTCGTCGTGGTTTTAAAGCCTATCTCTGTCTACTTTTTATCTCCACGCCGACGTCCCCGAGGTTTACACATAAATACTGCTCGTTGTAAATGAACATGTAATGTGACATATTACAATGCCAGGCGAATTTCACAGAACAGCAAAAACCAAATGGCCACAGTCAGTAGGCGATCTTTCTCCCTCTCTCGCTTTCTCTTTCTCCCTCTCTCGCTTTCTCTTTCTCCCTCTCTCGCTTTCTCTCTTTTTCTTCCTCTCTCCCTCGCACACGCATGAACACTATCTTTCACTTACATTCAATACTACATCGCACATGGCGGGAGGCCAGGCGGAAGCTACACGTATCCCCGGTGCGGCGGCGCCTGGCTGGGGGAGACACCTCGAGCAGGAACACCCCGCAGATGGAACTGCAAGATGGCGCCGGATCTCGCGATTCGTTGAGCGAGGCACGGCCTCCGTCGATGATACAATATGGACTGCACTTGCGAGACTGATCTACCTAGTTAACACTTCCGGAATAAACACGCATTCACTAATTCCTTATTGCGTAGGTTCTGTCTGTCACAACTCATTTTTACATTTAGCCCTTGGAAGCGACCACTGCAATTTTTGTCGCTCTCTCATCCCCATTCGTGGAAACCTACTGGAGATTTAGAATGACGTGACTTCTAATAGTTTCCCCAATTCCGTAAGAGTTTCCGCTTAGATTTCTGGGAGGCATTTTCTGTGATTTCTTCTCCTTCAGCTAGAAAATACAAGCTCTGGCGCTTGTCAATTCAGCATTCTCAATATACTAATCTCTGGGATCAGAACAAATCGAATCCAGTTCCTCCGGGTGGGGATCATCGCCAGAGCACGAACAAGCTCACCTATGGCCACCCAAACACCGGGGGGAGGGGCTGGGTTCACCGCTCGCCTCCAACCCGCGCCTTTCTCACAGTAACTTCGCGAGCACCGCCCTCGAACCAATGAAGTCCGCTGCGCGTTTCTATTCCTCCGTCGTAGCTGATCCGAGGTTCCAGTGCCCCCGAGAAAACAATGAACGATAACATGTTTTGACAATGATAAAGTGCCGCGCCCGTTTTTACACGAAGGCGATGAAGGACATTTACGTCTGTATGTTCTTTACTGGCCTCATGAGAACACTCATTATTTGCTTTCGTTCCCACTGAATGGCATTTGGAAGACTGTGGGTGTGATCAATCGGAGTGGACGGTGGTGTGAAGGGAATTTGGATGAGACACGTGGTCAAATGTGACAAACTTGTAGTGAAAAGGCCAAACGGTCTAAAGCTCACTTTGACGCCCCTGAGCTTTGTGGTCGCTGTTCCGATCTCCTGCGTAATGGTAGCGCATTACTTGCGTCCACGATTGCTTTTGCAATATTGTAACTATCTAACAATTCAAAAATATTGATAAATATTGCGAATAGCAAATCTCTTCCATCTATAAGGAGAATTGCGGTTAAGGGAACCCCAAGGATCTCGCAAAAATATGAATTCGACCACATCAGCGTCTTGGATTTAAGCGAAAAATGTTCGTCACTATTAATGGAAATTGAAGGCTTTAGGAACATATCAAATATGTTATTCATGCCGTATGTGTGTGTGCATACAGCAAAATCAGTTGAGCCAGTGATGTAATTTTTCACGACTCTTTTTAGTGGATTAGAAACAAATAGATGTATTGTTAATCCGCCCTTTCGTAACACTGCGTGTACTGAAAAGAGTACTTGTATGCATGTCAAACTTGTATTTAACGGGTTTGACTGAATGATGCAGTTTCACCTGCATGAAACTGGTCGATCATTTTAAATAGGTGCCAGTATGAAACTTCGGGTTCTTATATTCTTTGCTATTAACATGGAAGGTAGTTCCGTAGCAGATACATTAACCTTTATACATTAAATTAATTTTCTTTTGTTAATTAAGTGTCACAAACTTATGGCCTGGTTAAATATTTTATTTGACATTAATGCATTTTTGGGAAAGTTGGCAAGTAGAAGAACACATTTTACATCTTTTTGAAATGATAATATGAATGTAATTTTGTTTTAAAAATTAAATATTTCATTCTTTCCTCATTTCTTCTTTAAATTCACGTAGAAATTCCTTTTCGCCCTGTCCCAAGAAACGAAGTCTACCAGTAAGCGCCCTCTATTAGCCGCATCGCTGGGCGCGGCGCTCTCGGCGCGAGTTTGCGGCGCATGAGGAGCTGGTCATGTACTAATTGAGATGGAATGTACCAGGGATTGTAAATAGTTTGGAATAACTATAACACACGAAAATAGGAAACGGTTTGTTTAATTAATTATAATATAATTGATAATATGATTAATACAAATGTTCGCAATTCTAGATTGTAATTTTAACCACATGAACATTCTTAATATCACAGTATAATTTGTGTTGACATAAAATAAACGTAACACATTTTTCATGCTTCTTGGATGCTGTCAACTCATTTGACAACCTGACAATTGGTGTTATGTTTCAAGCATATTACATTTGCATCACGCAATAGTACCAACATATCTCCCCATCCATTGTTTAGTCATTTTAAAGTGTAAAGTATCAAAATTTATACTTGGATGAAAAATTAAATATAGTAGGCCTACTTACATCAGGGACTAAAAGATAAAGTCACGACAGAAATAAGGGAAAAATGAAGACTCCTCTCACATGAAGAAACAAAACACGCGAAACAAAATTACAGAATATATGAGAGCTGAGGAACGTGTCCGATATCGCTTGCGTGGACTCGCCACGATTCGTTCCGAGAAGCGTTTGGTTTCAGGACTCGTCGCAGCGGGCGTCCGCAGCACAGACGGCGCGCTCTCGCTTCAGGGGCCACGAAATTGCTATTTACACTTTGACAAACATACTTCGCACGTCATTCGTTAACCGATACTCCGAAATTGGAAAATTCTCTGCGAATTTCAGTTTCAATTTCAGTTCTTTACTTCGATTAGGCTTACTCCGCTCCATATGAGCTATTCTTGGGCGCATGAGCGGACATTTACAATCACAGTATCAAACGGCATCCGTCTTCTCGTAAAAAGCGATGAGGAGTAGCCAAATGTCACGAGCGAACCGCATGATATGAACGACTCATACGACGGGTTCGCGTTGCATACCCATTGGCATTCGAAAGGGTTTGGCGGGTCGCAAAATCAACACATATGAGGGAAAGTAACCAAACTTGACAATACCCGCAAACACTACTACTAGTTAATAAGAGACTGATGAATAAATAAATGGGCAACACTGAGCATCGGCTGATGAATAAATATCCGGGCAATCATATGGATCAGAGTTCTCATCAAAAAATTTCGCAATAAAAAGTTGGTACCTTTATTTAAATCTTGGTACATTATTATGCAGTCAATTAAAAATACTAATTTCAACGCATCTATTATTATTAATGTTATTATTGTTAATATATTCTAATCTTGTTTTAACACTTTTCGTTAAGTTCGTCGTCAAGGTCTCTGAAGCAGAAAAAACCAACAGAGCACAAATAAAACGCCCTCCCTCGACCAGGAAGGAGAGATTCGGGGATGCCAAGCTCCTGAATAAAGGTAACGCCCTTCCCGGCATAGTGTTGCAAATGAGGTTATGTTGACCGCGTCATCCGAGCTTCCCTTCCCCGCCGCATGGCTGCGCTGGCAGCGGTGCGCGAGGGCTCAACGTTGTCTCCGGAAGGAAAGGGGCGTGGGGGGCAGCATGGGCAGCCAAGTTGCGAAAGACTCTGAGGCATCGCCGAGGGTGTAATACTCCAGTGATAAGAAAAATAGTAGTTTACGTGACAAGTGCGTGAATCAGGTAATTCACGCACTAGTCGACTTTGTCGACCAAGCGTATCAAAGACGACAAAAAGACGAGTGTGGGATTCATCTGGTGCCCGTGTTGTATATACTATTTTTAACACTCTGCGAGCAAAAAGAAATGCGTCAAGTAAAGAAATATAATTTTTATTTTAACTTATTTGTACAAAAATAAATGGATTCCAGTATGTCGTAAACAAATAATTTGTAAATAATAAACAAAGACGTCGTCAAGACGAAAGACAATTGCGAATCGTTACAGGTGTTTCACACACGTTTCGCGATGTTTCGCACACTATGAAAAAATTAACTGTTTTGCACACGGAAAACAAGCCTAAGAAACCGCGTTTCGCGCAAGGCGAGTTGAAATTATTTTCCCTAATGTAGCAAAACCATTTTCCCTAACACGTTGTACAGCCCGTAATCATGTTTTAGGAGGCATTATTACCGATAACTCGATTGACGGCAAAACGTCAATCGCCTGTCGGGCAGCGGCTTGTCAGCTGCTTATGGTCATTCGTCCCGTAAGTGTACTAATCGCAGAAACGACGGAAAACAAATAATCAGAGAATTTTTTGCGATAAACGGTAGCGCTTTAACCCTTCAGATGTTTTTCTTCCTCAGTAATGTTCACTGCTCAATGTGAAGGATGTTAGCCACAACTATGGCTATTTTTGTTTGTTTGTACGAACTCAACAACATTTTCAAAGTTTTTTGAAAAAGTGCTTCGAATTTTATACGAAACTTTCGCGATTAATAGCACAAATGTCGTCTAAAAATGGTTCAAGTCTCATTTTTGTTGAAACTTCTGAATTTTTGAAATTTCGGAAAGTTTAACATTTAATCGGCGTCTTCTTAAAACTAGAATTTGGAAGACGAAGATTTGTTTAAACGTAGAAAATATCTTGATAATGTTAATGAAAATCTCTGAATTTATGAAAGTTGCAAATGGAAATGTCATTTTTTAAGCCTCTGGCAGGCAGAGATAAGCCGTAATGCCGGCGACGTTCAGGTAAGGGGACAGACGAGTTAATGCTAAGTACCTCCGTTTAATCCTAAGTCGGAGGAACTTTATGTTCGTGGGAAACACTTTTGCAGATCAAGTATTATTACAATATTGTAAAGCTTTTACAAATAATGCAAGAATGTACCTGTTGGAGCAGCGCTATTTTGTAAACTTGTGATAAGCGCTGAAAGCCGAAAGTCTCACTTATTGTTAATATCGTTTGTAATTCTGGTAGTGTACGTACTTTCCAGCCCGTACTTTCAAGCAAAATTTGCCCGAAAAGTACTCAAATTTTACAAAAATTGCACAGGACCTTATTTCAAAATATTTATGGAATAGATTGCATTAAAGAAAAATCTTTATCTTTAATATTTTTGTTGTAAACAGACTCCTAAAAAGTTTGAACTTTTGTAATTTTCAAAAATTTAGTTTTCAACGAAAATGAGACCTGCACCATTCTCTTGAACATCCTTCACCCTATCCAACAACGAAATTTAATAAAAAACGATGGAGCCATTTTTTGAAAATTTTCCTGAAGCTTCATGTGAAGTACCCCCTAAAATAAAAAATGGTTTCAAGTTCTAAGGACTTCGACATCAGCCATATCAATTGGTAAATATAAATTTTGGAGAAAATCAGCCGAACGGTTTAGCCCTAGTGTTGTTCACAGTGGGACGAATCATCGGATAGACAGACGTTCGGCGGGCAATCGATTCTTCGGCTGCAAGGACCTTTCATGGCTTCAAGGGATTATTGTAACAAGGGAGCCCTGTAACAAGAGTTTTTCTGCCGAAAACCCGCCGTCTTTCGCGCAGCATTACATAACTTTCTCTGTACTGCGAAAGAAGAAGCGAGAAACTCAAACGTAATCGACGATGAGAAACTCCTTTCAGCAACGGCAGGAGGAACAAGGTTCGCGTCGGCGGGGGTGGGTGGGGAATATAGCAGATTTATTGAAATGCTTTTATTCTTATAAAGAGAATGTTGCGTAGCGTGCCATAAATTAAGTTTAAATAAAACAAATATGCTGACAACTTTTAAATATGAGGTATTATCTTTTGAGATCCACACAGGAAAACATTACTTTCAAGTATGTTTTTTTGTCTTGCATCAACTAGTGGCTTCATGAATGGAAATTTAAAATTAGCATACTTTACTGAAGTTTGTTGATAACATTTCGTGCCCTTTGCTGTTCAGTATTCCCATTTTCGTGGGCTAACTGCCTATGGGTGCGTTCGGAGATTTTTCGATGAAGTGACTGACTCCCTTGCGTTCAAAGGTCTCTTCAAGAATTGCTACGTAGTCGTCCCTTGGCGGCTTGGTAGAGGTGGGCTTGCGTCCGCCTAGCTCAGGGCGTAGAAGGACGCCTGAAAACGAGGACGCCGGTGAACGTTGTTTAGATTGAAATAAATAAACGTCAAAATGAAGGTTCATAAATAAAGTTTAAATTCTCAATATTCGGTTTTTGCAATAATGAGAAAAAAACCCTATATCTCGGCTCGTCAAATGTTCGCCATAGTTAACATAAAAAATAAGTTAAATTCCTTAAATTAAAATTTCGAAATTTCTTTACGTTGATTCTTCAAGACGCATAACGCGGCTAGAATCCTTTCTTTTTTAAACACAAATGAGAACTGAGTCTAAAAGTTTTATTTTGGGCCTGACGGGGCTGTTGAGACTCTTTCATACACCGCCACCGTAATAGGCAGTGGGGTTCATTGCTTCCGCTTGGGAGATCGGGTTTCGCCTGAAAGGGCGACCCTGGAGGTCGCTGCGGCTGGGGCGGCGGCCAGGCCAGGCCGCGCGGTTGGACGACACTCGCCGACGGAGGGCGGGCCCGGTGAGCAAATCTTTGCTCAGATCCGGGTGACGATAATAACATAGCTTCTCTGGTATTGACGAGTAAGACAGCGGTCGCACCGTTCCCGAAGTCATTTCCGCGTGATTATGCCAAATACTGGCCAAGAATAATTTACTACCGACTGCCGTAACAATTTTTGGAAAGCAGAAGTATTATTGTCCTTTACCCTTTCACAAGTTGCATCTAGTTAGCGAGAGCAGAATTTGTTTCCGTTGCGGAGGCTTCCGCGGCCCGGAGTAATGTTGGCTGGGCTATCCGCGACGAGCCGCGTCCGATGTCATGGTGGCTAACGTTTTGGCCAGCGTATTGTGGCCTTTCTTCAGGAGGCGTACTTCTGTACGTCTAAAGCGTGCTCTTTGTGGCAGGCTACTACAAGAAAAGTAACCGAAATAAATATTATTTAAATGAAACGTATTCGGTAACGCCACAATTTATCGTCTTTTTTCTGATTTTTGCTATTACGAAATGAAAATGTTAACTGTTGAAGTATGTGCGAATTCGATAAAAAGAAATAATTGAGCGATGTAACGTTGATCTTTATGATCATAGTGTGTGTTGTGGGAGACTGGATAGAGTCCTCTGCCCGCCTGAATTTGGCAGAAATATTAACCTTGACATTTTCATTTAATATCAAATAGTTTGCAACTTCGGGATATGGTAGTTTGGCGAACTCTTGAGGAAGGTACTCAGCAAAAATTTAATCGGTGTTCCTTAGTAGGAAACAATCTATAACGCGAAATGGGAGGGGATTTTTGTTGATTGATTCTGGTGACAAGAAATTCACAAATAATATGTCTTTAGTTTGAAATAATGTTTTATTGTCAATGCACCTCAAACAGAGGGGGCCAACGAACAGCCACGTTTGGTGAGTGGCTAATTCAAATGCAGCGTGAATTTACATTGGCGTTTAAAACGATCGCGATTCTCGGTTGTGCATAACGTTGTTGCTGAAAATTAAACTTCAAGCGAGATTTCGTAACTCTTGCATTTCTTCAATAACCAGTTACAGTAAAATATACATACCACTTTACTTCTTTGGGCATTCTTGCACCTTTCATGTACTGTATCGATTGACATTATTGGTCAAAACAAAACATTCTTCATCCGATGTGCAGGAAGCGGGAAGTAAATAGGGCGTCTCATCTAACATAGGAACTATTTTTTTCATATATTTATTATATTTTAATTTTTTTTTATTTAATTTTTATATTATTTATATATATTTCATTTAATTTTCATTTAAATTTTTCTTATATTTTTTTATTTTATATTTTTATATATATTTTTTTTACTCTTTTGTTATTTATTTTTATTTTTATATTTTTTTTTGTTATCACCTACCGTCACAGAAAATGATTTTAGCTTGGGAGCCAATAGCGTCGGACGGGACTTTCAGATCTCGCTTCGCACGTCACCAGGCGGAGGGTGGTGGCGGCTGTGTGGGCCACCGCGGATTGGCCCGCGACCAGCAATTTCGACTTTTCCCGGCGAATACGCCGCGCCTTTAAATGGGAAACGCGTTTCCGGGCGATCGGCGCACTGTGGCGGACGTCGTGGAGGGGCGGGGGGGGGGTGCACTGCGGGCAAGGGCGGTTGGGCGGGCGTGGTTGGAGCGGGCTAGAAGCCAACCGGCCGGATCCCCCTTTCCTGCGCCGGGGGTGGGTGGGCAGAGGCAAGTCACGTCGCAGCCACCAGCCACGCAGAGCGGGCTTTCACTTCGTGCAGGAGAAAGAGGCCGTATGAAATGGGGACCAAATAATCCTTCATATTTTCTCAAGAAAATACTTTCTAATTAAAATTATTATTTAATTTTCTGACCATAGATTGTTAAACTTTATCAGACTGTGTTTGTCTTTTTTTGAAGACTGAATATTGTTTTAGGTGACTGTTTACATCAATATTATATTTTATACATAGAAACATTTAGCAAACGTTTGGGAAAATAATTCCATTTTCAGACTTCAATGTGAAAACAAAAATATTTAAACAGTGGTCAGATTTAATCAGAAGAATTACATATTACAATGTAGACAAGTTTACTATACGGAACGCACCTTGATGAAAACTTTTGGAAGATCTCTGTATGCTATTGTATGAGGGTATGTTGTTGGAATAATCAAACTGATGCAAATACGAGAAAGTAGATAGAGGTTACTTTCTAATCCTATATGTAAATTGGGACCGAACCAACCCAGGTAAGAAAGAGGATGTTAGATGAGGTAAGCGTACCAAAGGAGTCGTCGCCACGCTGCTGTCCAGTTTTTTTCTTCTGTCTCATTAGAAACCGCCCACACTCCCTCACATACTAAAATAAAAAGCAAAGAAGACCAGAAGACTGTTTAAATTTCATATTCAGCGTTATAGGAATACTAGTGAAAATAAAATTATAAAAATGGTAAGATAAACAAAATTCAATGATCGAATGTCCCATGATGAAAATCAACCTAAACTAAACCATATTTAGAATCGAAAATGATAGTCCTAAGTGTGGAAAATTGGGAAGGGAGTTTGCTTCAAAATTACTGGTCCGTAATTACAGTCGCTGGAGAAAGGAACTCGACGTGAACGTGCACTTACTTATCAACCATGTATTAAACAGAACAGAAATGAATTGTATCTGGAGTGGAAAAACTGACGGTGGGTATAAATCCGCCACATTGCGTTCTCCCGCCACGCATGCTCTCTGCGCGGGAGCGCATTCTCGCGGCAGACGAAGTGGCGGTCGGATTGAGGGAGATAGATTTTTTGTATTTATCCGTTTTATGGCCGCGAAGGGGCGGTTGCAGCACCGTTAGATTTCGGGTTCCTTGTAGATAAGATGGGAAAGGACGCGTAGAGCTGGTAAGGGACTGGATTGCGGTAATGAGGAGGGGGAGGAGAAGCAAGAGAAGACGCATGGCGGGGAAGGTGTGGGTGGGGCGGTCTAAAGGAGCCAGATCCCCCTCCCCCTCCCCCTTCCCCCCGCGGGGCAGGCCAGTAATTTGCAGCCGACAGCCAGTCCGCGCGCCCCCGGGGGGGGAGGGGGGGCATTCACCTCGCGCTAAAGGAGCACGTGCAGTCACTCATCAACAATTTATTAGCCAGAAAAAATAATGAGGAAATTTTCTCTTGAGTGTCCAAACTAAGAGCGGGTTGTCTCCACCTCAACATGCCTCGCTCTGAATTGCATCTCGCTGGAGACGCAAATGGAGAATTTAATGAGATAGAATGATGGGGCGTGAGATGGGATGGGCCAGGCGATGCGAGGCTGGAGGGAGGGAGCGGGCCGGGCGGAAGAGAGAAGTGCGGAGCGGGTGGAGCGGCGGCTCGGATTCGCCAAAGCGCAGGGGAGAGGGGGGGTCTAAACCCCGGGACATCAGAGACGCGCAGTCGGGAGGTGGCCTCTCAGCGCTGCGCGCCCATTGCCACTCCCTCCCCCTCGCCTCGGCCCCACCCGACTCCCAAGAACCTTCCAGGCCTTTCCCAACATCACTCGGCGCCTTTCCGGCTCCTCCACCACCCTCCCAGGCCTTCCTGACCAGACCCCACCCGGCCGCTTCAGCCCTGACCTCCCGCCCCTCGGTCTCGCACAGGACCTCCCAGGGTCGCGCAGCTCTCTTTCACATCCTCCAAACTTGCAAATCCTCGCGGCCCTCGCCCTCGCCTCGCCCTCGCCCTCGCCCTCGCCCTCGCCCCTCGCCCTCGCCCTCGCCCTCGCCCTCGCCCTCGCCCTCGCCTCGCCCTCGCCCTCGCCCTCGCCCTCGCCCCTCGCTCTCGCTCTCGCTCTCGCTCTCGCCCTTGCCCTCGCCCTCCGCTCTCGCCCTTGCCCTTTGCCCTGCCCTTGCCCTGCCCTCGCCCTCGCCCTCGCCCTCGCCCCTGCCCTCGCCTTGGCCTTGCCTTGGCCTTGGCCTTCCGGCCGCTCTCGCTCCTCGAGGCCAACACTCGCTGTCAAGTCCGGCGGATCTGCCCGCGCGGTCAGCCTGAGGGCGCGTGATCCGAAGCCGCTCACTTTATTGCTCCCTGATGATAGAGGGCAACGAGAATGGAACACGTGCAAGAACTAATGTTTCGGGTTTGAGTGCATGGGAGGCAGGATTTCTACACTAGCTAGATAGTCTTCTCCGCTTAAGCGCAATTTCTGAGGCCAGGCACTCTGATCGCTAGTTTTGTTTGTGTTTTGTTGCGTTGGTTCTTATCAGCACCATCAACGCCAGGCGAATGCTCTAGCACATTGGTCACGCGCCTCGCGCCGATCTTTCCTTCCCATTTTGCCTTACTTTCTCTCCTTCTCATACTACACTTACATGAACTGTAGTACCACACATGTCGGAGGACCATTTGGGAGCCTAGAGATTGCCCAGGATGAAGCGGTGGCCTTCTTGAAGATGATACCTAGATGGGAGAACATCACCAGACAACGTGTAGGTCAGCACCTGATCTCATCTAGCAGGAGAGAAAACACCGGTCCCGCATGCTAAACATTCACTACTCTCTGCACGTCCATGACCGTAGCAGTCGACGCTCCTCCGACCCACGAAATAGAATCGGGAGTCTGAAGGGAGGCGCTACGAGGGAGCACATGTGTTGTCGGGGAGTCTGTCGCGAGGCCGGGGGAGTCTCGCCTACACCGCGCGGGGCGACGGCTGCTCCACACATGGCGGCATTTTCGAATCCAAGTAGTGTGACGGTTTGCTCGCTATTCGCCGAGCGCCGAACATTCGGTATTTGCCCTGCTCACTGCGTGTCGGTCTTTAGGACACATCAAAGAGAGCAAACACTCGCCCGAACACATCGCTGTGAGGGATTTTCGAGAGCAGTAGCCGAATGTGTGGAGCCGCCTTCAGGCGAAGCGCAAGTCCTCGCCGCATTGGCGCGTTTTAGACCAATCGCATTCGCCCCCCCCCCTGACAATGATGCTCTGACCTGCGCCCTCGATCGGCGAGTCTGGGGCGAAAGTGCTTAAGCAGCTGATCTCCGTGCCGTTGCAGGTGCACATGTAAAGTGAGCCAGCCCCCCGGCTTCCTATAGATCGAACTCCGAAGTGGCATCTGCGTGTGAAACGCGGAAACAGCTAAGGCCACCCTTAAGGCGGCCGGAGGGCGTGAACAGCTCTCTCCGTCTGAGCAAACTTCGCTACGCTCATTCCACCATCTAGCTGACAAAGAAAGTTTTAATCGAGGCGACGAAACAGACGATTTGGAATTTAGCTCAGACACTTTTTAGGCTTAGACGTAAATGTACATCCTTCTCCTCTTAAAATGTTACTACTCTAAATGTTTGTTAATTCAGTGTTAGGCGGAAGAGCAGCCCTATGGCCTGAGCCCTTGCCATTAATGAAGGCTATTATATTATTATTATTATTATTATTATATTATTATTATTATTATTATTATTATTATTATTATTATTATTATTTTATTTTATTTATTAGGCTTGAGGGATCTTTTACATGCACTATCATCTGCAACATGGAGAGCCGGCTTTACTTTCCCTCCATACAGAAGAAACTTTTTCGACCTTCCAAAATTCACGGCTTCGATGTGGACCTCGCAAACTTACGAGCGCTACGCTAACCGTTTATACCAGCGAACCCGCAAAGGGTGCAGTTCAGTGCAGAGCGGAAAACACGTGTATGTTAATCCAGAGTTGTCATTGGGCGAGCTGTCTTGGCAAGGGAGCTGTAAGTGTAGTGGTGGTAATGTACCGACACGAATTATCTAGAATATAGATCGATATGATTGGCCCTTTCCTGGTCCTTGTCGGCTCCTGTCGGCCACACCCGGCCCCTTCCCTGATCTCCCGCGCCCCTGGCCACGCCAGTCCCCTCGAGGGCTCTTCTGATCCCTTCCGTACCTTATTGCCTTCCTTTTCCGCTACCTATCGATAACCCGCAGAGTTCATGACGCCTTCTACGCGAGTTCCTGTCATCTAGTGGCCGCTGTGGTTCCCGGATTCTTAGTGGAATGATTGAATAAGTTAGGAAATAGTCGGTTGATGATGGGATGCAAAGTGCAGGGAAATCGGAGTTGCCACCGAGAAAAAAGTGCACGCAACCTCGCCGTCCACCACAAATCCCACGTGGACCGCCCTGGGAAGCGAACCCGGGCCTCAGGGCGGAAGACGCGTCTCACCACTACGCCACGAGCCGCCCTCTTTATTTAATGGGCAAACCGTAAATTAAAAGTCACGACTTTAAACGTGCGTGTAATTAGTACCTGCAGGCTTTGGGTTAAAATGCTTGTTTAAGACGCGCGCAAATGTTTGAGGCTAAATCCGTACCCTAAGCTCCGCTCACAATTTTTATTTTGCAAATTCGCGCCTACGCGCCATCATTCCGTTTGATAATTGAGAAATAACTATCTTAATGAACGCTTTTATTGGGTATTAACGCAAATAATTGAAAAAAATGTTGAAGTAACGTAACGTAAACTGGATAAAATTTTCATTTAGAAAAGGCGTCTTCATTCTGTTTTAAGCGTTTGTGGTTTCAATCGCCAATCGTTTTAAATGTACGTGCACGTACTAGTAAGTCTTCCAACCTCCACGACCTGAAGTGGCCTCCAGAACTACAGGCCTCCTGCCACTCTATATGTAACATCCGTATATGATCGCTACGCAATGAAAATGTCGTCCAACTACTGTTACTTGTTGCACTGCACGCAGCAACAGACGAACATATGAAAATCGTGCTACTTTCTGCTTTCGGTTTTAACTTACGCTTTTACGTCCGTAAATAGGTAAAATTGCGAGACTCGAATTTCTCCTGCACCAGTAAGTCTTAGTTACTCACTGCAGTAACTAGAACTGACAACAACACTCATGTCTCCGTCAGGAAAGTGAACACTATTGAAGTTTTGTTGTGTGCGGTTTGTGTTGTGTTGTGTTGTGTTGTGTGCCGGTTGTGTTGTGTTGTGTTGATGTGCGGTTGTGTTGTGTTGTGTTGTGTGCGGTTGTGTTGTGTTGTGTTGTGTGGTTGTGTTTGTGTTGTGTTGTGTGCGGTTGTGTTTGTGTTGTTGTTGTGTGCGGTTTGTGTTGTGTTTGTTGTGTGTGCGGTTGTGTTGTGTTGTGTTGTGTGGTGCCGGTGTGTTGTGTTGTGTTGTGTTTGTGTGCGGTTTGTGTTGTGTTGTTGCGGTTGTGTTGTGTTGTGTGCGGTTGTGTTGTGTTGTGTGTGTCGTGCTTGTGTTGTGTTGTGTGCGTTGTGTTGTGTGTTTGGTTTGTTGTGTGCGGTGTCGTTGTGTTGTGTGCGGTTGTGTTCGGTTGTGTTGTGTGCGGTTTGTTCGTTGTGTTGTTGCGTGTGTCGGTGTGTGTGTCCGGTTTGTGGTTTGTTGTGCGGTTGTGTTCGTTGTGTTGTGTTTGTGCGGTTGTGTTCGGTTGTGTTGTGTGCGGTTGTGTTCGGTTGTGTTGTGTGCGGTTGTGTTCGGTTGTGTTGTGTGCGGTTGTTCGGTTGTGTTGTGTGCGGTTTGTGTTGCGGTTGTGTTGTGTGCGGTTGGTTGTTCCGTGTTGTGTTGTGTGCGGTTGTGTCGGTTGTGTTGTGTCGGTTGTGTTGTGTTGTGTTGTGTGCGGTTGTGTTGGTGTTGTGTTGTTGTGCGGTTGTGTTTGCGTTGTGTTGTGTGGGTGTTGTGTTCGGTTGTGTTGTGTGCGGTTGTGTTCGGTTGTGTTGTGTTGCGGTTGTGGTTGTTTTGTGTGCGGTTGTGTGCGTTTGTGTTGTGTGGGTTGTCGGTTGTTGTTGTGTTGTGTTGTGTTGTGTTGTGGCGGTGTGTTGTGTTGTGTGTGTTGTGTTGTGTGCGTTGTGTTGTGTGTGTTGTGTTTGTGTGTGTTGTGTGCGGTTTGTGTTGTGTTGTGTTGTGTTGTGTGCGTTGTGTGTGTGTGTTGTGTTGTGTGCGTTGTGTTGTGTTGTGTTGTGTTGTGTGCGGTTGGTGTTGTGGTTGTGTTGTGTTGTGTGCGGTGTGTTTGTGTGGTTGTGTGTGTGGTTTGTGTTGTGTTGTGTTTGTTGTGTGCGGTTGTGTTGTGTTGTGTTGTGTGTGTGCGTTGGTGTGTGCTTGTGTTGTTTGTGTTGTGTGCGTTGTGTGTTGGTTGTGTGTTTCGTTGTTGTGTGGGTTCGTGTTTGTGTGCGGTTGTGTTGTGTTGTGTTGTGTTGTTTGCGGTTGTGTTGTGTTTGTGTTGTGTTGTTGCGGTTGTGTTGTGTTGTGTTTGTGTTCGTGTGCTGGTTGTGTTTGTGTTCAATACGCTTGGGTTTGTCTCATCAGTGGAGAAAGATAATGTCGATTGCAAATATTGAACAAAGATTTGTAGAGTTAAAGCAGTGGCCACGATAATAGCCTAAAAACTTGCAGTGAATCTTGTGTGCCAATATTTCAAACACGATATAAAGTTTAGTTTTGTAAACAGTTAACAAATTTGGCGAAGATGAAATATGCTCGTTATCAATTCAATAAAAAAACTAATATCAAAGGTAACATTTCTACTCTCAGATAACTTGAAAATATTATAAAAAATGTGTACAATGTAAGACGAAGTTACCAAAACAGATAATGTATTCATTTTGAATTGCACAATTTATACATTTTGTATTTCAGCAGACATTCATTCCTCCTTTTAAAGAATATTATGTGAAAACAAAGACTTTAGAAATTAATTAGAAGAATGAAACAAACATTTGCTTCTTAATGGAACTTTTCTACAAAAACTAATATTATGAATGGTGCAGGGATACGATCGTTATAATAACTTAAATGGTGAAACACTTCCAAAAACTTGCTGCCTGTGTTCCACGGTAGTTCCCCAGAAACTTTGTATCCTAAAATAATAATTTATACTCTGGGAACAGCATCCGGGACGTCCTGGCGTAGAACTGAAAAGCTCCGTACCGCGCGCGTCCGCACATTTCTTACGAGAACGAGGAGGTCGCGCGGAGACGACGGGGGAGGAGAGCCCGCTGTGGCTGCCGGCAGCCACCGCGCACCCACACCCCCACCGCACGTCCCTTCTCCCCGTGCGCAGGGTCCCACATCCCACCTCGCACTCGCTTCCATACACCTTCCATCCTACAAAACTCATTCCAGTTCCTTGTCCCGTGACCTGTCCCACACCCTCCCCCTTCCGTTGCAACGTCCATCCCACACCCCTGCCTACAGCACTGTCCCTCCACCCTCGTCCAGCGCCAGGGGAAGGCGCTGCCGTGTGGGCGCGGAAGACAAATGGCTGGGGCAGGCGCGCGCGCCGGCGCATGCGAAAGCAGCGCTGCCACCGCCCCCCCCGCCCCTTCCTCATTCCTTTCCTCCTGGCGACGTCCTCTCCACGAACAAGGCCGCGCGTGCGACGGCGAGCGAAGGGGCGACGCGCAGGGCATTCCGTCCACCGTGCGCCCCC
>BOPP01000028.1:10986951-11002532 GCA_017312745.1 Gryllus bimaculatus
CTGATCCCCAGCCATTTGTCTCCGCCGCCCACACCGCACGCCTCCCCCTGGCGCTGGACGAGGGTGGAGGACAGTGCTGTAGGGCAGGGGTGTGGGATGGACGTGGAACGGAAGGGGGGAGAGGGGTGTGGGACAGGTCAGCGGGACAAGGAACTGGGATGAGTTTGTAGGATGGGAAGGTGTATGGGAAGCGAGTGCGAGGTGAGGATGTGGGCCTGGCACGGGGAGAGGGACGTGGGTGGGGGTTGGGGCGCGGGTGGCTGCGGCAGCCACAGCGGGCTCCTCCTCCCCCCGTCCGTCTCCTGGCGACCTCCTCGTCTCGTAAGAAATGTGCGGACGCGCGCGACGGACTTTCCAGTTCTACGCCAGACGTCCCGATGCTGTTCCCAGAGTATAAATTTTATTTCAGCTGATACAAAGTTTCTGGGGAACTACCGTGGAAACACAGGCAGCAAGTTTTTGTTGGAAGTGTTTCACCATTTAAGTTATTATAACGATCGTATCCCTGCACCATTCATAATATTAGTTTTTTGTAGAAAAGTTCCATTAAGAAGCAAATGTTTGTTTCATTCTTCTAATTAATTTCTAAAGTCTTTGTTTCACATAATATTCTTTAAAAAGGAATGATGTCTGCCTGAAATACGAAAATGTATAAATTGTGCAATTCAACATGAAATACATTATCTGTTTTGGTAACTTCGTCTTACATCTGTACACATTTTTTATAATATTTTCAAGTTATCTGAGAGTAGAAATGTTACCTTTGATATTAGTTTTTTTATTGAATTGATAACGAGCATATTTCATCTTCGCCAAATTGTTAACTGTTTACAAAACTAAACTTTTATATCGTGTTTGAAATATTGGCACACAAGATTCACTGCAAGTTTTTAGGCTATTATCGGTGGCCACTGCTTTAAACTCTACAAAATATTTGGTTCAATATTTGCAATCGACATTATCTTTCTCCACTGATGAGACAAACCAAGCGTTATTGAACATTGGAAACCGCACACAACACAACACAACCGGCAACAACACAACACAAACACAACACAACAACAAACGCACAACAACACAACACAACACAACACAACACCACACAACACAACACACCGCACACAAACAACCGACCAACACACAACGCACACAACCACAACCGCACACAACACAACGCCACAACAACACAACGCACACAACACACAACCGCAACACAACACAACACAACACAACACAAACAACAGCACACAACAAACACAACACAACACAAACCACACACACAACCACACAAACACACCGCACACAACACAACACAACACAACACAACCGCACACACACAACACAACACAACACAACCGCACACAACACAACACACACACACAACCGCACACAACACAACACAACAACAACACAACACCGCACACAACACACACTAAACACAACACACACAACAACAACGCACACAACACAACACAAACACAACACACACACACCGCCACAACACAACACAACACAACACAACACACAACCAGACAAACACGCACACAACACAAACCGCACACAACCGCACACAAAACAACGCCACAACCGCAACACAACACAACCGAACACAACCGCACACAACGACAACCGAACACAAACCGCACACAACACAACCGAAACACAACCGCACAACAACACAAACCGAACACAACCGCACACAACACAACCGAACACAACCGACACAACACAACGAACACAACCGCACACAACACAACCGGAACACCAACCGCACCAACACAACGAACACAACCGCAACAACACAACCGAACACAACCGCACACAACACAACCGAACACAAACCGCACACAACACAACCGAACACAACACGCACACAACACAACCGACACAACCAAACACAACACAACGAACACAAACCGCACAACACCACAAACGAACACAACCGCACACAACACAAACGACACAACCCACACAACACAACCGAACACAACCGCACACAATCACAACACACCGCAACAACCCTAACACAACACAACCAACACAACACAACACAAGCACGCACCACAACACAACACAACCGCACACAACACAACACACCGCAACCACACAACACAACACGCACACCAACCAACACAAACAACACACCACAACACACAACACAACCACGCACACACAACAAACACAACACAAACGCACACAACAACAAACACAAAACACAACCGCACACAACACAACACAAACAACAACGCAGACACAACACAACACAACACAACCGCACACAACACAACACAACACAACGCACCACAACACAACACAACACAACGGCACACAACACAACACAACACAACACAACCGCACACAACAAACTTCAATAGTGTTCACTTTCCTGACGGAGACCATGAGTGTTGTTGTCAGTTCAGTTACTGCAGTGAGTAACTAAGACTTACTGGTGCAGGAAATTCGAGTCTCGCAATTTTACCTATTTACGGACGTAAAAGCGTAAGTTAAAACGCGGAAGCAGAAAGTAGCACGATTTTCATATGTTCGTCTGTTGCTGCGTGCAGTGCAACAAGTAACAGTAGTTGGACGGAACATTTTCATTGCGTAGCGATCATATACGGATGTTACATATAGAGTGGCAGGAGGCCCTGTAGTTCTGGAGGCCTACTTCAGGTCGTGGAGGTCTGGAAGAACTACCTAGTACGTGCACGTACATTTAAAACGATGGCGATTGAACCACAAACGCTTAAAACAAGAATGAAGACGCCTTTTTCTAAATGAAAATTTATTCCAGTTTACGTGTACGTTACTTCAACATTTTTTTCATTATTTGCGTTAATACCCAATAAAGCGTTCATTAAGATAGTTAATTCTCAATTTATCAAACGGAAATGAGTTGGCCGTAGGCGCGAATTTGCAAAATAAAATTGTGACGGAGCTTAGGGTTACGGATTTAGCCTCAAACATTTGCCGCGTCTTAAAACAGCATTTTAACCCAAAGCGTGCAGGTACTAATTACACGCACGTTTAAAGTCCGTGACTTTTAATTTACGGTTTGCCCATTAAATGAAAGAGGGCGGCTCGTGGCGTAGTGGTGAGACGCGTCTTCCGCCCTGAGGCCCGGGTTCACTCCCAGGCGGTTCCACGTGGGATTTGTGGTGGACGGGGAGGTTGCGTGGCACGTTTTCTCGGTGCACTCCGATTTCCCTGCCACTTTGCATCCCATCCATCAACCGACTATTTCCTAACTTATTCAATCATTCCACTAAGAATCCGGGAACCACAGCGGCCACTAGATGACAGGAACTAGCGTAGAAGGGCCGTCATGAACTCTGCGGGTTATCGAAGGGGACAAGGAAGGCAATAAGGTACGGAAGGGATCAGAAGAGACCTCGAGGGGACTGGCGTGGCCAGGGGCGCCGGGAGATCAGGGAAGGGGCCGGGTGTGGCCGACAGGAGCCGACAAGGACCAGGAAGGGCCAATCATATCGATCTATATTCTAGATAATTCGTGTCGGTACATTACCACCACTACACTTACAGCTCCCTTGCCAAGACAGCTCGCCACATGACAACTCTGGATTACATACCACGTGTTTTCGCTCTGCACTGAACTGCACCTTTGCGGGTTCGCTGGTATAACGGTTAGCGTAGCGCTCGTAAGTTTGCGAGGTCAAACCCGATCGAAGCCGTGAATTTTGGAAGGTCGAAAAAGTTCTTCTGTATGGAGGGAAAGTAAAGCCGGCTCTCCCATGTTGCAGATATAGTGCATGTAAAAGATCCCTCAAGCCTAATAATAATAATAATAATAATAATAATAATAATAATAATAATAATAATAATAATAATAATAACCTCTTAAAATGTTACTACTCTAAATGTTTGTTAATTCAGTGTTAGGCGGAAGAGCAGCCTATGGCCTGAGCCTTGCCATTAATGAAGGCTGTTATATTATTATTATTATTATTATTATATTATTATTATTATTATTATTATTATTATTATTATTATTATTATTTTATTTATTTATTAGGCTTGAGGGATCTTTTACATGCACTATATCTGCAACATGGAGAGCCGGCTTTACTTTCCCTCCATACAGAAGAAACTTTTTCGACCTTCCAAAATTCACGGCTGTCGGATTGGACCTCGCAAACTTACGAGCGCTACGCTAACCGTTTATACCAGCGAACCCGCAAAGGGTGCAGTTCAGTGCAGAGCGAAAACACGTGTATGTTAATCCAGAGTTGTCATGGCGAGCTGTCTTGGCAAGGGAGCTGTAAGTGTAGTGGTGGTAATGTACCGACACGAATTATCTAGAATATAGATCGATATGATTGCCCTTTCCTGGTCCTTGTCGGCTCCTGTCGGCCACACCCGGCCCCTTCCCTGATCTCCCGCGCCCCTGGCCACGCCAGTCCCCTCGAGGTGCTCTTCTGATCCCTTCCGCTACCTTATTGCCTTCCTTTTCCGCTACCTATCGATAACCCGCAGAGTTCATGACGCCTTCTACGCGAGTTCCTGTCATCTAGTGGCCGCTGTGGTTCCCGGATTCTTAGTGGAATGATTGAATAAGTTAGGAAATAGTCGGTTGATGATGGGATGCAAAGTGCAGGGAAATCGGAGTTGCCACCGAGAAAAAAGTGCACGCAACCTCCCGTCCACCACAAATCCCACGTGGACCGCCCTGGGAAGCGAACCCGGGCCTCAGGGCGGAAGACGCGTCTCACCACTACGCCACGAGCCGCCCTCTTTATTTAATGGGCAAACCGTAAATTAAAAGTCACGACTTTAAACGTGCGTGTAATTAGTACCTGCAGGCTTTGGGTTAAAATGCTTGTTTAAGACGCGCGCAAATGTTTGAGGCTAAATCCGTACCCTAAGCTCCGCTCACAATTTTTATTTTGCAAATTCGCGCCTACGCGCCATCATTCCGTTTGATAATTGAGAAATAACTATCTTAATGAACGCTTTTATTGGGTATTAACGCAAATAATTGAAAAAAATGTTGAAGTAACGTAACGTAAACTGGATAAAATTTTCATTTAGAAAAGGCGTCTTCATTCTGTTTTAAGCGTTTGTGGTTTCAATCGCCAATCGTTTTAAATGTACGTGCACGTACTAGTAAGTCTTCCAACCTCCACGACCTGAAGTGGCCTCCAGAACTACAGGCCTCCTGCCACTCTATATGTAACATCCGTATATGATCGCTACGCAATGAAAATGTCGTCCAACTACTGTTACTTGTTGCACTGCACGCAGCAACAGACGAACATATGAAAATCGTGCTACTTTCTGCTTTCGGTTTTAACTTACGCTTTTACGTCCGTAAATAGGTAAAATTGCGAGACTCGAATTTCTCCTGCACCAGTAAGTCTTAGTTACTCACTGCAGTAACTGGAACTGACAACAACACTCATGTCTCCGTCAGGAAAGTGAACACTATTGAAGTTTGTTGTGTGCGGTTTGTGTTGTGTTGTGTTGTGTTGTGTGCCGGTTGTGTTGTGTTGTGTTGTGTGCGGTTGTGTTGTGTTGTGTTGTGTGCGGTTGTGTTGTGTTGTGTTGTGTGGTTGTGTTTGTGTTGTGTTGTGTGCGGTTGTGTTTTGTGTTGTGTTGTGTGCGTTTGTGTTGTGTTTGTTGTGTGTGCGGTTGTGTTGTGTTGTGTTGTGTGTGCGTGTGTGTGTTGTGTTGGTTGTGTTGGGTTGTGTTGTGTGCGTTGCGGTTGTGTTGTGTTGTGTGCGGTTGTGTTGTGTTTGGTGCGTGCTTGTGTTTGTCGGTTGTGTTGCGGTTGTCGTTGTGTTGTTGTTGCGGTGTGTTGTGTTTGTGCGGTTGTGTTCGGTTGTGTTGTGTGCGGTTTGTCAGTTTGTTTGTGTGCGGTTGTGTTCGGTTTGTGTGTGTTAGTGCGGTTTGTGTTCGTTGTCGTTGTGTTTGCGGTTGTGTTCGGTTGTGTTGTGTGCTGTGGGTTGTGTTCGGTTGTGTTGTGTGTCGGTTTGTGTTCGGTTTGTTGTGTGCGGTTGTTCGGTTGTGTTGTTGCGGTTTGTGTTCGGTTGTTTGGTGCGGTTGGTGTTCCGGTTGTGTTGTGTGCGTTGTGTCGTTGTGTTGTGTCGGTTGTGTTGGTTGTGTTGTGTGCGGTTGTGTTCGGTTTGTGTTGTGTGTGCGGTTGTGTTTCGGTTGTGTTGTGTGCGGTTTGTGTTGCGGTTGTGTTGTGTGCGGTTGTGTTCGGTTGTGTTGTGTTGCGGTTGTGGTTGTTTTGTGTGCGGTTGTGTGCGGTTTGTGTTGTGTGGGTTGTGTTGTTGTTGTGTTGTGTTGTGTTGTGTTGTGGGGTGTGTTGTGTTGTGTGTGTTTGTTGTGTGCGTTGTTGTTGTGTTGTGTTGTGTTTGTGTTGTGTTGTGTGCGGTTTGTGTTGTGTTGTGTTGTGTTGTGTGCGGTTGTGTGTGTGTGTTGTGTTGTGTGCAGTTGTGTTGTGTTGTGTTGTGTGTGTGCGGTTGTGTTGTGGTTGTGTTGTGTTGTGTGCGGTGTGTTTGTGTGGTTGTGTGTGTGGTGTTGTGTTGTGTTGTGTTTGTTGTGTCGGTTGTGTTGTGTTGTGTTGTGTGGTTGCGGTTGTGGTTGTGTTTGTGTTGTTGCGGTTGTGTTGTGTGCGTTGTGTTGTGTGCGTTGTGTGTGTTCGGTTGTTTGTGTGCGGTTCGTGTGTTGTGTGCTGGTTGTTGTTGTGTTGTGTTGTGTTGTTTGCGGTTGTGTTGCTGTTTGTGTTGTGTTGTGTGCGGTTGTGTTGTGTTGTGTTTGTGTTCGTGTGCTGGTTGTGTTTGTGTTCAATACGCTTGGGTTTGTCTCATCAGTGGAGAAAGATAATGTCGATTGCAAATATTGAACAAAGATTTGTAGAGTTAAAGCAGTGGCCACGATAATAGCCTAAAAACTTGCAGTGAATCTTGTGTGCCAATATTTCAAACACGATATAAAGTTTAGTTTTGTAAACAGTTAACAAATTTGGCGAAGATGAAATATGCTCGTTATCAATTCAATAAAAAAACTAATATCAAAGGTAACATTTCTACTCTCAGATAACTTGAAAATATTATAAAAAATGTGTACAGATGTAAGACGAAGTTACCAAAACAGATAATGTATTCATTTTGAATTGCACAATTTATACATTTTGTATTTCAGCAGACATTCATTCCTCCTTTTAAAGAATATTATGTGAAAACAAAGACTTTAGAAATTAATTAGAAGAATGAAACAAACATTTGCTTCTTAATGGAACTTTTCTACAAAAACTAATATTATGAATGGTGCAGGGATACGATCGTTATAATAACTTAAATGGTGAAACACTTCCAAAAACTTGCTGCCTGTGTTCCACGGTAGTTCCCCAGAAACTTTGTATCAGCTGAAATAAAAATTTATACTCTGGGAACAGCATCCGGGACGTCTGGCGTAGAAACTGGAAAGTCCGTCGCGCGCGTCCGCACATTTCTTACGAGACGAGGAGGTCGCCAGGAGACGGACGGGGGAGGAGAGCCCGCTGTGGCTGCCGCAGCCACCCGCGCCCCACCCCCCACCCACGTCCCTCTCCCCGTGCCAGGCCCACATCCTCACCTCGCACTCGCTCCCATACACCTTCCACCTACAAACTCATTCCAGTTCCTTGTCCCGCTGACCTGTCCCCACACCTCTCCCCCTTCCGTTCACGTCCATCCACACCCCTGCCCTACAGCACTGTTCCTCCACCCTCGTCCAGCGCCAGGGGAGGCGTGCGTGTGGCGCGGAGACAAATGGCTGGGAGAGGCGCGCGCGCCGCGCATGCGAAAGCAGCGCTGCCACCGCCCCCCCCCCGCCCCTTCCTCTTCCTCTTCCTCCTTGCGACCGCTCCTCTCCAGAACAAGGCGCGCGTGCGACGGCGAGCGAAGGGGCGACGCGCAGGGCATTCGTCCACCGTGCGCCCCCCCCCCGCCGACGCGAGCCTTGTTCCTCCTGCCGTTGCTGAAGGAGTTTCTCATCGTCGATTACGTTTGAGTTTCTCGCTTCTTCTTTCGCAGTACAGAGAAAGTTATGTAATGCTGCGCGAAAGACGGCGGTTTTCGCGAAAAAACTCTGTTACAGGGCCCCTTGTTACAATAATCCCTTGAAGCCATGAAAGGTCCTTGCAGCCGAATCGAATTGCCCGCCGAACGTCTGTCTATCCGATGATTCGTCCCACTGTGAACAACACTAGGGCTAAACCTTCGGCTGATTCTCCAAAAATTTATATACCAATTGATATGGCTGATGTCGAAGTCCTTAGAAACTTGAAACCATTTTTTATTTTAGGGGGTACTTCACATGAAGCTTCAGGAAAATTTTCAAAAAATGGCTCCATCGTTTTTTATTGAAAATTTGTTGTTGGATAGGTGAAGATGTTCAGAGAATGGTGCAGGTCTCATTTTCGTTGTAAAACTAAATTTTTGAAAAATTACAAAGTTCAAACTTTTTAGGAGTCTGTTTACAACAAAAATATATAAAGATAAAAGATTTTTCTTTAATGCAATCTATTCCATAAATATTTTGAAATAAGTCCTGTGAAATTTTGTAAAATTTGAGTACTTTTCGGGCAAATTTTGCTTGAAAGTACGGCTGGAAAGTACGTACACTACCAGAATTACAAACGATATTACAATAAGGGAGACTTTCGGCTTTCAGCGCTTATCACAAGTTTACAAATAGCGCTGCTCCAACAGGTACATTCTTGCATTATTTGTAAAAGCTTTACAATATTGTAATAATACTTGATCTGCAAAAGTGTTTCCACGAACATAAAGTTCCTCCGACTAGGATTACACGGAGGTACTTAGCATAACTCGTCTGTCCCCTTTTAACCTGACGTCGCCGGCTTACGGCTTAGCTCTGCCTGCCAGAGGCTTAAAAAATGACATTTCCATTTGCAACTTCATAAATTCAGAGATTTCATTAACATTACAATATTTTTACGTTTAAACAAATCTTCGTCTTCCAAATTCTAGTTTTAAAAGACGCCGATATAAATGTTAAACTTTCCGAATTTCAAAAATTCAGAAGTTTCAACAAAAATGAGACCTTGAACCATTTTTAGACGACATTGTCGCTATATTAATCGCGAAAGTTTCGTATAAATTCGAAGCACTTTTTCAAAAAAACTTTGAAAAGTGTGTTGAGTCGTACAAACAAACAAAAATAGCCAAGTGTGGCTAACATCCTCACATGAGCAGTGAACATTAGTGAGGAAGAAAAACATCTGAAGGGTTAAACGCTACCGTTTATCGCAAAAAATTCTCTGATTATTTTGTTTCCGTCGTTTCTGCGATTATTACACTTACGGACGAATGACCATAAGCAGCTGACAAGCCGCTGCCCAACAGGCGATTGACGTTTTGCCGTCAATCGAGTTATCGGCTAATAATGCTCCTAAACATGATTACGGGCTGTACAACGTGTTAGGGAAAATGGTTTTGCTACATTAGGGAAATAATTTCAACTCGCCTGCGCGAAACGCGGTTTCTTAGGCTGTTTTTCCGTGTGCAAAACAGTTAATTTTTCATATTGTGCGAAACATCGCGCGAACGTGTGTGAAAACCTGTAACCGATTCCGCATCTTTCGTCTTGACGACGTCTTTGTTTATTATTTACAAATTATTTGTTACGACATACTGTAATCCATTTATTTTTGTACAAATAAGTTAAAATAAAAATTATATTTCTTTACTTGACGCATTTCCTTTTGCTCGCAGAGTGTTAAAAATATATATACCAACACGGCACCAGATGAATCCCACACTCGTCTTTTTGTCGTCTTCTGATACGCTTGGTCGACAAAGTCGACGTAGTTGGGTGATAACCTGATTCACGCCACTTGTCACGTAAACTACTATTTTTCTTATCACTGGAGTATTACACCCTCGGCTGATGCCTCAGAGTCTTTCGCAACTTGGCTGCCCATGCTGCCCCCACGCCCCTTTCCTTCCGGAGACAACGTTGAGCCCTCGCGCCCGCTGCCAGCGCAGCATGCGGCGGGGAAGGGAAGCTCGGATGAAGCGGTCAACATAACCTCATTTGCAACACTTGCCGGAAGGGCGTTTTACCTTTATTCAGGAGCTTGCATCCCGATCTCTCCTTCCTGGTCGAGGAGGGCGTTTTATTTGTTGGCTCTGTGTTTTTTCTGCTTCAGACCTCTGACGACTAACTTAACGAAAAGTGTTAAAACAAGATTAGAATAATTAACAATAATAACATTAATAATAATAGAATGCGTTAAAATAGTATTTTTAATTGACTGCATAATAATGTACCAAGATTTAAATAAGGTACCAATTTTTATTGCGAAATTTTTGATGAAACTCTGATCCATATGATTTGCCCGGATATTATTTCATCAGCCGATGCTCAGTGTTGCCCATTTATTTATTCCATCAGTCTCTTATTAACTAGTATAGTGTGTTGCGGTATTGTCAGTTGGTTACTTCCCTCATATGTGTTGATTTTGCGACCCGCCAAACCCTTTCGAATGCCAATGGGTATGCAACGCGAACCGTCGTATGAGTCGTCATATCATGCGGTCGCTCGTGACATTTGGCTACTCCTCATCGCTTTTTACGAGAAGACGGAAAGATGCCGTTTGATACTGTGATTGTAAATGTCCGCTCATGCGCCAAGAATAGCTCATATGGAGCGGATAAGCCTAATCGAAGTAAAGAACTGAAATTGAAACTGAAATTCGCAGAGAATTTTTCCAATTTCGGAGTATCGGTTAACGAATGACGTGCGAAGTATGTTTGTCAAAGTGTAAATAGCAATTTCGTGGCCCCTGAAGCGAGAGCGCGCTCGTCTGTGCTGCGGACGCCCGCTGCGACGAGTCCTGAAACCAAACGCTTCTCGAACGAATCGTGGCGAGTCCACGCAAGCGATATCGGGACACGTTCCTCAGCTCTCATAATCTGTAATTTTGTTTCGCGTGTTTTGTTCTCATGTGAGAGGAGCTTTCATTTTTCCCTTATTTCTGTCGTGACTTTATCTTTTAGTCCCCTGATGTAAGTAGGCCTACTATATTTAATTTTTCATCCAAGTATAATTTTGATACTTTTACACTTTAAAATGACTAAACAATGGATGGGGAAGATATGTTGGTACTATTGCGTGATGAAATGTAATATGCTTGAAACATAACACCAATTGTCAGGTGTCAAATGAGTGACAGAATCAAGAAGCATGAAAAATGTGTTACGTTTATTTTATGTCAACACAAATTATAATGTGATATTAAGAATGTTCATGTGGTTAAAATTACAATCTAGAATTGCGAACATTTGTATTAATCATATGTTATCAATTATATTATATTAATTAAACAAAACCATTTCCTATTTTTCGTGTGTTATAGTTATTTCCAAACTATTTACATCCCTGGTACATTCCATCTCAATTAGTACATGACCAGCTCCTTCATGCGCCGCAAACTCGCGCCGAGGAGCCGGCGCACTGCGGCTAATAGAGGGCGCTTACTGGTAGACTTCGTTTCTTGGGACAGGGCGAAAAGGAATTTCTACGTGAATTTAAAGAAGAAATGAGGAAAGAATGAAATATTTAATTTTTAAAACAAAATTACATTCATTATTATCATTTCAAAAAGATGTAAAATGTGTTCTTCTACTTGCCAACTTTCCAAAAATGCATTAATGTCAAATAAAATATTTAACCAGGCCATAAGTTTGTGACAATTAACCAAAAGAAAATTAATTTAATGTATAAAGGTCAATGTATCTGCTACGGAACTACCTTCCATGTTAATAGCAAAGAATATTAAGAACCCGAAGTTTCATACTGGCACCTATTTAAATGATCGACCAGTTTCATGCAGGTGAAACTGCATCATTCAGTCAACCGTTAAAATACAAGTTTGACATGCATACAATACTCTTTTCAGTACACGCAGTGTTACGAAAGGCGGTTAACCATACATCTATTTGTTTTCTAATCCACTAAAAAGATCATGAAAAATTACATCAGTGCTAACTATTTGCCAGTATGCACACACACATATGGCATGAATAACATATTTATATGTCCTAAAGCCTTCAATTTCCATTAATAGTGACGAACATTTTTCGCTTAAATCCAAGACGCTGATGTGTCGAATTTCATATTTTTGCGAGATCCTTGGGGTTCCCTTAACCGCAATTCTCCTTATAGATGGAAGAGATTTCTATTCGCAATATTTATCAATATTTTTGAATTGTAGAGATAGTTACAATATTGCAAAAGCAATCTGTGAACGCAAGTAATGCGCTACCATTACGCAGGAGATCGGAACAGCGACCACAAAGCTCAGGGGTCAAAGTGAGCTTTAGGCGTTTGCCTTTTCACTACAAGGTTTTCACATTTGACCACGTGTCTCATCCAAATTCCTTCACATCCACCGTTCCACTCCGATTGATCACACCCACAGTCTTCCAATGCCATTCAGTGGGAACGAAAGCAAATAATTGAGTGTTCTCAGAGGCCAGTAAAGAACATACAGACGTAAAGTCCTTCATCGCCTTCGTGTAAAAACGGGCGCGGCTACTTATCATTGTCAAAACATGTTATCGTTCATGTTTTCTCGGGCACTTAACCCGGATCAGCTACGACGGAGGATAGAAACGCGCAGCGGACTCATTGGTTCGAGGGCGGTGCTCGCAAGTTACTTGAGAAGCGCGGTTGGAGGCGACGGTGAACCCAGCCCCTCCCCGTGTTTGGGTGGCCATAGGTGAGCTTGTTCGTGCTCTGGCGATGATCCCCACCCGGAGGAACTGGGATTCGATTTGTTCTGATCCCAGAGATTAGTATATTGAGAAGTTGAATTGACAAGCGCCAGAGCTTGTATTTCTAGCTGAAGGAGAAGAAATCACAGAAAATGCCTCCCAGAAATCTAAGCGAAACTCTTACGGAATTGGGGAAACTATTAGAAGTCACGTCATTCTAAATCTCCAGTAGTTCCACGAATTGGGAGTGAGAGACGACAAAAATTGACATGGTCGCTTCCAGGGCTAAATGTAAAAATGAGTTGTGACAGACAAACCTACGCAATAAGAATTAGTGAATGCGTGTTTATTCCGAAGTGTTAACTAGGTAGATCAGTCTCGCAAGTGCAGTCCATTTGTATCATCGACGGAGGCCGTGCCTCGCTCAATCGATCGCGAGATCCGGCGCCATCTTGCAGTTCCACCTGGCGGGTGTTCCTGCTCGAGGTGTCTCCCCAGCCAGGCGCCGCCGCACCGGGGATACTGTAGCTTCCGCCTGGCCTCCCGCCATGTGCGATTGTAGTATTGAATGTAAGTGAAAGATAGTGTTCATGCGTGTGCGAGGAGAGAGGAGAAAAGAGAGAAAGCGAGAGAGGGAAAGAGAAAGCGAAGGGAGAAAGAGAAAGCGAGAGAGGAGAAAGAGAAAGCGAGAGAGGAGAAAGAGAAAGCGAGAGAGCGGAGAAAGAGAAAGCGAGAGAGGAGAAAGAGAAAGCGAGAGAGGAGGAAAGAGAAAGCGAGAGAGGGGAGAAAGAGCGAAAGCGAGAGAAGGGAGAAAGATCGCCTACTGACGTGAGCCATTTGGTTTTTGCTGTTCTGTGAAATTCGCCTGGCATTGTAATATGTCACATTACATGTTCATTTACAACGAGCGAGTATTTATGTGTAAACCTCGGGGACGTCGGCGTGGGGGATAAAAAGTAGACAGAGATAGCTTTAAAACCACGACGACATAAGAAAAAACTTCGCGAGAGGAGTTCTTGGCTGTTTTAGACAAACTAATAATTTTACTAGTAAGAGAAGTTACGAATAAAAAATGTATTTGTGAAAGAAAGTGGAGATAAGAACTTTCGCATTAAATTAGGCGCTGAAGTTACGATAATGCGAGAAAGAAGCTTACATGATATGTGAGCCCGAGAACAACCGAGAAGAAAAAAGCAAAATCACTTATGCATACATTATATTTATATATTATATATATATATATATATATATTATATATATATTATATATATTGAGCTAAAAAAATATTGATTATGAACTTAAACATAAACTGTTTGTAGTGCAAAGAAAGATAAAAGGCTTTAATGATGTGCGAATATTACTGAAAAATATATATATTATTAATTTACTTTCTTTCACATTTTCGTCCAATTGTTATCGTGTGGAAATATTCTGAAGTACAAAATCCATGTCCTGAGATTGGCCCAAAAAAAAAAATTGGTGCTGTAATCGAGAAAGAGTCGGGCTAGATATTTCCGTACATCACCAGTATTGCCCTCGAAACAAAATTCGAAAACTGGATTCTTGGGCAGGCCAGTCCACTAAATTCGGACAGCAATGTGAATTACTACTGGAAATTTGCTTGAGACATCATCCGCGAATCTAGAATTTGCCGTTGAATGATTTTTCTGAAATATTTGTGTTTCTGAAATTTCCCCCCGTTCAAGACCCATCTCTCCCTCATCCAACTGTGTTAAAGTCATTATTTATCTCTTATCTTAACTAAGCCTCCAATGTCTTGCCTCATCTCTTAATCAGTTTTTTCTATTCAAACGCACACTCGATCATTCCAGTGTGCACACTTTTGATGATCACAAAGCACGAAGAAAATGTATTGGATACAGCTGAATCCGGTATCCGAACTAATTGGAATGTGGTGTGTTTTGGATTCAGGAAATGTTTGGTTATCCAAAAAATGTTATTTTCATATACAAATACGTCTACAGGATTGCTAGACAATGCACGTAACATACGATGGGAGAAAAACGGCAACATAGCGGGCAATCGCATCCTCAAGCACATTTCGGTTCCTTGGGCATAAAGAAGATTGCAGAATTTGCAAGTCCTCTAAGTCAAAACTACTGCCACATTAAACAATGTTGAACACTGTGGTTACCAAGCAATCACATAATCGTTTCTTTTTCGGCGTAGTTAATATTATTGTTCAAATGTTTACAGTAATTATAAAACTCCATTCTTTACCACTACAAGGAAAGTTTTATTTATTTTTCGTCCACACGGAATTTTGTTGGATTATTATAATTATCCGAAATTTCGGATTGCACAAAGTTATACGGTATATTTGAAATGACTTACCACTCGCACACACCATACACCCCGCCCACACATGTTCCTTAGCAAGTTTGCGCCAGTGGTCGCGGCACGCAGACAGCGCAAGCGCAAAGCGGGCGGGCGTCTCAAATGTGTGCCGCAGTGGGGCTGGGCTGGCGGCAGCGGGCGGCCTGGCCGATTTACTGTCCCGGGCGAGGCGCCAGCGCCCGCGACTCTCGGCCGCGGGGGGGGGACAAGCAGGGCGAGGGCCTGCGGACTGCGCAGGGTGGGGCGGGGGAGACGGATTGAGCCGGGCAGTTGGGCTGAGGCGGTGGGCCGATAAGTCCGGCGTGGGCGAGGCTGAAGCGAAGGGAGCGAGTTTTCTAGTGCGCTGCGCCGCTCGAGCAGCTCAGGGCGAAATAGGCGGGAAAGGAAGAGCGGTCTCAGACTGGCCTCTTGCACCCGGCTTATCTCGGAGGGGAATCCCAGACCCGCTGCTCTGGATGGACTTTTCGTGTCCCT
>BOPP01000028.1:11002557-11021340 GCA_017312745.1 Gryllus bimaculatus
AGAAGAAGGTGTACATTTACGTCTAAGCCTAAAAAGTGTCTGAGCTAAATTCCAAATCGTCTGTTTCGTCACTCGATTAAAACTTTCTTTGTCCGCTAGATGGTGGAATGAGCGTAGCGAAGTTTGCTCAGACGGGAGAGCTGTTCACGCCCTCCCGGCCGCCTTAAGGGTGGCTCTTAGCTGTTTCCGCGGTTCACACGCAGATGCCACTTCGGAGTTCGATCTATAGGAAGCCTGGGGCTGGCTCACTTTACATGTGCACCTGCAACGGCACGGAGATCAGCTGCTTAAGCACTTTCGCCCAGGACTCGCCGATCGAGGGCCGAAGGATCAGAGCAGCATTGTCAGGGGGGGGGGCGAATGCGATTGGTCTAAAACGCGCCAATGCGGCGAGGACTTGCGCTTCGCCTGAAGGCGGCTCCACACATTCGGCTACTGCTCTCGAAATCCCTCACAGCCAATGTGTTCGGTGAGTGTTTGCTCTCTTTGATGTGTCCTAAAGACCGACATGCAGTGAGCAGGGCAAATACCGAATGTTCGGCGCTCGGCGAATAGCGAGCAACCCGTCCACACTACTTGGATTCGAAGAATGCCGCATGTGTGGAGCAGCCGTCGCCCGCCGCGCGTGTAGGCGACATCCCCCGGCCTCGCGACAGACTCCCCGACAACACATGTGCTCCTCGTAGCGCCTCCCCTTCAGACCCCGATTCTTATTTCGGGGGTCGGAGAGCGTCATCTGCTACGGTCATTGGGCGTGCAAGTGTAGTGAATGTTTAGCATGCGAGGTACCGGTGTTTCTCTCCTGCTAGATGAGATCAGGTGCTGACCTACACGTTGTCTTGTGATGTTCTCCCATCTAGGTATCATCTTCAAGAAGGCCACCGCTTCATCCTGGGCAATCTCTAGGCTCACAAATGGCCTCCCGACATGTGTGGTACTACAGTTCATGTAAGTGTACGTATGAGAAAGGGAGAGGAAAGTACAGCAAATGGGAAGGAAAGATCGCGCGAGGCGCGTGACCAATGTGCTAGAGCATTCGCCTGGCGTTGATGGTGCTGATAAGAACCAACGCAACAAAACCACAAACAAAACTAGCGATCAGAGTGCCTGGCCTCTAGAATTGCGCTTCAGCGGAGAAGACTATCTAGCTAGTGTAGAAAATCCTGCCTCCGCATGCACTCAAACCCGAAACATTAGTTCTTGCACGTGTTCCAGTCTCGTTGCCCTCTATCATCAGGGAGAAATAAAGTGAGCGGCCTCGGATCACGCGCCTCAGGCCTGACACGCGCGGGCAGATCCGCCGGACTTGACAGCGAGTGTTGGGCCTCGAGGAGCGAGAGCGGCCGGAAGGCCAAGGCCAAGGCCAAGGCGAGGGCAAGGCAGGCGAGGGCGAGGGCGAGGGCGAGGGCAGGGCAAGGGCAGGGCAAGGGCAAGGGCGAGAGCGGAGGGCGAGGGCAAGGGCGAGAGCGAGAGCGAGAGCGAGAGCGAGGGGCGAGGGCGAGGGCGAGGGCGAGGGCGAGGCGAGGGCGAGGCGAGGGCGAGGGCGGAGGGGCGAGGGCGAGGGGCGAGGGCGAGGGCGAGGGCGAGGGCGAGGCGAGGGCGAGGGCCGCGAGGATTTGCAAGTTTGGAGGATGTGAAAGAGAGCTGCGCGACCCTGGGAGGTCCTGTGCGAGACCGAGGGGCGGGAGGTCAGGGCTGAAGCGGCCGGGTGGGGTCTGGTCAGGAAGGCCTGGGAGGGTGGTGGAGGAGCCGGAAAGGCGCCGAGTGATGTTGGGAAAGGCCTGGAAGGTTCTTGGGAGTCGGGTGGGGCCGAGGCGAGGGGGAGGGAGTGGCAATGGGCGCGCAGCGCTGAGAGGCCACCTCCCGACTGCGCGTCTCTGATGTCCCGGGGTTTAGACCCCCCCTCTCGCCCTGCGCTTTGGCGAATCCGAGCCGCCGCTTCTCACCCGCTCCGCACTTCTCTGCTTCGCCCGGCCCGGACCTCCCTCCCTCCACGCCTCGCATCGCCTGGCCCATCCCATCTCACGCCCCATCATTCTATCTCATTAAATTCTCCATTTGCGTCTCACGCGAGATGCAATTCAGAGCGAGGCATGTTGAGGTGGAGACTACCCGCTCTTAGTTTGACACTCAAGAGAAAATTCTCATTATTTTTTCTGGCTAATAAATGTTTGATGAGTGACTGCACGTGCTCCTTTAGCGCGAGGTGAATGCCCCCCCCCCCTACGGGGCGCGCGGACTGGCTGTCGGCTGCAAATTACTGGCCCTGCCCCGCGGCGGGGAAGGGGGAGGGGGAGGGGGATCTGGCTCCTAGACCGCCCCACCCACACCTCCCCCCGCCATGCGTCTTCTCTTGCTTCTCCTACCCCTCCTCATTACCGCAATCCAGTCCCTTACCAGCTCTACGCGTCCTTTCCCATCTTATCTACAAGGAACCCCGAAATCTAACGGTGCTGCAACCGCCCTTCGCGGGCCATAAAACGGATAAATACAAAAATCCTATCTCCCTCAATCCTAGCCCCACTTCGTCTGCCGCGAGATGCGCTCCGCAGAGAGGCATGCGGGCGGAGAACGCAATGTGGCGGATATTACCCACCCGTCAGTTTTCCACTCCAGATACAATTCATTTCTGTTTCTGTTTAATACATGGTTGATAAGTAAGTGCACGTTCTACGTCGAGTTCCTTTCTCCAGCGACTGTAAATTACGGACCAGTAATTTTGAAGCAAAACTCCCTTCCCAATTTTCCACACTTAGGACTATCATTTTCGATTCTAAATATGGTTTAGTTTAGGTTGATTTTCATCAATTGGGTCATTCGATCATTGAATTTTGTTTATCTTACCATTTTTATATTTTTATTTGTCAACTAGTATTCTATAACGCTGAATATGAAATTTAAACAGTCTTCTGGTCTTTCTTTGCTTTTTATTTTAGTATGTGAGGGAGTGTGGACGGTTTTCAATGAGACACAAGAAAAAAACTGGACAGCAGCGTGGCGACGACTCCTTTGGTACGCTTACCTCATCTAACAATCCTCTTTCTTACCTGGGTTGGTTCGGTCCCCAATTTACATATAGGATTAGAAAGTAACCTCTATCTACTTTCTCGTATTTGCAATCATTTGATTTATTCCAACAACATACCCTCATACAATAGCATACAGAGATCTTCCAAAGTTTTCATCAAGGTGCGTTCCGTATAGTAACTTGTCTACATTGGTATTATGTAATTCTTCTGATTAAATCTGACCACTGTTTAAAATATTTTTGTTTTCACATTGAAGTCTGAAAATGGAAATTATTTTCCCAAACGTTGCTAATGTTTCTATGTATAAAATATAATATTGATGTAAAACAGTCATCCTAAAACAATATTCAGTCTTCAAAATAAAAGACCAAACACAGTCTGATAAAGTTTAACAATCTATGGTCAGAAAATTAAATAATAATTTTAATTAGAAAGTAGGTTTCTTGAGAAAATATGAAGGGATTATTTGGTCCCCAAATTTCCATACGGCCTCTTTCTCCTGCACGAAGTGAAAGCCCGCTCTGCGTGGCTGGTGGCTGCGAGTGACTGCCTCTGCCCCACCCACCCCCGGCGGAGGAAGGGGGACCGGCCGCGTTGGCTTCTAGACCACCCCCGCCCCGCCGCCGCCCCCCCTCCCACGACGTCCGCCACAGGTGCGCCCGATCTGCCCGGAAACGCGTTTCCCATTAAAGCGCGGCGTATTCGCCGGGAAAGTCGAAATTGCTGGTCGCGGCCAATCCGCGGTGGCCCACACAGCGCCACCACCTCCGCCTGGGTGACGTGCGAAGCGAGATCTGAAAGTCCCGTCCGACGCTATTGGCTCCCAAGCTAAAATCATTTCTGGCTAGGAACAGAGTAGGTTGTGATAATGTGTTAAGTGATACGCCTATTTACTTCCGCTTCCTGCACATCGGATGAAGAATTTTCGTTTTGACAATAATGTCAATCGTACAGTACATGAAAGGTGCAAAATGCCCCAAGAAGTAAAGTATTGTATATTTTACTGTACACTGTTATTGGAAGAAATGCAAGAGTTACGAATCTCCTGAATGTTTAATTTTCCAGCAACAACGTATGCACAAGAGAATCGCGATCGTTTAAACGCCAATAAATTCAGCTGCGTTTGAATTGCCACTCACCAAACGTGGCTGTTCGTTGGCCCCTCTGTTGAGGTCATTGAAATAAAAACATTATTTCAAACTAAAGCATATTATTTGTGAATTCTTGTCACCAGAATCAATCAACAAAAATCCCCTCCCATTTCGCGTATAGATTGTTCCTTACTTAAGAACCACCGATTAAATTTTGCTGGAGTACCTTCCTCAAGATTTCGCCAAACTACCAATATCCCGAAGTTGCAACTATTTGAATATTAAATGAAAATGTCAGGTTAATATTTCCTGCCCAAATTCAGGCGGGTCAGAGGACTCTATCCAGTCTCCCACAACACACACATGATCATGAAGATCAACGTTACATCGCTCAATTATTTCTTTTTACGAATTCGCATACCTTCAACAAGTTTACATTTTCATTTCGTAATAGCAAAATTCAGAAAAAAGACGATAAATTGTGGCGTTACCGAATACGTTTCATTTAAATAATATTTATTTCGGTACTTTTCTTGTAGTAGCCTGCCACAAAGAGCACGCTTTAGAGCGTACAGCAGTACGCTCTGAAGAAGGCCACAATACGCTGGCCAAAACGTTAGCCACCATGACATCGACGCGGCTCGTCCCGGATAGCCCAGCCAACATTAACTCCGGCCGCGGAAGCCTCCGCAACCGGAAACAAATTCTGCTCTCGCTAACAGATGCAACTTGTGAAGGGTAAAGGACAATAATACTCTGCTTTCCAAAATTGTTACGAGCAGTCGTAGTAAATTATTCTTTGCCAGTATTTGGCATAATCACGCGGAAATGACTTCGGGAACGGTAGCGACCGCTGTCTTACTCGTCAATACCAGAGAAGCATTGTTATGTATCGTCAACCCGGCATCTGAGCAAAGATTTGCTCCCGGGCCGCCCGCCTCCGTCTGCGAGTGTCTCCAACCGCGCGGCCTTGGCCTGGCCGCCGCCCCAGCCGCAGCGACCTCCAGGGTCGCCCTTTCAGGGAAACCGATCTCCCAAGCGGAGCAATGAACCCCACTGCTATTACGGTGGCGTGTATGAAAGAGCCTCAACAGCCCGTCAGGCCCCAAAATAAAACTTTTAGACTCAGTTCTCAATTTGTGTTTAAAAAAGAAAGGATTCTAAGCCGCGCTTATGCTCTTAGAAGAATCAACGTAAAGAATTTCGAAATTTTAATTTTAAGAATTTACTTATTTTTATTTAACTATGGCGAACATTTTACGAGCCCGAGATAGGTCTTTTCTCATTATTGCAAACCGATATGAGAATTTAAAACTTTATGTTAACCTCATTTTGACGTTTATTTGTATTTCAATCTAAACAACGTTCACCCGGCGTCCCTCGTTTTCAGGCGTCCTTTCTACCGCCTGAGCTAGGCGGACGGCAAGGCCCACCTCTACCGAAGCCGCCAGGGACGACTACGTAGCAATTTCTTGAAGACCCTTTGAACGCAAGGGAGTCAGTGCACTTCATCGAAATCTCCGACGCACCCATAGGGCAGTTAGCCCACGAAAATGCGATACCTGAACAGCAAAGGGCAAGAAATGTTACACAAACTTCAGTAAGAGTATGCTATTTATAAATTCCATTCATGAACCACTAGTTGATGCAAGACAAAAAAACATACCTTGAAAGTAATGGTTTTCTGTGTGATCTCAAAAGATAATACCTCATATTTAAAAGTATGTCACATATTTGTTTTATTTAAACTTATTTATGCACGCTACCAACATTCCTTTATAAGAATAAAAGCATTTTCAATAAATCTGCTATATTTTATCTATCTGTATGCACAATAACAAATTCAAAAACATTAATATGTTGAATAAATTCAGTGCGTCATTCGTTTCACAAAGAATATCAAACACATCAAATGAAAGCTGTCATATGAAGTTTTCGAAAAAATGTTACCAAATATACAAAGCACAATAAAAAATTCAAACAGTGATTTTGATGCCAAAAATATACCTCTACATTAGGAAATATTATTTCATTATTTGAAAAGTCAACATTTTCATAATGACCACAAAATTTCACATTCCCTCTAGCCAGAACTCTGTAATTTTATCATGTAGTTTCCGTTAATGAAGTTAAAAATGTAAAATTAAATTTTGTATAAAATATAGAGAGAGAAACTTTAACCAAAAATAGAAGTAATGTATTACATTTCATAAGTAGAATTAGCTAAAATATGAGTGAACATTTCTATAACCACTCTAATAATTGAATTATTAATATCTTGTAGCATCTTGGAACATCTGGTAGCTGAGTTCTTGCGTCGGGAATGGGACAAACTAGGGTGGTTATACGAAGGGCAACATGGATTCGAAAATCCTTCTACGTGTGAAGCCAAATTAGTACAACAGTGTCAAGATATTGCTGAAACTTTAGGTTCGGGTAAGAGAACAGACGCAATTGTTAGATTTTTCAAAGGCGTTCGATCTTGTTTCGCACGAATATACTACTTACGAAATAGCATCTACGGGAGTTGATAATCGCGTAATTGCATGGATACGGAATTCCTGATAAATCGGTCAACAATTCGAGTTGACATGAACATTCAGAGAAACCCTAATTACGTCCGGCGTCCCCCAGCGGAAGTGTCTTAGGACCGCGTTGTGTTTCTGCATTCATCAACACTCTGCCATCTTGTATTAAGTCAGTAATGCGCTCATTGCGGACGACTGCATAATTTATCGGCGAATAGATTCGGATGAAATATTCTCCACACTTCAAACCGATCTTAATAACATTCATTCTGGCTACCATTAATAAATGAAGATAAATGCTGTAAAAATAAATCACTGAAGCTTTTCGAAATCAGCAAGAAGGTTTTCTTTAGAATACAAAATGGGAGGCGTATTCATTCCACAAGTATCGTGTTGTAAGTATCTGGGTGTCATATTACGCAAGACTTGGGATGGGGGAACACGATTACTTCTATTGCCCGAAAGCCGTGGAAGTCACTACACTTTGTAATGACGAACACTTACAAAGGGAAACATGGAGAGTCGAAAAATAGATACACATCTTAGTTAGGGCCGATTTCTTGAATACGCATCGAGTGGATGGGAATCCAGTACAGATTAGTCAGATTGAAGTTAGAAAAAATTCAAAAGAACGGCAATCAAATTCATAAATAAGGATCTTCGATAGTTCAAACCCACCACAAACAATAGAGGCCTCAGTGTGCGAAGAAAAAAGCCAGATTCGTGCTGCCTCTTCAAGGCGTACAGTAAGTCACCTGCATGGCAAGAAATAACGAAAAGACTAGTCTCCCTCCAAGAGTTGGAGAAACGATCACAAATGCAAAATAAAATGTAGATGTCGAGATCCGACGTAGGAAATATTCATTTGTAAATCGTACGGTTAAAATTGGAATGAAATCCTGCAGCGGTTGTAGAGCTTTTCCTGGCTCTGTTGGTGTTTTTAGAAGACGACTTAATAAGTACTTGTAGCTGTATTTACGGCACACTCAGAATACACAATTTGTAGATATTAATAGATAAAGTGTAGTGTAGTGTAGTGTAGTTCAGTGCAGTGGAAAGCTACTTTAATTAGTTTATATGGCATACCAAAGAAAGATGTAGTGAAAGTGTAGTGTAGTGTAGTGTAATTGTAGTGAAGTGAAGTGAAGTGCGACAGTATGTGGGGAGCAAATCTAAATGCCTTAAGAGCTAACTTTAAAAATCCACATTGTGTTTATATTTAAAAAACAAATTGTGTAACTGTTAATTTTATGTATATGTTATATATGTGCATGTTTACTAGGTGTAACTAAATATATGTTCTTCATTTAAATGTAGGCATGTATATATGTAGTGGCAATGTGTGTGTGTGTGTCTCGTGTTATGTGTGAACGTGAGAGTGAGCCATTCATGTTAGGAATCGTATGTGTATGTATATATGCATGTGTGTGTATATATATTGTGTGGTGTGTGTGTCGTGTGTGTGTGTGTGAATGGGTGTATAATATGTGACATATATGCTATAACAGGTCTGTGTATGTTTATATGCTGATGTAATATATATATATATATATATATATATATATATATATATATATATATATATATATGTGTGTGTATATGCTCGAAAGAAGTGTACTGTAAATTGTTTTTATATGGTAAATTGTTTTTGTATTATACATTTTCATATATTGCAAAACTGTAGGGTTGTGGCTACCACCTGGCAATCAGCCAATTGTAGCCAAATAAAAATATTATTATTATTATCTTCCGCAAACGTTTAAAATCGTTCAATATTTAGTATTCACCAAAATTAGAGATTACGAAATTACTACTTCCTAAACAGGAACGTAACGCTCGCCCAAAACATTTTAGGTGACAAAAGATCTAAATTTTATGAAAGAACTAGAAGATTCTAGGAAAGGTCCGGACCGGATTAGGGGAAACTGAAATTACGGGAGTGGGAAAGCATAGCACCGGTACTTGAGCCGGAGCCCTAGACTGGAGAGAAACAATAAGTTAATAAGCCCTAACAATAAGTAAGTTAATCAGTAATTTTATGTTAAGCTTATAGTAAACACGTTAAGGAAGTAAGTCATAAGTGCGGTAGTCAATTGGTAAAGTAACCCGCCAATATAATAAATAAAATAAAACAGGCATAGTAATAAGCACATTAGGGGGGAAGGTAAGGGGGGATCGAAAATATAAGGGCAGAGGCGCTGGTGTGGACGATCTTCTGAGGCGCTGTTTGATTTCAGGTGCTGAGGAGGAAAGCACTGGAAGGAGACGGCGGGACGCCCGCGCCAGAAAATAAATAGTTAAAATAAACGTTGCATAGATTAGAATGTACTCGGCTTTTGACGGCAGTTTTTTCCCCCTTCAGGGTTTTTTTCCTGAGCCGTACCTTGTGGTCTCTTTTCCGCGGCTTTGATGCGATGGAGAGACCATTTGGGGTGAATACCAGAATTCGAAAGATTAGAACGCGAAAGGATGTAGGTATTGTAATGGCTTAAAGACCTTCGGCCTAGCCACATAGAATAAAGTAAGCTAATTTGTCTGTAATAATTACATATTACATAAATAAAAATAAATTAGAGATTACTGTACTACCTGTTCTGTCGGAACGTGATTTGTAACGAAACTTGTTTATGATGGACCTGTGAGAACACACAGCAATTTGTAATAGGATAATCCTGTAAGCAAATAACATAAATGAATTTAATTGAAAATGAATATTGTGGGTAATGTTAAATGGTTCAGCATGGTTAAGTCCTCAACACAATGCAGTAAAACGAATTTCGTGCCGCAGCAAAAGCCCTAAGGACGGCCCCTTTCACCCACTGCAGGATGAATGAATTCAGTCAGATCTCGGAGAGAAATGATCCCTGGGTAGAACTTTAATTGATTGATTATTAGTGATTCTGGGAGCTTCAACTACTAGGGTCAAACTTCCGTACGTTTGCTCGGGTTGTGGCGGTGGCCTTGCCCCGCTTTATGGCGAGATCCGACGCCGACCTACCATCGGCTAGCAGAGTTTTCCTTAACCACGTATCTCTCAGGAGCGGGGCACCGCCCCAGTCGATGCCTCTCCCGGGTAAACTCTGTTTAAATTCATGTTAAAGGTGTGCACTCGTAAAACTATTTATCTTCCTTAAGAAAAATGATCCTTTTGTGACGGACATTCTAGACAACAGCATTCCACGCGCGAACCAAATCATCACAACGGGCAGACACAAAACAAAAATAAGAACCCTGACGACGGGAACTTCAGTGAAGATAAAGAAATAGTGTTTAAAAAATAAAAACTCTCAGCACGGATGTATGTGTATGTAAAATTGTCCTAACGTTCGGGCGCCCGCGCTATTTATCGCCACCTGCGCGACCGCGGGGTGCTACTTTCGCCGCCGACGAACGCGCTTTCATTTACTCAACATTATAGCCTCTATTAATCGTCAGTCGTTGCGAATTGTTTAAATAACATCCATTCAGCATTGTAGTAGATTACAAATTTATTGAAACAATTCTAATTTTTCTCCAGAAAAGAAATTTTTGAAGGATATAATATCTAAAATCAGTCATCTACTTTGGCTTCACAAAACTAATAAAGTAGGCAGGTAAAAATCTAACAAATAATTTGAAAATGGTGATGAAAGGGAAAGAGAATATGTAGGTAGCTGAACATGTTACAATAAAACGAGAATAGGAAGTTTTAAAAATCTAATTTCTAAAGTCGCCTTAAATGACCTACAAATTGCTCGTAACGAATAACCAATTTAATTTATACAATAATAAGCATAAAAGTATAATGATGACGTTTTTACAACAAAAATATATGGAAAATATTTTTTACATATTCATCAGATCCGTGACAAAAACTGAAACAGGCGCGATCGGGTGGCGGTGTTTATACCGTGTAGAACAAAGAGTGTTGACGTTGTTGATACTTTTGTGCGAATTTGGCGCAAATGTATGAGGGTCTTGGAGAGGACGTTACGGCTATTTTGTGACTCAATGGAGTACTAGAGAATACCTGGCTTCCCGGAAAGCAGAGTTCAAACATCAAAGCGCAGTGACGCTTTATCTTCGAAGGCGGCTTTTACACCGCCCATGCGATCGCTCGAAGGGTGACGAACCGCCATCCGTTTCTAATTTGTGTTTAAAAACTAGTTCTCCAAATTGAGACCGGCGCTTGGAACAGTTCCGAGAGTCTACTAATTCACCTAGACGGAGACGCTGCTTGGAAGCCCAAATTCTGTTCGTTTTTCCACGCGCCGTCTACGTAGAAGGTGCGTCTTTCATGTGTATTTGAAAGAGAGGTCAAAGAAAAAGATAGGATAATGAGCGATAGAGAGAAGGAGATAGAAAAATAGATACAGAAAGAGAGAAACAATAAGTTTAGACTTAATCAGGGAGACAGAGATATAGAAAAGAAGAGAAATAAAGAGGGTTTTAAATAATCTTCATTGTCTAGTTAATTTTTGTTACCACATTTTACTCAATTATCCCAGTGCTCTCTCAGTTATCCCGAGGGGTAACATCGCGCAAAAGAATAAAAAGTTTCAACCACAAAGTACTACTTATACCTTTTGCGGAAAATAGAAAACCCCAATGATGTTGTTTTAAATAGTTTGAAAATATCATTGGAATGTCTTATATTTCCAAAGATCTGTTCATGTATTATTGTAGTGGACCGTAACTGTAAATCTTGTTATCGTTCTTAACTCCAAAACGTAATGCGTCAGAAATGACTATTTACTGAAAATTTTTGGCAAAACGATTCAGGCATCGGACGGATTCTGGATATAACGTTTATGTACACTCCTTATAGAATTCGCAATCCAATTGCTTCACTAACGACAACTCACGTCAGCTTCCACCACGAAAATGCACTTCTTTAAGCGAATTGTTTGCCACTCACACAAAGAAACGACACAGAGCAACTACTTTGTAGATCGTCTTTGAAATGTCGTAAAGAACAAATGACTACAGATAACCATACATGCTATTTATTTTAGATACAATTAAAATTATTGTTTAATGTAAAGCAGGTTAATAATGTATACTACAATACTTCTGAAAACCATTGCCTTTCATTTAAAGCACAAATTACGAAATTTGGTTCCTTCTTTACACGGAAATATTTAGCGTTCTGAATGCAGAAAATTCTCATTAGAACAAACTCGGTTAACACAAAATTCTTTGTCAAGCTAACTAAATTTGGGTTACAAGAAACGTAATATTAAGGATACATGTAAAAATCGTATAACACGATTTTTATAACAGGAACACCGATTGTTTCAGTCACTTAGAATTTGTGTTCTCGAGAGTTCACTGTATACAGATTGTCAAAAATATTATTGCACAGATAATCTTGCAAATGTATACATTAATGAATTCACACAACATACAATTGTGTAGAATAAATAAATTTGCACTATTCATGATTTTGTCACCGTGTCGCGTCGCGTCGCGTCGCGTGCCAATGTGTGCTGTAACTCCAATCGCTTGCAACAATCCCTGACGCTCTCCACAGCCCTCGCTCTAATTCCGCTGAACCTTGGCCGCCGGCGCTGTCGTAAAACCTGCCCCCCCCCTCCGTCGTCCCAATTTCAGAGGGTAAGTGACGGCCTCATTAGGGCTCCTTAAGGCTGAACCTTTTAGACACGATGACGCGGCGCTCTGTCGCAGATAACTCCCAGCGCGAGAGGGGACAACGGGCCTCGAAAGGGGCGTAAACCTCTCGCAGGGACAGCTCAATTCCAGCGACTGGACTCGCTTCCCTCCGCCGTCGGACTCTTTCTGACCGAAGTCTTCTGAGGAACATAACGTGTGTGTGTGTGTGTGTGTGTGTGTGTGTGTGTGTGTGTGTGTGTGTGTGTGTGCGCGCGCGCGCGCGAACCCGGGCGGGCGCGTCAATGGGTAGGTTAGAAAGGAAGAACGGAACAAAAAGAAGAAAGTACTCTTACTTAAGAGGGACAGATGTAGAAAGGGATTAGGATATAAAAACATTAGTTTTAAAATTGATGATGTGGGTGTGATAGACGAATTAGATAGTGAATGAAAAATGAATACAAATGTTGTGGGGAAAAATAAGGGGAAATAAAGTATAGGAAAGGATGGAAATACGATTGGATTATCTCATTCTAAAAAGAAATGAATCCGGCTGAAGAGACGGGGAACTTTTTAGGAGAAAGGAAACATAATACTCACACATGTTATATTATTCTGTGTTCAATTTTTCTGTGTGAATTCTGTATGATAGCCTAAACATCTATGACGTCATTCTTTTTATCACAGTACAATTTGCCTTGCCTTAATGAACAACTTTCTAAAATAAAAAAGAATTTTGACATGTTCCCTTTCTCCTCATGCTGATTCAAATATAATCTCTCACTTAAGTTCTCTCGGTGTTTGAGCAACCAAGTATCAGGGCAGATGTCTGCTTCCCTGAACGATTCGAAATGAATATTTAGATTGCTGCAGGAGACGCAAGGGGGTGGCCTTACCCTCTCCTGCCACCAGCTGGCTCTTGTCAATGTGCTCAGGGGTATCGACGAGGCGCGTGCACGGCAGGGCAGCGGGGGTTGGGGGGGGTCACCCAACACCCTCTAAGCAGCCACCGCGACGGGAGCGACGAGGCGAGGCGCCACCACTACAGATGTGTATGTGGACGCCAATGAGCGCAAGAGACCTGTCGTAAGCAGCTCGCAACCCCGAAACCATTTAATAGGCATTCTACACCTGAACGAAGCTTTCACCATTTCATCCACTTATATTAACTGGGACATAGCAGTGCAATCGGTATTTATATTTATTCTTCTAAAACACGATTGATTATCTGATGAGTAAAAAGTAAATTTATGACTTTCGGCGGATAGTTCAATGCAACATTCAAAACGAAATGAAGCACTTAAGATAACATGTTTCACAGTATCGGCTACGTACGCGAACGCTCATCTCCTGTGCGTCTGAATCTACACGCATCTCCCTGGCTAATTCAGTCTCCACTGCCCAGTGACGCTATATCCATTACATGAACTACAGGAGCTCGTGTGAAGATTCAGAGCTGGAGGGCACAGCAGCGCACGCTGGCCGCAACTCGGATCTTTCTGTGGAGATTAGACGCCATGTTAACTTTTTCGCTACGGAGTACAGAGAGAGCTATGAAATGCTGCGCAAAACAGACATTTTCGGAGGAAAAACTCTTATTAGAGGGTCCTGGTAACGAAAACATGGATAAATGCAGTTGCTTGATATAGCCAGAATCCATGTTTTGTGGGTTCTTGACACCGAAAACTCGACTGAGTGCAATACGTCTGCACGTATTCCCTTCCGCCGCCCATCTGCGAACACGGGTAGCGGCTAAACCGTTCAGCCGATTTCCCGATTCGAAAATTGATGTTCCTCATTCGATCAGGCTGACGTACTGGACCCCTGAATGTGAAACCAATACTTTAATTGGGGAGGGGGTACTTTACATGAAGCCCCTGGGACAATTTCCAAATGAAAGAGGTTCAACCGTTTCTCATTAAATTTAGTTGTTGGATGGTGCGAAGGATATTTAAGGGAATGGTTTCATGTCCGTTAAAAACTGATGTTTGAAAAATTGCAAAAATTCAATTTTTTTGGCGTCATCCTACAAAAACAATTTTGAAAATGGTGATTTTTCTTCTTAATGAAATTTATTACTTAAAGATAGATTTCAAAAAAGATCCTGTACAATTGTTTGAAAATGTGAGTACTTTTCGCGGAATTTTGCTTGAAAATACGGGCGAGACCGTATGTGCTATTTTAGAGAGATGAAACAGCAATATGTCGAGAGCGCAATATTTGAGTTCGAGCACAGTTGGGGCACGTTCTACATTCCTGTATGGGCCCTAATGAAAATTTCAATTGGATTTCGAATATGAAGCAACGATCAATAGGGAGTTTCAAACAAAGCATAGAACCGGCGAATGATACTAACATTGGAACTTATGGCAGGTATATTTCACTTACATCATCTAAGAGAATAACATTCGACATTCCAGAGCATCAAAAGAGGAGAAGATTAAAATTGAAAGATGAAATAAATGGTTTGTAGGATTAGTAACGTCCTCAATAGAGCATGTAAGGGAACAATAACTTTCTCAGTCTCTTTACCAGAAATTAACCCATATCTGTCAGCATTATTTTGTAACCAATTTTCATTACACCATTTTATAGTTTCAATTTATTTTTTCATCAAAATTTTGAAATGCACATGTCACCTTTTAGGATGTTTTGTGGCGGCGATGGTGTAACGGTTAGCGTACTGGACTGTTGTACCCAAGTTGGCGGGTTCAAGCTTCCTAATTTGCGACCCCATGGCTTTTTCTCCTCTCGTAGCTCGTCGACGCAGCAGAGGAGGTGAGCTGCAGCAACTTTCTTGTTTTACCCATCGCAGAGTTTTGGCGGGGCAGGTACGCAGCCCACTAAGCCAGAATATTTGGGGCTGCCACAGGGGTTAGTGGGTGAGGTGGCCAAGGTAGTAACTGATTCAAAAAAGTTCTCATTTCTCAAGCAACATCTCTATTTTCTCAAAAAGACGAACGATTTTGATTAGAATCATTTAAAAATAGGATTTCTCGGACTTTTGTGAAACAAAATACAGGTAGAGTAAATCCGAGACTAGATTGCTGGGAGTTAAATCGGACTTACAAACAAATAATTAAAATACATGAAATATCAATTACTCCCCAAAATGACTAAAATGAAAAAGTTACATCTATTTTTATTGTGGTTTGGCCAGTCGAAGCATTGTTGTGAGACCAGGGTGGTAACTTTGTTATGTTCTACGCCCAATCGCGCCAAACAAACCTTAGTTTAGTTGTGCAGATGCATGCGGTTCAATTAGTTCGGTACCTGCACCGCGAAGTTGAAGTTCACTTTTGAAAGATTATTTTCATTTTAGTTTATAGAATCATTATTCCATGATGATTGTTCAAAAAGGAACGAAGTTCGTTCCCATAGGCAGTGAAATTATAAAGCATTGAAAAAGACCGGCAGAGAGCAAATCCTTAAAAAAAACTTGCCTTGTCAGATTGCGAACAAACCTGTGGCGAAACATTGAAATGTTATTAAAATAGTGTATATTTTCTATTTTAACAAAATAATAATTTTCGATAATTCCAGTTTTGGTTAATTCGAGCTTGCGTCCGGTGTCCCCGTGGCTACTCGAATTTACCAATACTTTACTTCTATTATATTACACCAAAACAATACTTTTAAGACAATAGATTTAAACATTTTTCCTACGCGTTCGATTGTGCACAGATCGGAAACTCGGTTGTCTTGGCCTTCTCTTTTTGACGGGCTTCGAGGCCTGCGAAAATTAGTTTTTTGTGGAGCGCCAACTAGAAATCATTCCGCTGTCTACAAAATGGTGATTCCATTGTGGGCCGCCACTTGCCTGGCACATTACTCTGTCACGATGTCCCACGAAGTTGTCTGGTTTCTGCAGCGCGCCTAGCCCTAGGAAAAACGTTTGTAGTCCTTGGTCTTGAAATTTTTTTAGAGCTCGTCTGACGGCAAACGCGCGGAATCCGAGATCGAGTTCCTCCAGGACCGCCCCAACGCGGACCTCAATCTCTCGCGAGGCAGCGCGAGGCTATTTCAAACTCGGACGGCGACCGCGACTTCTGCCAAGAACCTCGGAGCCATTGAAGGCAGGAGCGGGCGAAAGTTACGAAGGCGGCGCTTCGCGGCACGTTATCGAGTTCACCGATGTTCCATTCAATCAATAAAGAACTCTCGGCACGCGCTCGGTGAAATAGTACGATGGAGCGGGGACGGGAGGATGGAAAAGTGAAGCCGAAAACGAAACGACGATAGCTTTCTGACACGTCCGGGAAAATATGAGATCGAATACCCAGGAAGGAATATAACTCCAAATGAGCATAATTCACTGAAGAGGTTGTAAAGAAAATTATTTCACGAAATAAAAATTTTTACTACTGAACTCATTTATATTTCATCCTGGTGTCGGAAAACTCTTTGTTCCTAATAGTCTCTTTGCTCCCCCACCCCTTCTTCCTTTAGAATATTTTCTTATCCCAGCCCCTCTCTCCCTCTGCATCCGGTTTCCGAATTTGCTATGGATCCCTACTTCTCATGTCTTAAATTAAAATCGGGCTTGACATTCCTTGTCTCCTCCTTTTGTAGCCATTGTCGTCTCCTGCGACGCCCCGCTAAATACCCTCACGGCGTCTCTCGAGCGCCCGTTGTGTGGTGGTCTTTCAAACGATTGGTAAATCGCGGGCCTCCCCTGTCAGTTCCTGATGCACTTGAGCAAAACCTCCGCCTGCGGGGCGATTCCGGCCCGAACCGTTCTTGCCTGCCCGCCGCCGCCGGCCCCTGCGCCCCTGCCCATCCCCACCGCCTCATGCCTGCTTAGCCGCTCGCCCCTCGCCCCTGCCCCTCGCCCTCGCCCCCTCCGCTCTTCTTTGCCCCCTCCCTTTGCCCCCCAACCCTCGCCCCTCGGCCCCCTCGCCCCCTCGCCCCCTCTCGCCCCCTCGCCCCTCGCCCCCTCGCCCCCCTTGGCCCCGCTCGCCCCCTCGCCCCCTCGCCCCCGTCCGCGCCCGCCTCCGCTTCCCCTCCCCCTCGCCCCCTCGCCCCCTTCGCCCCCTCTGCGCGGCCCTCGGCCCCTTCGCCCACCGCCCATGCCCGCAGCCCCTCGGCCCCATCGCCGGCCTCGGCCCATGCCTGCAGCCCCTCTGGCCCCCTCTGGCCCCTCTGGCCCCTCTGGCCCCCTCTGGGGCGCCCTCTGCCCCTCTGGCCCTCTGCGCGCGCGGTGCGGCGACGTCCCCGGCCCCGTCTCCTCAACCCCCTCTCGATTTGCGCGTGTTTCCGCTGTCCGCAGCTGGCCGGGGTGCGCCCCTCGACGCTGCTTTTGCAGTCGCGCCGTGTTTTTTGTGAGGCTGCTCCTGACTCTGATTGCCGGGCTAGGCGCGCCAAGGGCATTTCGTAGGCAATGCTGTATACTCGAATGCTCGGGTTCTGTTAAACCGATGCCCAGGTTTAAGAAGGACGTACAAAACAAAAGACCTCATTCCGAAAATATCCATCTGTGTTCAACAAGCGTTGTCACAACTTAATTACTTGTTATAGGCAAGTTATCCTAAAAATTCATCAGAGGACGTTTTGGAAAATAGGTGGTTTAGATTAAGGTGTAAGAATGTTAAACATTTATTCAGATGTATTTATTTAGTGTTAACTTATTTATGTAACAAACATATTCAGAACTGTTTAACATTTAATGTTTCTATAACAATACTCTGGTTGTTTTTATTCGTTTGATAAAAATCGCCATCATCAGGAGTGGCGGCGGAATGTGGGGGAGGTTTGAATGCCATTTATCAAATTGATCCCCAGTTCATTTAAAATTCCCTTTCATTGAAATTTCAGTACGGAAAATGGAAAGTGACAAGTACCTCACCGGGTCATCGGATTATTTGAAGGAATTTAACGTTTTTTTATTCTATTAAAATTAAACGTTTAATAAGGCTTTACATTTATGTCGTTTGCCATTGTAATTTACTCTTAAAAATTGTATAGTATGTACGAAATAGAACGAGGGTAATAATTGATGTTGGTATAAGTGAATTGGGATATATTACCTAAAGCATTTAGACTTAAAACGTAATTACAATTACTTTGATATGGTAAATTATCGTTTGGTAGATAAAACACCAAAATAAAGATTTGTAGTTCTTCATTAAGGTTTATAGGCTAAACATACATTTTTCTACGAAGACCGTATCTAAGATCAAACGTTCACCTTAAATTGTAGAAGTAATACAATTCGACATCGTTTTGTTGAATTGAATTGAATTGAATTGAATTGAATTGAATTTGCCTTATTTTACGGTGGCGAGACTCGGGCCATCAGGGCCGCTCTTCCGTTGCCCACGCAAATTTCGCTACGCTCCTTTCACCAACTAGGAGAGAAAGGAAGGTATTTCTTGGGCGAGAAACAGGCGATTTTGAATGTTAGCTCAGAGGCGTCATTTAGGCTTCAGGATCTTTTACATTGCAAGTAAATCTACTTGGGACAGCCGGCTTTTACTTCCCCCTCCCGAAGAGAGGCGTACGAAGGATTTTTCGCCCTTAAAATCCACGGTTCGATCGGGTTTGAAC
>BOPP01000028.1:11027600-11069346 GCA_017312745.1 Gryllus bimaculatus
CTTTTTCCTGTACCCCTGCTTTAACCGCGAAAAATTAAAAAGCACGCTGATGCGAGCTGTCGGACTTCCGTGCCCGTGAACAATTACCGTCACATGCCTGGACGCCATAAATTTAATCGGTCGTGGTGACCGTTGTGCCCTACAGCCGCGAGATCTCTGGCCTTTACTTCTCCGGACATTCTCGTGCATACGCTCCTACAACCTCCTTGTACTTACACGTACAAACCCTCCCGATGTAAACTGAAATGAGAACCGCGGGCAACAGATGGCGCGCGTTAAATAGTTGAGAGGCTCAGCCCCCCCCCAGCCACTGTTCCCGATAGACTAAGCTGCGCTTGCTGTCGCAACGAGGTGCGCTGGCTAGCACCTAGAGTTTATACGGCTAAAGGTTATATTTTGGCTCCTGCTACGGTACTGCGTCAAACCGCAGAGCAAGAAAATCCCGGAAGTTCAGGCTCCACGCCTCCTTCCCCCGTAGCGTAATTTCACCGACCATAAACGGTTCTGGCCCTCGTGTTAACGATGCCCAACCACCTGAGTGGCGAACAACACCGCGTAAGCTGACGGTAGGCGTCGGCCAGATGTAGTCTTCCGCGGGGAAACCCAGTCACACAGCCATTCACTTGAGGACTAAATGCCCTCCACTGGCTGGCGCGCGCTAGAATCACTAACAACCAACCGACCAACGAAACTCTACCTGTTTGAACGCGAGTGAACATCTGCTCGTGAGTTGTCTCAAAGTCGACCGGCAGCCGCCCGCGCTCAGCCCTCCGCTCCCACCCCGCAAGCTCTCGACGGCTTGACGCTGCCAACACCTCCTGCCCGCGTAAATTCCTATTCACCGGGCGTGTGCCATGTCTACTTGAGTTTGCTGCATGGGTCATTCACGCGTCCATATATTGTTTCCATCTTCTCCTGTCCACTCAACGCGACATTATGATTTCGCATTCTGCTTCTCCCACTTGTCGGCCGATCCACTGGCACTGCTAACAGATACTACACTCTTGGAAACATAAAAATTTCAGCGTCGAAAATGGCTTTGGCCCGAAGAGTTGACTGCGATGGACATTCCCTGCTTGCCGCGATAGGCGCATAACTTAACAATTATTTTCCGAACTACTTTGTAAGACGAACTATAATTAATTGATTTATTGGAGAGCGCATTAAAATACTTTAATGACGTTTTGAGAGCTACAATAGTAGCATACAGAGGAAAAAAGACTTCTGATTCCTGCCAGCTAAAACAGAAAGACATTAACTATTGTAAAACGTGATTTGTCTTTAAAGTTGTTCGTTAATAATAAAAGGTGTTGTTAAAAGGTTGGTATCAGAAGGGCGAATGAATGCTCGCTGTCGAAGCGGTGTTCTAAAATCCTCGTGTGAAGTAGCCGGGTTCAGGTTCCCGTCTACGTAGAATATTTTATTAATCTCATACCAGTGGCCATATATCCACAAGATAATAACATGACTAAAATATGTCGCGTCCAATGGTATGCAATAATTCTAAGCAAAAATTCTCAGATTCGAAATAGGAAACAAACCAAAGCAATTCCTCAACAATTGTAATACTCGTAACGAGACCAAAAGTAAAACATGTTTTCTATAATCTTTATAGATAATAGATCTAAATTTGCGATTAAAAAATCATTAAAAATATTGCGTAGTTATTTTCATTTTTAGCTCCGAATAAAGCCGCATAAATGACTCCTAAAAGCTTCAGAAAGACAATTTCGTTTAACAAATATCACAAATTATAGTGAAATACTGGACCAGAAAAAAGTGTGACTTTGTTTGTATGTGTAAATAATTCATTAATAAAAACTACTCATACATAAATAATTTTTTAAACTTTGGTGCATAGACTCCCCTATGCTATTGATATATAGGTGAATAAAGAATGATGAACTGCTGATGTCCTGATAATTAGCAATACATTCTAGTGCTGCGACAAGGCTTGAAATCCAAAGTCTTAACACTTGTAGTAAAAAAATTGTTTTGGGATAAAGTGGCTCTATTGATTCTGATGCATCTTTCTCAGATACCTTGCCACATGTGGGATGGCCTTAGTTATGTGGGGTATATGAGATTTTCGTAGCTTGTGAAGTAAACAAAACTACAAATAATTGGCCGAAAACAATCTTTGAAGCGGAAAATATTCCAGAGTTTGATGCAATTGCTTATTCTGAAGTTTCATTCAATATCAAACAACAAACCATATTTCAGAGTAAAGTAGAAATCCCATTATGTGTATGTGAATTGTTTTTATGGCACCAAAAAATATAATACAGATTGTAAATAACAAAATAATGGCAGAAAAATTTTTTATTTCCAAAAACAATTTCTAACCAAAAATTAACGCAAAAATGACTAGCTGTTAAGAACATTGCAGACATACCAATTAGCCATAATAGCGATGTCATTTTGCTTGCTTTACAATATTCTCAGTTCATGAGAAGAGTGGAATAACTTCATTTCTTTTGTTTGAGAGAGTACGATTTTCTCTACGCTAAGCCTCAACGTACTAACCGACGTGAATCTGACCTTCGCGCACTTCCGTTTTCCGAGCAGCAGGTCAAAAGGATGATAAAGGGCTCTGCCAGCGTTGGCCACTTCGGTAAAGAAAAGAAAAAATCGTGGCATAAACAAATTGACTACTCCACATTCATTGTTTCGACATTCTCAACCATATCCAAGCCACACGAAACGAGTTATGGCATTCAGTAAAAGCAGGCACCTCTCTTTTTCAGAGCGGCGAGTCGTATGCGTTTGGGGCAAGAACAGCGCCAATAACCGACCTTAAACGTGTCGAGAGACGGGAAGAATCCGGGAAGGAAACGAGAAACGGGCTTTGGCGTATTTCAAGATTGAGTGGCCAAATGAAAGTTTTGATACAATAGCGCGGGTGGAACCCTTTCAACTTTTCACAAATGCAAAGAACAACGCAGATTTCCCTGGATGCTCCAGAACAATACGCAACAGACTTGTTGGAGCTGGTCTGTGAATCCATAAATGCAGCTCGAAAACCAACGCAGACAGAACGAACACCAGCTCTATCGAGCTGGCATTTGCGAGAGGAAAAAAACATCCGAGACTGGGCCTGATACATAATTTGCCTCTGATGAGAGTTATATCCTCCTCCGCAAATGATGGTCCCGTTTCGCGTTCTTCAGGCCCTCAAGGAAGCCGCTAAGATTCTCGGTGTAGTAAAAGCAAGGTCCCCAGGTCAGATCGTTTCTCAGTAAGCAGCAAAGACAACATGAGAATTGCTCCCAGTACATCCCATACTGAAAGATATTATGATTCAATCATAAGTGCAATTTCACCGTGCGGGATAAATTCAATTCCAACAGAACCAATCACCGATTCATAAGGTCGCTTTTGGTTACAATAGTTAGTTTCTTGCGGAGAAACAAGATATTCAGGTTTCGTGACCTGGCCACCATGTGCAACCAGAACCGTGAAACCCTATTGAAAATATGTTTGGCAGAGACAAGACGCACCAATGGCCGAAAACTGCCTGATCCGGAGCTACACAATGCCGATGGCGCCTCTGGCAAAAAATCCATGGAGCCTGGAGGAGTCGCTCACACCAGTGAAAAACCTATGCTGCGAACTTGTTGGATTCTCTCCAGTAGGATGAGAATGGTCGTGAATCTGGAGGGTTTTTGGATTCCTTAATTAAATGTAGTTACCTTAAATTTCTAGAATAAGATTATTTATAAATAAACCAATAATGTAAAAAAATAGAATTTACAGTTTTAACAAATAGTAATTTGGGAGAATTAAAAACAAATAAATTCATAGAAAGATAAAGAGCCATTTCAGAAGTTCTATTTGTTGTTAAAATCAAAAATAGATACTTTATTGACCACAATAAGAGAGCTACTTTAGGATAGCAGTTTCATGGTATGTCTACTAAATACAAATCACGGATAAGGAAACAAAAACCAAAAATAAAAAAGAAACTGGACATGCACAGGATTCGATCCTGGCTGCATAGAGTCAGAGAGAAAACCGATTCTACCAAGTGATCCAAAGCCAATCACTTTAGACATAACATAATGATTGGGGCCAAATTTCTGAACCGTTTAAAACTTGTCTCCACATATTTCCCATAAATTACAAATGATGTTGAAAAATGCGTGTCTTCCATATGCGAACGGAATTAAAACACGAATTTTTGAAATACACTGTCATATTGCTTGCAATACAGGCGAGTCCTACACAGCCATACGGCAACCCTCATAACTTCTAAACGGTTCCCGATATCGGCTTACATTTTCACTCAACATATGGCGGAATCATGCGGCAAAGTTAATATGGTGTAGCACGGATATTTCTGAAAATATTTTTAGTTTTTGACAAATTATAATCTTGATTTTTAGTAGAACCCTAATGTATTTTTTCACTAGCAAAATAGATCCTTAAAAAGAGAGATGCAATGATGTAACATATGCTCAATATTTGATTGTGTTTTGTGGCATAAACATTCATAGTTTATGACTGAGATTTTAAATTAACGTGCAAATTTGTTCTGTATCTGCCGTCGCAACTCTGTCGCTTTTGGGCGAACGTGACCTTCGCGGCCTCTCCCTCTCACCGATAAAAGTGAGCCCGCACCACGAAGGCAACACCTTGCCAAAAGGAGAAGTTTGAAAGGCTGTAATATTTTACAGTGTAAATCTGATATATAGTTTAAGTTTAAAGACATCACATGGCGAGAAGTATAATTTTTTCTTTCAAAAGAGTACTATCCCAAAGCATATAACATGTGCTTATATCATTGCCATTCGTCATTTATGATCAATCTATGCTTAGTGAGATAAATACTTGGCATTCCCATGTTTAAAAATTAAAGATGAGTTTAAATTCTCTGGCAAAACAATAACCTATTGTGAGAACATATTCCTGAAGGCACAATTACGTTGCCTCGATATTTCACATTGTATGGCTATGTAAACTAACATTTTCGATATCGTTCAACACCGGTTTAGAACATTATGGGGATGGCCCGGTAGTTGTTGTGAGTCTCCCTGTTGAACACACAACCTGTTGAACAGTAACGCAAATAAAAACAGGAATAACTGCAGTTTGGTGCACTCCCCGGCGACAAATAAAGAGGTTTGTAGTTATCATAATTAATTGCTGATATTATACTTTTGCCCCACATGTGAATTCCACGACGAAACATCCAATACCAATTATGGAAATAAGTTCGCGAGTGGCCGAGAGATTATCTTTCTTGATGCGCTGATTGGCGCTTACCTGATGTGGAGTCTTTGTACTTGTCTGTCCTAGTTGAATGGTATCGTTTTTGTTTATTATTACGCACGCGCGTCAAATATTTCCATGTGTCACTTTTTGGTTGCTCCTAACGAAGATCAAAAAGTCCATTATATTGTTGAAAGTGTGAAAAAGGATTACGAGGGAGCATTACAGAGTTTAAAGTTCGCATGTAACTTCTTCTTGATCTGTTACCTATTGCATCGCGCACGCAGGGACGACGGTATGGTGATTGGATCTGCTTTCTGTACACGACTTATTGCCTTTGAAACACATCTTGAGTCAACTGATAGTTTTAGCCATTGACAGCTGGCCCCAGGCTATTATATGATTATATTAGTCCACGTGCCTTATACAGAACTCGTGAGAGACGTTGAGCTACGCTTGATGTCATCAGTTCAGGACCGTATATATCAAGGATGCGCGTGGAATGTAGGAGGACATTAGCTGTGGCAACTCTCGAAGTTAGCTTTTACAGCATGTGAGGAGGATGCGGACCATCTTAAACACTGGCGTCTATCAACCGCCCGCGCCAAAAAAATGTGAGGCATTTTTGTTGTCAATCTCTATATTTACTCAATATTTTATACTTCTGATCTCAAATGCATGTTATTTCATTATTATTGAATTATGTAATTATCATTCATTATTCATTATTTTATATTATTGATACTATTATGTGTTCATTATCTAAGGAGTTTGCTTATGCAATATTACGAGGATCAGAAGACATTTAGAAGATTACTGAAGATATCTCATTGTTGCTTGACCGATGTTAATGTTATAAATGAACCGCTGCCTGCCGTTATTGGGTGCGGAAAACATATTCAGATTTGTTCCTTTCACCGGAACTAAATAGCGAATGATGCAACGGAATGCAGGCTAATTGCCCGGAGCGTTATCATACGCGAATGCATCAATCGTCCAACTTCTACTCGAAATAAAATGCAAAAATTGTTCTAAATATAGCGATAGATCGGCGAATTGAGAGGTCTAGTTTCAAAACATAACTTTACAACCAGAGTGAAAAATTAGTACTGAGCTTTCTTACAATAGGTCCCGTTGCAATTAACGCGTCGTATTATAAAATGATATTGTAACCAAACGCAGTTTTTTGATCACTCCAGGAGGTCTCCTGAAGCGTCAATGTGAAAGAATCAGCGTTGTGAATGAAATAATTGTTAATAGATGTCAGAGAACGCGATCTTTGCCATAATCATTCGATTTCGATAGTGCACACGTACGATCTTTCTCAATTCAGAACATGTCATCATTCTGTAGAAATCAAACTGCCTAAGCATTGTTTAACGTGATACTGAAATGATAAGCCGTTGTAAACTCCCCAGCAGCTTACGTCTGACTGAGTTCTTCAATATTTGCATAAAAAAATTCAGCATGATATATTTTGAAATACGAAATGGAAATAATTCAACTACTATTTGTAAAAATAACTTAATGAAACAAGTTTTTTTCAACCGAAATACCGTTCACAAAAAATACAAAAAATCTTAAAATTAAATTTCGAAAATATAGTCTTTTTTAAATTTTAGCTCAACTTCTTCAGTAGCACTGACTAGACATTCCCTTAATTATCTCTATTCTATTGATTTTGACTTTCACTAGCCAAGGAATTAGATCTCAAACACTAGCTTAAGAAATGTTTTTCTAAACACAACTGATATAATTCTTTTTCTGAAAAACAGTCTGGAATGATAAAAGTCCCATTTTCAAAATAAACCCCTGATTAGAGTATGTCTATCGGCGCAATATATAAATTTTTACATATTTTGATTGTTCCCATTGGTGAGTTGGGGACATTTGAGGCTTAGTTTTTCAAATAAAAATATTTATGTAATGTTTTGGAGTTATTGATCCGTGCTTCGATGCTGGCTGAAACACTTTTCAGAAATCTCCAAAACGTTACGGGCGCGTCCAAACACCGCTGCGATAACTAACGTATAAAAATGCTCGGACGGTAGCACGGGACTAGAATATATTGTTGTTTTACGACTCTACTATAATGCAGCAATTTTTAATTTTAATACAGATGGATCAAATTTTCTAATTTCTTCTACAATTGAAATACTTCGCCTTCTTACGCGCAGCGAGTTCTCACAGTTTTTGATAAAATTTGGTCGCGAACAAATGTAAAATGTTATAATTTAGTGGGAACTTTTTATTGCATGTAGAATGGATAGAATAGATCTCATGTAGCAGGTGGGAAGAAGCCGAACCCGCAACTTTCACGAGTAACTAGAAACGCACTTTGATACTGGCCATTCTGCGCCTTGTCCGCGCTCCTCCTGTATACTAACAATTTTATACTTAACAAACCTGAAAGAAACCATTACGTTAACAAAACATTTGATCAGTACGAGTTTTACTGGACAGGAAATCACGAAAAGTCTTTTTTCCTTATGTGCACAACTAATTTTTGCTCTCAATGGATTTTTAAATATTTTAAACTCTCTCAATAAAGAAATAAAATTAAATCTATCAATAGCACGATCATGACAGAACTAGTTTTGCGAAATAACACGGTAGATGAGTGCTTGAAGGAGTGGATGGTCACAGCCATCAAACCTATCGCGCCAAACGCATTTTCGACGCAAACTTATAATGTTTCCAAAGATATGTACCCTTTATCACCACTGCCCCGCTGCCCTTTTTAATTCAATTTCCCCTAGCTGCACTTACGTAGTTAGCAACTATATTTTACTCTAGTGCCTCGCCACGCCCATGTATATGATCTATGTCATTATACATTATCCATCAGGATTGATCACACTCGTCACTGGCTTTTCAGTTCCATACTTTGCATAATTACGACCATTATTTCCACCACTTACGTATTCCTACTAAAACCTTAATCGCCGGGTTCTTTCGTAGCAACTCTTCATCCAACGCAAGACTCGCCACTCATGATGCACTCTCCACAGTTACACATTTGTTTGAGTCAAACCTACGATAACAGACACTACTCGCCAGTCCCTCACCGCCCTCAACGCTTCTTTCAACCTACTTTCAATCATCAACCCCGTGCCGCTAAGCACGTTCTACTTGCGCTCGATGGCGTCGGATTTTCCTAGCCCCAATTGCGACTCTGCTCATCAAACCGCATATTCCCGCAACCGATTCCACCTATGTGGCAGCCAACACTGCTCTTCTCACTCGCGTTCAGCTCGCTCTCGCCTCGCCCGTTGTCTACTGACTTCGTTCGCTCCGTGCGTACACGTTTTGTTTTTTATTTATTTAAAGGTCGCTTTTTGACAGAACAATCATTATATAATCACGTTAATACATAGCGTTACATTTACATATATATAAAAAAATAACATATACAGCACTTACTTTCCGTGAATTGCTATTATAGTGAAGGATCCAATTCTCTGTTATATTTTCATTACTTAGAGATTAACAAATTTCTAGGCAACTGAGTACCTATCACGACCGTCTGCGAGCTCTGAACAGTTAGCTCACTTGTGTCTACACTTCTAGATTGATCTGGGTCCATACCCGGCCCCGATGTGATCTTGAAGTGCATAGAAGTGCGTTGCGTCTCAATTACGTTTACGCCTAAGGTTATTTTTGGCTCTGCTACGTTACCTGCGTCAACCGCAGAGCACAAAATCCCGGAAGTTCAGGCTCAACCCCTTCCTCCCCCGTAGCGTAATTTCACCGACCTAACGGTTCTGGCCCTCGTGTTAACGATGCCACACCTGAGTGGCGAACACACCGCGCTAGCTGACGGTAGGTCGGCGCCAGATGTAGTCTTCCAGCGGGGGAAACCGTCACCAGCCATACACTTGAGGACTAATGCCCTCACTGGCTGGCGCGCCAGGAATCACTAACAACCAACCGACCAACGAACTCTACCTGTTTGAACCGAGTGAACATCTGCTCGTGAGTTGTCTCAAATGTCGACCGGAGCCGCCGCGCTCGCCCTCCGCTCCACCCGCAGCTCCACTGGCTGACGCTGCCAACACCTCCTGCCGCGTAAATTCTTTCACGGGCAGTTGCCGATATCTATTGATTTGCTGCATGGGTCATTCACGCGTGCCATATATTGTTTCCATCTTTCCTGTCACTCACGGACATTATGTTTCGCATTCTCCACTTTCGGCCACTGCACTGCTAACGTACACTCTTGGAAACATAAAATTTCGCGTCGAAAATGGCTTGGCCCGAGAGGTTGATGGCGATGGACATCCCTGCTTGCCGATAGCGCTATCTAACAATTATTTTCGAAACTACGTTCTGTAGATCGAACTATAATTAAATTGATTTGATTGGAGAGCGCATTAAATACTTTAATGACCGTTGAGAGCTAAATAGTAACAGTACAGATGGAAAAAAGACTTTCGTGATTCCTGCCAGTAAAACAGAACATGACATTAACTTTGGTAAAACGTGATTTGTCTTTAAAGTTTCGTTAATAATAAAATGTGTTGTTATAAGAGGTTGTATCAGAAGGGCGAATGAATGGCTCAGTGTCGAAGCGGTGTTCTAAAACTCGGTGAAGTAGCGGGTTCGGTTCCCAGTCTACGTAGATATTTTATTAATTCTACAGTGCCATATATCCACAAAATATAACATGCTAAATATGTCGCGTCAATGGTTATGCATAATTCTAAGCAAAATTCTCGATTGCGAATAAGGATTAATGCAAACAAGCAATTCTCAATCAAGTGGTAATACTCGTAAGAGACAAAATAAAAATGTTTCTATAATCTTTATAGATAATAATCTTAAATTGCGATTAAAAAATCATTAAAATATTTGCGTAGTTTATTTTCATTTTTACTCGAATAAAACCCATGAAATGGAACTCCTAAAAGCTCAGAAAGACAATTCGTTTAACAAATATCACAAAATTATAGTGAAATACTGACAGAAAAAGTGTGACTTTGTGTTGTATTGTAAATAATTCATTAATAAACTACTATACATAAATAATTTTTTTTAAATTCTGTGCATAGACTCCCCTATGCTATTGATATATAGGTGAATAAGAATGATGGAACTGTTGATGGTCTGTAATTACAATAATTCTTAGTGTGACAAGGCTTTGAAATCCAAAGTCTACACTGTAGTAAATAAAATTGTTTTGGTGATAAATGTGGCTATTGATTCTGATGCAATCTTTCTCAGATACCTTGCCTACATGTGGGAGGCCTTAGTTATGTGGGTATTGAGATTTCGTAGCTGTGAAGTAAACAAAACTCAAATAATTGGCCGAAACACATTTTGAAAGGAAAATATTCCTAGAGTTTGTGCAATGCTTATTTGAAGTTCATTACAATATCATATACAAAACACCATTTTCAGATGTAAGTAGAAATCCATTATGGTTGTATTGAATGTTTTTTATGCACAAAAAATATAATACAGATTGGTAAATAACAAAATAATGGCAGAAAAATTTTTTTTATTTCAAAAACAATTTCTACCAAAATTAAGCAAAATATGACTGCTGTTGAACATCAGACTACCAATTAGCCATATTAGCGATGTCATTTTGCTTGCTACAAATATTCTCGTTCAGAGAAGAGTGGAATAACTCATTTCTTTGTTTGAGAGAGTATCGATTTTCTCTCGTAAGCCTCACGGTACTACGACGTGAATCTGACCTTCGCAGCACTTCCGTGTTTTCGACAGCAGGTCAAAAGGAGATAAAGTGGCTCTGCAGCGTTGCCACTTGGTAAGAAAAGAAAAAATCGTGGCTAAGCAAATTGAACTACTCCACATTCATTTTTCGACATTTCTCACCATATCCAAGCCACACGAAAGCGAGTTATCGCATTAGTAAGAAGAGGGCACTCTCTTTTTCAGAGGCGGCGAGTCGGTATGGCGTTGGGGCAAGAACAGCGCAATAACTGCTTAAACGTTGTCGAGAGACGGAGAATCCGGGAGGAAACGAGAAACGGGGCTTTTGGCGTATTTCAGATGGTGGCCAAAATGAAGTTTTGATACAAAGCAGCGGGTGGAACCCCTTTCCAAACTTCTTCACAAATGCAAAGAACAACCAGATTTCCTGGATGCTCCAGAACAATACGCAACAGACTTGTTGGAGGCTGGTCTGTGATCCATAGAAATGCAGCTCGAAAACCGAAGCAGACAGAAGAACACCAGCTCTATCGGCTGGCATTTGCGAGGAAAAAAACATCGAGACTGGGCTGATAATCAATTTTCCTTGATGAGAGATATATCCTCCTCCGCAAATGATGGTCCCGTTCGCGTTTTCAGGCCCAAGGAAGCCGCTAAGATTCTCGGTTATGTAAAGCAAGTCCCCAGGTCAGGTCGTTTCTCAGTAGAGCAAGACAACTGAAATTGCTCCTCAGTACATCCACATACTGAAAGATATTATGATTCAATCATAAGGCAATTTCATCCTGTGGGGATAATTCAATTCCAACAGAACCAATCACCGTATTCATAAGGTCGGCTTTGGTTTCAATAGTTTTTGCGGAGAAACAAGATATTCAGGTTTGTTGACTGGCCACCATGTGCACCAGACCTGAACCCTATTGAAAATGTTTGGGCAGAGACAAGACGCACCAATGGCCGAAAACTGGCTGATCCGGACTAAACAATGCCGATGCGCCTCTGGCAAATAATCCATGGAGCCTGGGAGGAGGTCGCTCACAGTGAAAACTATGCTGCGAGACTTGTGGATTCTCTCCGCACGTAGGATGAGAATGGTCGTAGAATCTGGAGGGTTTTGGATTCCTTAATTAATGTATTCCTTAAATTTCTAGAATAAGATATTTATAAATAAACAATTAATGTAAAAAATAGAATAAGTTTTAACAAATATGTAATTTGGAGAATTAAAAACAAATAATTCATAGAAAGATAAAGAGCCATTTTCAGAGTTATTTTGTTTTAAAATCAAAAATAATACTTTATTGACACAAATAGAGAGTACTGTGATACAGTTCATTGATGTACAAAAAAATCACGGATAAGGAAAATAAAACAAAAATAAAAAAGAAACGGACATGCACAGGATTCGATCCTGCTGGCATAGAGTTCAGAGAGAAACGATTCTACCAATGATCAAACAATCACTTTAGTTACATACATAATGATTGGGCCAAATTTCGGAACGTTTTAAAATTGTTCAACATATTTCGATAATTACAAATGATGTTGAAAAATGCGTGTCTTCTATCGAACGGAATTAAAACACGAATTTTTGAAATACATGTATATGCTTGCATACAGGGAGTCCTACCACCTACGGGCAACCCTCATAACTTCTAAACGGTTCCCGATATCGGCTTACATTTTCACTCAACTATGCGAATCATGCGGCAAGTAATTGGTGTAGAGATATTTCTTGAAATATTTTTAGTTTTTGACAATTTAATCTTTGATTTTTAAGTAGAAACTCATGTATTTTTCTCACTAGCAATAGATAGATCTTAAAAAGAGGAGATGTCAATGATGTAACATTGCTAATATTTTGATTGTGTTTTGTGCATAAATTATAGTTTATGGACTGAGATTTTAAATTAAACGTGCAATTTGTTCTGTATCTGCCGTCGCAACTGTCGCTTTTGGCGAACGTGACCTTCGCGGCTCTCCCTCTCTCCGTTAAAGTGGCCCGCACCAACGAAGGCAAGCTCCAAAAGGAGACAGTTGAAAGGGCTGTATATTTTACAGTTGAAATCTATATCTAGGTAAGTTAACTTTACAAATAATGGCGAAAGTATAATATTTCTTGTTTCAAAATACTATCAAAGCATTAACATGTGTATATCATTGCATTCGTCTATTTATGATCTATCTATTGGCTATGAGATAAATACTTGGTTTCCATTTAAAAAATTAAAGATGATTAAATTTCTCGGAAACTAAAATATTTGGAACAATATTCCTAAGGCACAATTACTGTGCCTCAATAATTTCACATTGTTGGGCTAGAAACTACATTTTCGATATCGTGAACCGTTAGAAGTTATGGGGATTGGCCCGGTAGTTGGTTGAGACTCCTGTTGAACACACAACTGTTGAACAGATAACAAATAAAAAGAGAATAATGCAGTTTGGTGCATCCCCCGGCGACCCAAACAACTAGAGGTTGGTTTTAGTTTCATATTTTGCGATATGATATACTTTTGCCACACAATGCGAATTGATCTTATCCTGTAATCGGACAATGAGAAATACGAATTATGGCACAATGTAGTTCGGATTGGCCAAGAGGAGGCTATCTTTGATCGTGAGGCGCTATCCTGAGGGATGTCCTTTGCTTGTCTTCGGCTATGTGAACTGGTGATCTTTGTTGGTTTATTATTAACGAGAGCGTCAATTTTCAGTGGTCAGCTTTTGGTGCTCGCTAATGCGAGATCAAAAAGTCGATCTATGTCTGTTGAAGAGGTGAAAAATGGATAACAGGGAGCATATGATACATTAAAGTTCATGGATTCTTTCCTTCCTTGATTGTTACCTATGCATGGCGCGGACGGAACCGCGGTTTGTCGCGCATTTGGATGCTGCTTTCCTGCAACACTTTTGGCCGTTGAAATCGAATCTGGTCAACTGATAGTTTTAGGGCCATTGACAGTGGCCGACAGGTATTATTAGCCGGATCGAGACACGTAGTGGCTACGGTTGATGTCGATAATCTACCTCTATTTACCAATAGATGCCTTTCATTTCGTGTGATGTAGGAAGGGCATGATTATGCGTATATTCTAAGAGTATAGTTGTACAGCGATGTGCGGCACCTGCAGGACCAGTCTTAACACTTGGTCGCCTTCTTAATCAACCTCGGCGCCGCGCCAAGAAAAATGTAGGCATTTGTGTTCAAGTGCTATATGTTCTGCATAATTTATACTTCTGATTTTTCCTTCAAATGCATGTGTATTTCATTCATTATTAATGTTATTTTATTATCATTATTATTATTGTATGTGTTCTGGTATTAAGAATTGCTTACTGCATTTATGTGATTCAAGATTTATCGAAGAATACTGAGATATTCTTTGCTTATGACGATGATAGACTTTAGATACTAAGTCTACCATGATTCTTGGCGAGTATGTTACCTGCCGTATTGGGTGCGGAAAACATATTCAGATGTTCCTTTCACGGAACTAAATACGCGAATGCATGAACGGAATGCAGGGGCTAATGCCCTGAGCGTTATCTCCGAATGCATCAAATCGTCCAACTTCTACTCGAAATAATAATGCAAATTGTTCTATATAGCGATAGATCGGCGAATTGAGAGGTCTAGTTTTCAAAAACGTAACTTTTTAAGACCACAAGGTGAAAAATTAGATACTGAGCTTTCCATCAATAGGGTCCGTTGCAATACGCGTCGTTTATAAAATGATATTGTAACCAAAGCGTTTGTTGTTCAACTCCAGAGGTTCCTGAAGATCATGGAAAGAATCGCGTTGTGTGAATAATAATGTGTTCAGAATGGTCAAGACACGCGATCTTTCGAAATCTTCATTTCGTTGCAGCAGTACGATCTTTCCAATTCAGACAATGTATCATTCTGTAGAAATCAAACTGCCTAAGCATTGTTTTAACGCTGAGTACTGAAAATGATAAGCGTTGTTAAACGTCAGCAGTTACGGTCGCTGATTTTCATTAATTTGATAAAAAATTTCACATGTAATATTGAAATCGAAATGAAATAATTAATACTATTTGTAAAATACTTAATGAAAACATAGTTTTTTTCACGCGAAAATAAGTTAAAAAAATACAAAAATACTTAAATTAAAATTTTCAAATATAGTCTTTTTAAATTTTAGCTTCAACTTTCTTCGTATAGACTAGACATTCCTAATTATCTTATTCTACTTGTTTGTGACTTTCACTAGCCAAGGGAATTAGATCTCAAACATTTAGCTTAAGATAATGTTTTAAACAAAATGATATACATTTTTTTTCTAAAAACAGTCCCTAGGAATGGATAGAAAGTCCCATTTTCAAAATAAACTCTGATTTAAGTGTTATCCGGCGCCAAATATTTAAATTTAACATATTTTGATTGTTCCAAATGTGAGTTGGGACCATCTGTGGCTTAGTTTTCAATAAATATTTTATGTCAATGTTTTTGGAGTTATGAATCGTGACTTCAATGCTGGCTGAAAACTTTTAGAAATCTCCAAAACGTTCGGGCGGTTCCAAACATCCAGCTGCGATAACTAAACTCGTTAAAAATGCTCGCGAACGGTAGCACGGACTAGACATAGTATTGTTAATTTTAGACCCTTCTACATAATGCACAATTTTTAATTTTTAATACATGGATACAATTTATCTTAATTTCTTGTACGAATTGAAAATATTCGCCTTCTTCGCGCAGCGGATTTTCACGAGTTTTGATAAAATTTGTCGCGACAAATGTAAAATTTATATATATTTGTGGTTTTATTGCACTGTAGAATGGATAAAATGATCTATGTAGGGGTGGGAACCGAACCCGCAACTTTCACGAGTACTAGAACAGCGACTTTGATACTGGCGCCATTCTGCGCCTTGTCCGCAGCTCCTCTTATACTAACACATTTTATACTTAACAAACTGAAAGAAACATTACGTTTTACAAAATCATTTGTTCAGTTGAGTTTTACTGGCAGGAAATCACGAAAGGTCTTTTTTCCTTTGTTGCTACAACTATTTTGCTCTCAATGGTTTTAAATATTTTAAACTACTCTCCAATAAGATAAAATTAAATCTTCAATAGCACGATCTATACAGAACGTAGTTTTTGCCGAAATAAACGGTAGATGAGTGCTTGGAAGGCAGTGGTATGGTCCAGCGAGCCATCAACCTATCGCGCCAAGGCATTTTCGACGCGAAACTTTATGTTTCCAAGAGTGTACCGCTTTATTCACACTCCTCCCGCTGCCTTTTTTAATTCAATTTGCCCCTGTCACTGTAGTAGTTAGCACTTATTTATCTAGTGCCCGCCGCCCCATGTATATGTCTATGTATTATACAATTATCTCCATCAGGATATGATCACACTGTCACTGCTTTTCAGTTCCGTACTTTGCATAATTCACAACCATTATTTCCACCACTTACGTTTCCTACTAAAACCTTAATCGCCGGGTTCTTTCGTAGCAACTTTCATTCCACGCCAAGCTCGCCACATGATGCACGTCTCCACAAGTTACACATTTGTTTCAGTCAAACTACGATAACAGACACTACTCGCAGTCCTCCACCGCCCTCAACGCTTCTTCCACCTACTTTCAATCATCAACCCCGATGCCGTAACGTTCTATTGCTCGATGGCGTCGGTTTTCTCTAGCCCCAATTGCGACTCTGCTCTCACCGCCAATTCCCGCACCGTTCCACCTGGGAGCCAACTGCTTTCTCACTCGCGTTCGCTCGCTCGCCCTCGGCCCGTTCGTCTCTGACTCGTTCGCTCCGTGCGTACACGTTTTGTTTTTTAATTTATTTAAGGTCGCTTTTTGACAACAATCATTATTACATCAGTACATACAATACGTTACATTACATATTATAAAAAAAATAACATATCACACATTACTTCCGTGATTGTATTATATGAAGATCAAATTCTCTGTTATATTTTCTTACTTGAGTTAACAATTTCTAGCAACTTGAGTACCTTATCACACCCGTCTGCAGAGCTGAACAGTTTAGCTCACTTTGTGTCTAACTTCGTAGATTGATCTTGGGGCATACCCGCGCGATGTGACTTGAGTGCATAGAAGTGCGTTGCGTCTCAATACGTTTACGCTGACCGACATAAAGTGGTGATCGCTATGAAATTTCTAGGAACATAATACATTTCTTCTGAACTTTTAAGAACAAAAATACATTTCTTCTGAATCATTCTGCATCTAAGCTCGTAGTTGCAAGGCTAATATTTGTTACATAGCTCGTAGTGAATTGAATTACGTTTATTGAAAACTGAATTTCTTGAATTGATAACATATCGTTATCCCTTTTGCTTCATTAAAAACTATAAACAATCGTCTAAAAACAGTTACATCACAAAGAAATTGGACATTACATAAAATATCGGGTATAATTTTTTAATTGATCGTAAGCTAAAACATTTATTACGTAGAATCATTAATCTTTATAAAGAAGTCATCTCTATGAAACTTCTGCACACCTAATTATCAAATGTTAAAAATCAAAAGTAGACTCCTGAAACATTCTTATGAAAACTACTTCCCAATAGTTGTCTTCAGTTCGATTGGTATTGAAATATGACCATTTGAAACTTAAATAATTTTATTTGTAATATAGAATGGTTTTTTTCATCACTCTTGCTAAATTTAAAAAAATAAACAATGGCAAAAACGAAATAAATTTTAAACGATAACGAATCATCGACAAAACATAAGTAATTTTATTAACTGTTATGCAAGCATTTAACTCTTAACCAAAGAACAAAACACATTGACAAAGTAGCTTCAGTTATTTGCATTTCGTGAACTAGATACATTCCATCAAACACGCTGTTGAAAATTCAATATTTACATTTAATGCATTAATGCTCTTCACTTATTACACAGTTCGTGTTGCAAACCCACGTTTGCAATGTAAACTGAAAAATATTAGTGATGAATATTCACACATTTTGAGTGCACGTGACTTAATTCCGCTGTTTTGCTATTGATTCCCGCTACTTTGATGATATGCTTGTTATACAGCGATTATGTAATTATACCTGACATTCATGACGAGAGCTTTCTCATATTTGAACTGAACACCACTATTAAAGGACGGCTAAAATTCATAAACTTACGCTCATTTTACCTAGTTAGTAGGTAATACTTCTCTTATGCCTTGGTGTGCTTCATCCATACGAGAAGTGTGAACGTCAAAGAATTCAAGGAAACATTTCTACGAGGGTCGGTCAGAAAGTAGTGCCCCACATTTTCCCTATAGGATATGCCACACGGTAGGAAGTGCCATGTAGCTGGTGCAACTACAAACCGAATAGGAGCGGACGTCAACTTCTATGGTCACTAATCCCGTAAGTAAAGTGCACGTTTTTCTCCCACCAGACGCGGGAAGTGAGATCTGACGCCAATCTAAATGTAAGCTAGCGAAGCTTTCCCCGTCCAGGTATCTCCTACCAGCTGAACACTACCCCCGGCCGGTCCAGCTTTAAGCTCCCGAATGGTCTCCCGACATGTGTGGTAGTGTAAGCGTGTGTAAGGAGGGAGGATAGGTCAAGGAACAGGAAGGGAAGATCGCGCGCGGTCCCTGGCCCATTTTGTAAGGCACTGCTTGGGCATTCGCGTGGTATTGATCGGCGAAACCACAGAAAACTTCCGATCAGAGCAGTTGCCCGCTAGAATTCTGCCGACAGTTTCTGAACTCGACCTACCTGTCACTCTGATGGTGAAGAATCACGCCGCTGTCACATCTCGAACCCTAGCACCGTCCTGGATTATTTGTTTTATTAACGGGAATATTACTTTATTATTATAACTTTTATAACCCTCTTATAGTATTACAATAGTTAAATATTTACGGTAATAACTGTATATGAAATAAATCAGGATAAAAATACCAGAGAGAATTAGATTCACAATTTATTATTTTTAAAAAAAACTTTCTCTGTTTTTTGTATTGTATCTTTATCGTATTGTCTCTTTAAGTTAACTATTATTTTTAATTAATTTGTAAATGTCATTGTAATGTTGGTTTGAAAATTAAGAATTGGAAGAATGGAAGTAGGCCATTTTGCACTTGACTTTATTTTGTATCCCACTGATTCTACTATTATTTCATGTGTTATTAAATAGTATTTTACTTCAGCTTTTTCTTTCTTTATTTTTCCAAATATATAATAAAAATTAGGACTTTGGCTGATGGGTTCTGCGTTGTTTCGTAATACAATACCACATAAATTTAAATTTTTAACAAAGAATACGAAATGACTAGCGAATTGCACTATGTGATCAAAATGTCCGGACATTTGGCAGAAAATGACTTACCAGTTCCTGGCCCCCTCTATCGAATATGCTGGAATCTAATAGGGCTCACTCGAGGCTTTGATGAAGCTTCCACTCTCGCAAGCATACTTTCAGTCAGGTGCAGAAGGTTTTTGGAGAATGAAAGTCCAGGTGCTCGATCGCATTGAGAGATGCACTAGCCATCTCCGAATTACAGTGAGAAGCAAGGTGTTTAAAACATCAACGTAGGCCTGTGCCATGATAGTGCCACACAAAACAACAAGGGGTGCAAGACTCCTCCACGAAAAACACGACCACACCACAACCCCATTTTGGACGTGGCCGGATACTTTTGGTCATAGAGTGTATCTTTCAACATGCATTTTCGGTACTTTTTGAATATCTCCCAACCTCGTTCACAACCTAACGTACCCCCCTCCACTATCTCCCTACTCCCATACGCAGCCTCCCGCACAGTCATCTCCCCAAAACTCTAACATAATAGTCCACTGCCCAGACTACGGACCCCGTAGGTGGAAAAGGGTCGCGAAAACCTGGAGGACAAACCCACCGAAGATGCCCCAGTTCGAAGAGCCCCCGAGTGGGTCGGGCGAACAAAACGGAAACGTTCTCTTCGTTAGTTCGTTCGCCCGTGCAGATCTGGAACGGGCGCCTCCGAGCTGGCCTCAGAACGCGAGGACATGGCATTCCCAATTTAAAATGGAAAGTGAAATGTTGCAGCCCTTTGCCGGGCGGCGCCAGCTCCTCTTTGGAAGCCGTAAACAAAAGCGCGCGTTTGGACGCGTCCGCCGACGCGCATCCTTTGTCTTCGCCGCCGAACGGCCACCTTTTTCCTTGTTTCACCGTCAAAGTGGACGTAAATTTTCGTTTCATATTGAAGTCGTCGCCCATTTTTTCGCGTTTCCTGCGCGTCCGCCGCATCAGCGCGTTTCCGAAGGAGAAAGAAAGAGGTCGCTCTCGACCTCTCGCCGCGTCGCCGGCTGCCGCTCGAGTTCATGAAATTCGCATTTCGCGCTCTCCTCCTCTTCCCCCTCCGCGACGAAACGGCGCCCGCTCCCTCCTTCAAAAGGCCCCGCGCCCCACCCTCTTCTGCGGAAGCGGCGGAGGGCTTCGAGCACGCGACTTCGCGGCTGAAAATGAGGCGTCGCATAAAGGCGGATTCCATTGTCGTCTCGAATGCAGAAGCGCGCGGGCGCAGTCGCGTTGGGGCGGTCGTAGAGAGCTACTTTTCGCAAAGATGCCACTCACGTAGCGCACCACTTAATTTAACGGAGATTTTCCCCCGGAGCGAAATAATAAAAGGCGAGAGATATTATGTGTACCCTTCCGAATATTTACTTTAAATGAGATGCGCTTGAATTTTAACAGTTCTTTTTTGCATAATTTTCTCTGCCGGGTCGTATTTGAATATGACAAGATGTTAGATAAAAATCGAGCTCGCGACTTGAATGTAAAATTCTCATACGCTTTCTCCGTCAAGTTTCTTTTATATTTCCGCATTGCGACGCTGTGAATTAATTTGTTGTACCCTTAACAAATCCGTCCAAATGTTACTTCCTAATGCCAGGCTATTTTTTTATCTCCTCTAATTGTTGAATTAACGTTTACAATTTTCGGTAGTGATAATATATTAATTTTTGTATTTTTAGGTTGTTATTTTTTTCGTTTTACTATTAATATCTAAAAGTGCAATAACACCTACGTCAGCGGTTTTCTGAAATTTCTTGCCTACAATTAAAAACGTTGCGCTGGTGAAATTGAGTAGGCGATTAACATACTTTTGAATAAAATTCTTGACTTAAAGGTCAGTTTTCAAATAAATAAATTTAGCTAAAAAAGAAAAGTTTCAATTGAATTCAGTTTTTGGTTAACTTATTGCATATACATATATTTGTCCACGTACAGGGAAAACTGATACTAAAAAATGGTGAGAGGTCTTATTGCCATTGATGTCTTTGAATTCTTGAAAGTTGTTAAGCTTAGAAATAATGTCAGAAAGTACGTTGTTGTAACAACAGTAGTTATAAACAGTGAAGATATTACGGATGATATTTTACGAGATATTTTTCTGATTTCTCTGCAAGCAGGCTTTCATTAAATATATTAGCCTACAAGGCACGTGACAGAAAGTTACTCCAAAAGAGACAGCATTAATGGCCAGGAGTGATTGCCTGTTGGCAAAATGACGTAGTATCAGCAAGCGCACAAAATTGTAAGATCGGCTTCGGGATGTTGTCAGCGTGTATGTATCCCCCCCCCTCAGTCTTGCAGGGGCTCGCAGGAGAAGTTGCGTGCGAAGGAGTCTTGACTCCTCACCTGTGATTCCGCTGCCTGTCGGGGCCTTGCAGAGCACAGCCCAGGTAGAATATTCCGTGTCGTTTCTTTTGCTTGTTTTGCGCAATATCGACGTGTGGGTTTTCATCAAACTGTTTTGGACGTAAGACTGTTTTAAGTTTTTGAGGCAGATAAAATTTTCCACACCCACATATCTAGTCAATTACACCAAGCAGAAATGTTATGTTAAAACCTTAACATCTCTCATTCAAGATTTAAAGTGTAAATAAATTGTTTCCAATTTGAAAAATAAGAAACATTCGAAAAAAGCATACTTTAATCCTCTTTTAAAAACATTACATAGGAAGAAATTTTTTTGATACCATAATGCAGCAATGTATTTTGCAAATATTTTTACAATTGTAATAGTACTATGACAGTGCAGTGTTAGTGAATATCTAGCGTCTCCCACAACGGTTGGCCCATCAGGAACAATCACTGCACATCAGCATTCATCGCACTATGTACGTCTGCCAAGCAATAAGTTATTTTGTCAATATCCAAACATAATTCTCCATTTAATATTTCTGAATACGAGTATAAATAATTCACATTCAATTCTTTTTGCAAATTTATAATTAATTGTTTCCGAGGGAAGTAGCTGAGCATGTAGCGCGCTGACATCGAATTCGGGAGGCCCAGGGTCAACCCCCGAGCCGGTCATCCTCACCGGGGCTTTCGTGGTTTACCTCTGTCATCCAAGCGAATGTCGGCTCTACAGAAAACCCACGAATGCGCAACCGGTCGCTAGCCGAAGGTGTTCACTACGTGAAAACAAAAGGTTAATCGAGTTCGAGACATCGCGGGTTCCTGGTTGGTGACCAAATAGAAACCCCAGGATCTAACAGCGCCGTGGCCTATTGTCCTTTACGGAACATCTACTGACTAAATACAAATAAACATTAATTAGAAACCAATAGCAAAATTAAATGTCTAAGCATACTTTAATATTTGCTCTTACAAATTATGTTAACGTCTTGGCAATTATTGTAAACCTGAATAAGTGAGTAGTTTCAAATTTAAATCCTTCAATATTGACTTGCAGACGTTATTGAAAATAATGGATAAATTACGACTTCTATAGCCTATTGAAAAATTGTAATTAATTACAGTATTTTAGTCTCACCTACTACGTAGTTATCTATTAAAGAGAAAGTAGAGTGATAACCATTCGAGTCCCGACCCTAGCACTAGCGTCGGTACAGGCCCGCCCGATACCGCCAAACCAGTTTATATTTCAAGTGCTTCTTATAAGAAGTGCAATAGGGGAAATATAATGTAAATTCAGTGCATAGAATAACTTTCACCAATGGCATTTGATGTGAATCAATCAACTGGCAACGTAGTCAGCAATGCTCTTTACGTGCTACACAACTCCAGCGGTATTCCGCAAAGCAACTTCAATTTAACTACCACACACAGTAAAAGTGCCACGAACGCGGATACTGCCATGGAATCTTCTACATCAGAAACTTCATGTTATCAAGACCCATCGCAAGGTACAACTCTCGTAACCTTAGGCAGCCGGCATGAGGTAGAATCCAGCGTCAACCAAAGAAGAAGGTCAGTAGGCGAGGACGCTTCCAACAGCGAGAACAAAAACACAGTGCAAGTGCAAGTGACAGTGACTATTTTGAAGGTTTTACACCAGACTTAGCCATTGCAACACCCACAGACGGTTACGATGTTCCCATAGGCACCGTAGCCCAAAACTTCAACTAGAGAAATGAGAATATAGACTTGCAATCTTCATACAATATCCCAGTAGGTATCAGATTTTCGGAATTAGCCTCCAAGGAAACCAATTCTTGTCCCCCAGATACCCGCTTCAACTATCTAAAGTGTGATCGAACTTCACAGTCTACTACAACTAATAATATACCCCCAATTTTAATTGCCGAAATAACTAACATCAACTCATTCATTAATGAAATTAAAATTAACGTGTCAAAAAACTTCGTAGCTGAAAAAAATTAACAAAGTTAAAATAATTCCCGGCTCAGCTGAATATTTCCGTAAAATCATAAAATACTGAATCAACACAAATAGAAGATTTCACTCCTACAAAGACAACAATAACTCTAACAATGAACAATGAATCGCGGAGTATAACTGCCTATAAACCTCCATCAATTAAAATACAACCCCAAAATATTCTTAATCTATTCGCTCCAAACAAAAAACAATAATACCAGGCGATCTAAACGCTAAACACACAAACTGGGGATGTCGCACTTGCAACCAATCAGGAAAAACACTATCACACATTTTAAACAATGCCACTATCAATATACTATAGCCTCCTGAAGCTACGTACTATCTATAACTACGTATAAGATAAGAAACTAAGCAACCAGACATCCTAGACATCGGACTGACTGACGGCGACATCAATTTTTACTCAACTCTGAATCACGAACTCCACACTCTGACCACCTTCCGGTAAATGTACATACTCGACAAACCCCACCCTCGCGACCTCAATCCCCAAAATAGACACACTTAAATGAAACTGGATTAAATTCCAAAATATAACCAGCAATTTAATACCAAAAGTTAAAATTTTAAATAATTCTGTAGAAATAGACAACGCCATAATATTACTGAACACCATAATACGTACAGCAATAATAGATACGCAGCCCACAAATACACAACGCGTAAGAAACTTAATCATTCTGCTCTACCAGCAGAAATCAAAAACATAATATGCGTCAAAAACAGGACCAGAAGACTATGGAACCAAACCCCAAACGCGCAATTAAAAGCAGAACTAAATATGTTAACTAATATAGTTAAAAAATCAATAAAAAATCATTTTAATTTCAAATTCCAGACCAAGATACAATCTATTACACATAATTTACTAAACAAATTTTAAATATGAATACAATAATTCCACCCATCAAGTCACCGAAAGGCAAGTTATTCTCCCCCTCCGACAAGGCAGAGCAAATAGCCAATTACTTTGACTTGACTTTCACACTCAACCAATCTAAACCGCACCTGGAGCACAACACAAAAATACAGTCAACAAACCCTCCAAACTACGGCCCTATCACATTACACAAACCCTAAAGAAATAAAGCAAATCATTAGCTCTCTCTCCGTAAAAAAAGCACCAGATCATGATAATATCAATAATTCAATACCAAAGCACTTACCAGCCTTCGCAATTGCATACTTAACAAATATATACAATTCATGCTTAAGAAAAAAATAATTTTCCATCCACTTGGAAGCATATCCTTATTCTTTCGGTTCCGAAACCGAATAAAAATTCAGCCAACACCGATAGCTGTCGCCCAATAAGCCTTCTAACACCTGTCTAAAACTTTCGAAAAAATAATACTATAACGACTTAAACAGTATCTACAAATAATAAAAGGAAAACCAAATGAGCAGTTTGGATTCATTGATCATATGTCCACACAACACCAACTCCTCAGAATAGCAGAACATCTCAACCCAGCATTTCGGAAAAAACATCAATACTCACTGGACATGACACAGGCATTTGATAGAATCTGGCACCAGACACTAATACATAAATAAAAGAAAATAGGCACTCCACACTACATCACCTCAGTAATCCAAAATTACTTATCAAACAGAACCTTTGATGTACCAATCAACAACAATCACTCAAATCCCAGGTTAATCAAAGCAGGATTGCCACAAGAATCCCCACTATCACCCACACTGTTTAATCTCTATGTATCAGACTCCCCATAAACGAAACAGTGAAAACAGCACAGTTTGCAGATAACACACTTATCTTCTCTTCCAGCCACTCTCTAAACAATGTTAAAAACAACACAATTGTATCTAAACCAAGTAGATAGTTGGTCATACAATTTAAAAATAAAATTAAAGTCAAACAAAACTGCAGCAAAAATATCTATCAGACCATACACTTCACCAACCCCATTAACATTAAATAATAAGCCCATCCCATGGTACCAACCAAATAGGCCCATAAAATATCTTGGACTGCACATGGACACCAAAATTAACTGGAAACAACTCATAGTCATCAAAATAATACAAACTAAAAACAAATTGCATCAATTAAAAACTTTAATAAACAGGAATAATTACCTCCCATACAAAACAACAATAACTTTATTCAAAACAATCAGCCTACTCTTTTCTACGCCAGCCCAATATGGATCAAAAACAAACATCAACAAAATTCAAATAGTACAGAACAAATTCCTCCGTGCAATCACTAATGCATCCTGGTTCATATCTATCATCAATTACATAATGAATTCAACTTCGATCCCATCATACTCTACATCACCTACCTATCCCACAACTTCTTCTCAAATATACACCATATCCAAACCTTATCTACATTCAAACTTTGCAAAAACCCTATCCATCCCACTCGCATAAAAAATAAATATCCATTCCACATATTTTGTAAATTGTTGTCAGATCTGGAATAGATCATTGCATCAACTAGAGGCCTGGAAAGTCCAACAATAGTCAAAGATCTCTTTTCCACGTATGGAATGAGTAGTACTCCTAATTCATGGAGAAACCACTTCCTAATATTTGGCTTATTGTCATTCCACTCAGTATTGCTAAGATCATACATTTTGAAGCTATTTCTTGCCACGCCGTCTATCATACTAATACATAAAGACAGACCAATCTTTCTGACATCTTGAATCGCGCAACTGAACATCAAATAGTCTTACTGCCAATTCGGTTCAAGGGAGTTCACAGAAGTACAAATGTCGACCAGCATTACCAACGCAAAAAGAATAAAAATTTATGATGAAGAACAAAAGGGAAAAATAACTCGAGAACTAAAAAGGCGCAACAAAAAACAGTCTGCCCTCGTCTACCACGGAGGGGCTCGTCGAACCCGCACTTAAAAAACTCTTATAGGAAAAAGAAAAGCACAAATCATAGGGCTCTGTTATTATGCAAAACAAAGAATTAAACTGTCAACAATTACATCAATTCTCAAGAATAAAGAGCACATGAGTCCACGCAATGTCGAGCTCCGCGGGCCCCCTCCCCCTTGGTATTTCTAGAGTTTATCTGACTTAAAAATTTTACGTGCCACATTGGGCGATGTATAGTTTAAATCAATAATTATTTGTTATTATTAATTCAATTGTTTTAGTTTTCTATACTGTTCTTTTGTCTCTTTTTCTTGATGCTCATTCACACTCTCGTTTATTCTTAAACTCTATTTCCAACCACACTCTCTCCATCATACTACACGGCCTGCCGCTCTCTTCCACCCGGTCCAGCCCCCCCCCCTTCGCGGCCCCTGTCAGCCGCCTGCGCCCCCCCCCCCGCTAAAAGAGATGGCAGAGCACTGAACGGCCTCCTTACCCTCGCGACCTTTCCGCCTCCGCCTCGCCTCCGCCTCCGCCTCCGCCTCCGCCTCCGCCTCCGCCTGCCGCCTCCGCCTCCGCCTCCGCCTCCGCCTCCGCCTCCGCCTCCGCCTCGCCTCCGCTCCGCCTCCGCCTCCGCCTCCGCCTCCGCCTCCGCCTTTCGCCGCTCTCGGGCACAGTTGGCCCGACGCAGGAAGCCAGCGGCAACATTCAATTATTACATTTCTCTACGGCTGCTCCTCAATGTTGGGCATTCCTGCAGTTATCGACGCAGTAATGAGGAGGATTCCACAATATTATTGTCGCACGGTTGTCAGCCAACCACATTCCTTCTACTTTGTTGTCACGGCATACGGTTCTCGTTCTCGCAGTCACCTACAGAGACTGCGCGCTCTGCAGCGGCAGGTCGGAGCTGTCGCGACAGATGAACATCGACACAGTTTGTGAGAGGGTGTTACGGTCACAGAACATCGAGTGTTCTGTAGCCGTTCTGTAAGTTTTTTCGCCCATTTAGTATTTATAAAACATACATATCAAAATCGTAGAGAAAATGTATTCTACTCGCGTAGAATGGCTATTATTCACTCGTAGAAATTGCTAATAAAAGCTGACGTACGTAAATTACTCGTAAGAAATAAACTCCAACTCGTAAATAACATCCATCATTCTATATTCGTCGAAGAATATGCTATTCCAATGCAACTTTAGGTAGTAAATAATGCAACATAGGTTGGACTACTTTTTAGTGGGTTCTTATTTTATAGCAATTATAGGAACTACAAAAACTTGCTCGTATTCCTGAGTACTCTTACTCGTTAATACATTTAAAATATATATATTCACGAATTCATACCCTACAAATCGTTAGAAATGTGTTTCCATTAAATATGTGAAAGCGACACCGATAGAAGCACTGGTTTCCTCCATTTTGAGATCTGTGTGATGTGTATAGTCATCAAAGCATTAATTTTCCTCAAGATTACAAAGGACACGAAATACAAAGTCTTCGATTTTTCCTTTATGTTAATGTTAGTATGCTAACTTTTATTATGCAATATTGGTATGTAGGTTAACTTAAGTTAATTTTATAATCTAAGTTAAAACATGAGGATGTAAAATTAGGTGAAATAGCACGACGTAAGTTCTGAGTATCGCTATAATAACATTAATAATAATGATTAATAATAAAAATATTAATATTAGTTTATTTCAATTACTAGCATACAATTATTAAAATTATAATTAAATTATTAATTTATTAAATTTTAATGTTTCTAAAGACTCATCAAATATATGTACTGCAGCCAAGAGGAGCTAGTGAATTTTCTTCTGAACTAATTTTATAGTTTTCCGAAATACTTCATAATATTTTCCACCTCAAACAAAAATTTTAACACCCACATCTTTACACATGACCCCGACAGCGTTGTGCACGAGACTTTTGTGTGCAAGTTATCGACAGCAATACTGAGAATTATAATTAGCCTTTTATATTTACTAATTCCTTGATTACTATGAAAGTATAATTTTATGGTAATTATTAATCGAGAAAGATATTTCGTCAAAAGAGCAAGGGAAATTACAAATGGGGTGTTGAAACCGCAAATTAGTGGGAGAAAAGCCTTTAATTTAGTAATTTAAAAAAGTACTACTTCAAGAGGAAATAAATACATTGATATTGATATTGATTTTGATTAAGTTTAAAATTGATTTACTGGTCTCAGCTTTGACAGAAGCAACTACGAACAGAAGTCCTTCAATTGACTTGAATTATTTTTAACAAATTCTTTGACTTATTATGAATTTAATACAACTGATTTTGCTAATAGAAATAGAAGTGATAATCGTACAGTAATAATAGGTCCACATTAAAGTAGAATAACGATTCCACGTATGTACAAGTATCTAATACTCGTTTATATCACAAGACCAATTTTGTGTTGTTTTTCTTACAACGGAAAAAAATACCAAGCAACTAACCAATATTTAAAAAGTACAACGCAAAACAATATGGAAGTTTGTTTTGCTAAATTTCTCGAATAACACATCTAATCTTTGTTAAATATTGTAGTTTAGCCGAATTAAAATGACAACTGTTTTGTATTAATCATGGAACTTGACAATAGCAAACTATGAACTCATATTCAAAAATTTAGATAATGTTAATTTTATTTTCAGTCATCGGCAATTGTATTAATACATTTCTGGATTCATAAACTAATCACGTTTAATTATAATAACAGATTGATTTTTACTATACATCGTATAATACAACACAGTTTATATGTTAAATGTCCAATTCAGAGTTTAAAGTACAAAAACGGTATTTTACAAAAAACAAATGACATCATTTTAATTAATATTCTTTTAAATTTCTGCTTTTTACTTAGCAACACGTTTTATAATGATATTTTGTGCAATATGAAGCAGGTAACCGCTCGCACCATCCTGTACAAAATGTTACAGTTTACGATAAATAGTCCATATAAATTAATAATCCAGTAACAATGATTCATTTAAAAATATCCTTTATTTTTAAATTAGATTCTTACGCTATTAATATTTGTAAAATAACTTAATTACATTACATTAAAATTTTTAACACAATTTACAATAAACAGTTTGAAAACACTACATCGCACACTTGATACAAAAGTGACCATTCAAAATGTCAGATTTCCCATGTATCACGATGAAATTTGGTTGGTGTATCACGATGGTGTTTTAGTTATTTCCAGCATTAACCCCAAAGAACTGACCTTTGTATTAGTTATGTCACTTTTAGTGTCTAGATCAGTCTTACAGCTGCCCACTACCGGCGCCCACACACCGGCCACTACTCATCATATTGTGAAGGAATAGAACCACACTACTTCTATCTCTTATCGTTCTGCATCTCTATGGGTTCGAGTATCGCTTCTGCAGCTGTCATAGTAACAACGCACAAATTAACACTCTTGTAGCAAGGTGCAACATGCATTTCAATTGACACCGATGAATTCAGAAACTTAGCGGAGCTTGGTTCCCCCCGCAGCTCCATTTGTGCCGTGGAGAAATAAAAGTCCTTTCAGTCAACTCAACACATATTTACGAAGTTGAAAATTGAAGGTCAAAAACATGTTTAGTTGATGGCGATGACGGCCGTTATCCTTCCCTACCCCATTTGTGTCCCCGCGCCGGCGACAGGGGCACTGCCGGCCGCTGGCATCGCCCTTCCCGCCTCCCCCCGCTGCCGCCGGTGCACGAAATGACGCCTCTTAAGGGAAATGAGATATATTATGGCGGCGGAGCGCGCCCCGGCGCTGCCAAGTTCAATTCGTTAAATTTCCTTACATTTGTTTCCTTCAAAATAATGAAGATATATCGCCGAAACTTGTATTACGCACATAATACATTGCGCAACACTCTTTCCCCTCATTTGCAACGTCAAATTATCCCATTAAAAGTTTCAGCTGTCGCAATTTTCTTTTACAAAGCACTTCCTTATTACTTTCCGTAATAAATCTCCTAAATAATGATTGATTATTGTCTGAGCGTTTCAGAGTAATCCTTTTCTCAAGAGCACTAAGCTCTTAAAATGATTATTACATGTGAGGATTTGTACGTAATAAATAGCTTAAGAGGTGAACGACGTGGTGGAAAATGAGGTTTAAATTTTATTTCCTCGCTATCGTGACCAGGAGAGTGGTGCAAGTTAAATTGAAGTTTTACGAGGACTAAGCCTTTCTATCATGGAAATTTATGCATCGGCTTACATAAGAAGGTACACGGTCTGTGGAAGCGCGAAAGATGTAAAAATATAACTTGTTAAACTTTTCCTTCCTGACTTAAGACACTCCTTTTTAAGGAACTCAAACTAATTATAAATCTTGTTAAGTAACATGGAGGCGTTTTATGGGCTTTGCTGAACTGCGGGCAGACTCAAATCTCACGGTCCTCGGAACTTCCGGAGGTCTGCGTTCACAAATACCTGGGAAAGTTCAGAGCTAATTTACTACTGCTGATGACCACGGGAAGTTGTTTGCAAGACCCGTACTTTGCACGGTAATTTGTTAGAGGTGTTGGTTACCCGAGTCCGAATTTAAGGGTACAGTTGGTAAAGTCGTTATTTTGAATATCCAACAAATGAGTTGGAAGGCTTTGGATGGGGAAAGGAATTAAACGAGAAATACCGAGTACGAAACACATGGGAAAGATAATGAGATGATCTGGGCATAAGAACCATATCATTTATTTTAGAAAAATATATATTGCACAAGCCCTCCTGTAGGTCATTGCTAGCGAGCTATGTTTCCATACCGTGACCCGGATCAGTTCGGTGGGGTGAAAAGTGAACTGTCGCTTGTCTTCACCTGTTTATATAGCAATGTGATAGCTTCTCAAACGTTTATGACACATGGTTCAAAAGCACCGTGCGTTCTTACTACAGGTTTCCCGAGCCCATGGGCGTAAGCTGCGATCATGGCATGGCCCCACTCTAACGATGCTCTAAGAGTGCATATATAGAATCTACACGCAACTCAGGAAAGTGAATAGATAAAATGTACCAATGCCTGCACTTGGCGCTGTGTCTGCGGAATTAGCCGATCCAAGGTCGCCACCTTTCCCCCGGCGCGCAACCCCCCGTGTTTGAAGTCTGTTTGAGCCTATGAAGAAACATCTGGAAGGGCAGATTTATATTTGAGTGACGATTTGAAAGGACAGACAACGCGAAAACATTGAAAATAGAATAAACTAGACTCTCTGAATGATTTTGAATGCGCCATTGTCGCTCGCGGACTGTGATTCATAGCCTTTAGAATAACGTGTTGTTTTCGCGCGTCTTGTGTTATTAACTGTATGAAACATGAAACGTGAAATGTGGTTAAGAATTGTCCGGCCAAAATTAAGTGGTACTCGCAGATTAACTGTTCCATTCAAATTAAATTCAAATTATCAAATTCAAATGTCAAATTCAAATTCAAATTCAAATTCAAATTCAAAATTCAAATTCCCAAATTCAAATTCAAAATTCAAATTCAAATTTCAAATTCAAATTTCAAATTCAATTCAATTCCAATGTCAAAATTCAATGCCAAATTCAAATTTCCAAATTCAATTCAAATTCCAAATTCAAATTCATGAGTACAAGTTCGCCCAGTTCGGACTCGTCAGAAGAAATATTTTGATAGGAATATGCTGGGGAGGACCTTTCGTGTTGAAAAAGTGCATATCAGTATTGTTAAGAAAATGGACATGTGCCATAAAAAAAGTGGTATCTAAAAATTATCCATATACAGCTAATATTGCGCTTTTTCATTTATTTGTTCATTTTTGATTACTTTCACTTCAAATACAAAGTAATGAAAAGCGATCAAATTGTAGCCTGATTTGAAACCGTGCCGGCAATTATTGTATTACCAAGTGCGGTCACGGCACTCTTTTCAATTTTCCTGAACAGTCCATCCATGGAATTATAACGACAACGGAGGTAGCGGCTTCTCGAACAGAACTTTTTCTACGAAATACCGAATGTAAATCAACATTTCAAATGCTTGTTTGCAAATGTAGGAACAGATTAGATACCTAGCAGGTTAAAAACGTTATAAGGAAATTCTAAAGACTTGCCTTCCAATCTCATATAAAGATTTGTCAATTTACTCATTAGAAAATGTTTTGTCTGAATGGCATTTCCTGACTGCACGCATGGATGACGTTAAAAAGGTTGATGAACATTTCGGTTAAAATAATTTATGTTTCATCCAAACAGATACGGGTGGACGCGTGTCTATAAAAACGTTTTCATGAAAATATTACTGTCATTCAGTAGATATGAATAAAATTATCATTAACTTCCAATGTTGTTATAATTTTAGAATGGAATAAAATTTTTTATATTTGTGTAGAAAACAATTAGAAACCCTTACCTGCATTTATTAAGTATTATTTCTTAATAATACACACCAATCTTGGACCTCATTTGCGTTAGTTAATTATTATTACAAATTATTTGGTGTGCTGTTTATTTTTTAGAATGAATAGTTACAATCATTTTTCGTGAAAGCTAGTCGCGTAAATAATGATTATAGAACAGTAAAATAAATATTTCTAAATACAAGTTATAATAATGTCGTGTGTTAATATACAATAATTACGCATACTTACAGAATTATAATAATATTGTAAGACGCAAAAACCTTTTTTCGCCCCGCATCGAATTGTTCCAAACTTGCAGACTAAGTATAATAGGTTTGAAAACATTTTTTCTCCTTTTTTACATGTCTCTTCGGAGTTTGTTAGGTTTATTTGCATTGCAGCGAAATGTATTTCCAGATACCAGGGTAAAAAAAATAGACTTTTTGTTGTTTAATTAAATTTCATTAAGTGTAATTGAAATATTCTACTAGGTAATTAAAATAAATTCTGATAGTTTTGCAGACTCGATAGAGCGAGAGAGTTGTATCTGAAAATACAAACTACTGATATTTAAATAAAAATTATTTCCACGGGTTGAAATTACTCCTTCTAAATAATACATAATGAGCCAAAAATTAATTGTCTTAATGAAACTCGATCTTTCAATTTAAATCACTTCGTGCTTATGATTTATTGCAGCTTCTGATACAAATATAGTAAGACATGTTTGGATAGAAAACAGAATACAAGTTAATTGTTTTGAGTCAATATCTACAACTTCTTCCATTTCGAAAAGTCAGTTATGTTTTTCTAACCGCGTTCCACAAAAAGAAGGAGAAAGTGCTCCAGCCAATAACGGTGTATTATCGACAGAAAAGAACTCGTATTGTGGCGACCCTAAAACTGAAAATTTGGTTAGTCATGTTTGTGGTTAAATATTGAATTCATGAGATAGTACATAACTTCCTCTAATCTGTTGCATGTTGAAGGTTCATGAAGGCAAACCTCGGGCTTCCTGTGTGTTAGTCGCTCTGCAAATAACCCTAGCGGCTTCACTGCGTTGAATTTTTCTTCGGAATTCATATTTCCCCTGTCCGTGAATTTGATACTCGATGTTTGTTTTTTTTATTCATTTTATGAAGCCGAATGACACTGAAGAAAGTATGTGCAGTGTAGCACTCCTAGGGTATGCATTTCGAACTAAGAGTTGTAAATAATTTTTCTCAGCAGTCATAATTCGAAAGTATTCATTCCGAAAAAAAGGAAATTAAAAAAGCTGTATTTAGAATACACGAACATTTTAAACCGAGTAATGAGAATAGGTGTTTTTGTAAATATAATTATATTTTTTGATAAATCGGACTATAATTTATTTCCTTTTTTGAATCGTGCATAAGTTTCATGGTTATTAAGATTGTTATGAGTTTCCATTTTCGGTTTCAATTAAAGGAAAGGCAACTTGTTGCTTAAAAACTCTCGCTATATTTGTATTACTTTCTACCATATTGTTTGGGCGCGGGCGTCAACCGAAGGAAATTTTCCACCGTGACCTGATTTTAAGAGGAAATGAGAATCGGTAATATAGAGGATACGTCAAACCTGCTTTATCTGGAAGTAGCACGAGCGAGTGTAGAGATAGAAGTTTGCACGAGTGCGGGGCATTAAAGAGTAATGACTCCAGCTTTCATGGCCGCTAAAACATCGGATAAAATCGCTGCAAGTCAACCCGCCACTGAAAATCTGACGGGCTGTGAATATTGATGGCCACACATTTTCGTTTTGTTATTCTGATTGGAGTGACCCGCGAATTTAAACTTTAAACGAATATGGTCTCCAACAAACGCTCGTGGGAAAATGCTGTTCTTGGGTGTGTCATAATTTTTAGTTCCTTGCACTAATTTGATTTTCATGTTTTTTCAGTTTCCTATTGGTTTCAAGTTACGTGTAGAATTATTGTAAATTCCGGCACAACATTGTCTTCGAAATAGTTTGATTTGGTGCTCTCATATAACCCGACACTGGTGAGACCTACAACGGACTGATGTGAAGCAAATTACGAACACATCCTTGTTTCCTGAATTGATTTGAAAAATGAGTATATCTGAAAAACAAACAACAAAAGTTCTTAGATGTTTCAGATATTTGTTTTTCAAGAGTCGAAAGTATTTCAAAAGTTGCAGAAGACGATATTGTAGCGATATATTTAGTAACTGTTTCCGCTTTTGTTCCTGAAGATTCCGAAATATGAGAGAAGCGGCCGGCTTCCAACTACAGTCAGCTGCTTTTGCTTCTTCTGTGTTTGGGCGTGCGTCGTCGAGGCACTGTTGTGCTCAAGTCTTTTCAAAGGATTCGGCTCCCATGTACGACACGGCTTCCGTTGCAGAATATCAGGTCTAACAACTTTGAAGTATACTTCATATTCTATTCTCTTTGCTTTTCTCGTTATAAGCAACGACAGAAATGCACTTTATTTCGCTCTCTTTGAATTTATTTTTTGAAAACGATTGAACTGAAAGAGTGTGCCATGTTAAAATATAAATCAATAGTATTTGTGTCATCTTCACTTCATTATTTCAAGGGATGAATGCGCCAGGCTTTTGAAAACGAATTATTTTTCTACAAATTCTGCTTTACAGCTCAATGTGCTAAATAAAGTTTTCCAAAAAATTAGACATCAAGGTAGTTTTTGGAATTTCGTCCCTCCGTGCAACTCCCGTGATAATCATGTCTAAGAAACTCTCTGAACGACTGTTTTTAGGCATGAAATCTATCAATTGTACTTGAATCAAGATTGAGGTTTTCCGATCATAAAAAATCAAATGACTTAGTGTTCGTTCCATGCGAGCACTTTTCATTACGCGTAGCAGATAAAAATACAATTATAAAAATTTGTACCGCGAAAAGAAGTATTTGGCTTAAAGAAGTTCCATTACTAGGGCTTTCATCTACCAGAAAATTTTTAATAGTTTGGTTTGTTAAGGTAGTACAGGTAAAATTTTTAGGGTTTGGAAGTTTCTAGTTGAATTTTGATTTTAAGGTGATTAAATATGTCGTTGGAAGTATAGATTTAATTCTATGTAGTAATTCTATGTATGGTTTTCTATGTAATTCTATGTCTTGTCTAATTGGAAAAGCCACTGTACTTTCGCAGGATTGGGTAAGAGTTTTTAAAATTGTTGAGAATAAGTTGCTGAGAGGTCTGTAATTAATGGTATTTAGGAGTTGTAAATAAATTTTGTGTTTAGCTATAAAACATTATGCCGTAGATGAGGTTTTTCGGAGAAAATTGTAAATTTTTGAAATTTTGTCTAAGGAGTTCATGGCCTTTACTAGGTTGCAACTTCTATTCCAAGCTTGATAGACATGGCACTGTGCGTCTGATTAATAGCTTTTTTAGGGCAACAATTAGGTTTTCAACTTTGAAGAGGATGCCAGAACTTTGATGCGTGGATGTAGATACATGCGAGCAACCCCAGTTCTCTTATCTTGCCTTCAGTTGCTCAAACTTAACGATAAAATGTTTATAGATTCTCGCAAACACTCTCCTTCGTTTGCACTGCAATTCCAGGACACGCTTTTTCACATTTGCCAAATTTTAATATCCGCATTATTAATTGCGAGGCGGAAACGCTGTCACCCAAATCGCAGGGAATATTAAACGCATAGTGTGTTTCGTGACACGCCGGTGCTCTTCTTTCGCGCACCTGCAATTGCCAGGCGCTGGACATGCGCCTCTAATTTCCGTTAGTCAGATTGCGCGCAAACCAGCGCGGCAGATTAGAGAGATCAGCGTGGGCAAGCGGCAGAGAGAACGGGAGGGGCGGGAGGCGGATGGAGTCGACGGGAGGGAAGGGCGTGGGAGCCGGGAGGTGGGCGGGGCGCGGCGCGTGAACGAGATGAAGCGCGGTTGCAAACGCGATCCGAACGCAGCGTTCGCGCTAGCGCGTCGGCGAATCGATAACACGTCAGCAACGTCGCGCGCTGCGAGAGCGTTCTCGGAACGAAGTTATGCGCTGACAGATCGCATGCAACCGCCCACCAGCCGCGATGGCTCCCGCCTCGATCGCGTTCGCGGGCCCAACGCAGCGATTGCAAGGCGGGCCTCTGGCCATTGCCGCCTCCGCCCTGCCTCCGCCCTCTTTTCTTTCCTTTCTCTTTTCACTTGTCTATTTTTTTCCTTTTTTATCTTCTTTTGTTCGTTGCTTTTGTCGTCGCTTTGCTTTGCGTCGTTGCTTGCTTCCCCTATTCAGATAGGCTCCTCTCTCCCTCGTATTCCATGTTCCTCTCCGCCTTAATTCCATCTCAAAAAACTCCAGTCACTCTGGCTCTTCTCCATCTACGATTATCATTTGCCACTCGCCATCTACCAATTCTTCGTTACACTTCCTTCATTGAAGCCATTCCATGTTTCCTGTTCTGCCTACTCATGAGATCTCCTTTCTTCCCTGTTGGCTCTCTTTTGTCTCCCTGCCGTTTTAAGTGTCCGCTGCCACTCGCCGCGCTTCAGCGTTTACCAATCAACCGCCATTTCGGCTGCGCGTATTCCTCCGCTGCGCTCCGCGCGTGAGGGCGGCAGGCCGATCTCTGCTGCGCGCATGAATAATGCGCGTCGCCCCTCGCCTCGCCCTCGCCGCGGCCGCCGGCGGAAGGAAGCCTTCGATCGCGCCTCATCGTCCGCCGCGGCGCTGATTGGAGGATCCCCTCTGGACGTCCGCCACGGGGTTTTAGACGTGCGCGTTCGCGTCCGCCGGTGGTTCGTAGCATTTGGCCGCTAGTTCGAGTTGTCGCTGCCTCGGAGGAGGATTATAGCACCCGGCTGCTCTGGTCGATGCATTCGTCCGCCAACTCCAGGTGAATGCCGCGGGCGTACCCTAACAAACGGCCGCGGATCGCGCGCGACATTCCTCCGCTTCCTTGTCTATGCCCGCTCTTTACTACACACTAACATGCACTACACTACCACACGGCAAGAAGACCGCTCCGAAAATCTTAGGGCGTGTCCCGAGCTGGGGCGGTGGCCCCACTAGTTGGCGATACCTAGGTTGGGGTTGCCACGCTAGCCGACGTTATGACGGCGGGAGGATCTCGTCACTCACCGTGAAAAGCAACACCGCACTCCAAGGGAAAACATACACTACACTTGCGGGACCTTTGCAGTTGACCGTTGGAATCTCTAAGCAATCGAATTCATTGCAAAATAATTTATTTTTTTGCTCTGTTCGTCCAGGAGAAGCCTGAGATAAGTGAGGGGTTGCATGAACAAAAAACATTGCGAATGCATACATTGCGAACTGTGAGCATGTCAACTGTTAACTAAAGGTAATAAAAATATGTATGCATAATGTTTGAATGGGCATAAGATGATAATGCCATAGAAAGCATTTACGAAGTTTTGAACTTAGGCTTATTTAGTAAACTTGAAATTAAACAACGAAAAGAGAAATGACGATGTTCTTGAGAGGGGCGTTCGCTGTTTAGCACAGTTCTTTTGACCATCTCCTTTGAGTAGTGTCACCCGCATTTCTCAGCGGAGAAGGGAGAACGGGCTGGCAGGGCCCCAGCACCTGCCCGCGGCTCTTGCGCACCGTCTTGGCGACGAGGCTTTAGTTGTTTTTCGAAAATTGCCAGAATAGGTATGATAGCAAAATGAATTACCTTATTGATAAAGATGCCGTTTCTTAATGAAAGCTTCTGTGAAAAAATATATTTTCACTTAAGATTACAATTGACATTTTCAGTTACGACTAAAATTAACTTTATGATTGGGAAAAATTATCTATAAATATATTTTACCGAGACTATGCTCTATAATCTGTCGAAAAGATTTTGACTTTCGCCTTCTATTCTTCACGTGCTGACCGCAAAATGAGTAGGCACGGCGATCATGAACAAACATGCGATTTACGTTGTAAACATAAATGAAATAAGTTAATCGTTAAAGACTATCAGAATGCTATGATTAACAGTTTCGAGCATTTTAAATGTAGTTGCTTAAGACCATGTGGAATCTAAAAGTAAGCAATGCAATGGGAAATGCGTTGTGCGCGTTCTTGACCACCGTTATCGCCCTGGCCTTGCAATGGTCTCAAGCGCAGAGCAGGGGCAGTGCAAGCGAGCGGCGGGCGGGGCTGCGTAACGATTGCCGGGTGCCTTCGCGCGTCGCCCCCCGGCGCGACTTGCAGGTGGCGCTGGCCGACCGCACTCCCGGGAGCGCCCCCCTCGCGCCGTCTCGGCCCTCTCGGGCTTCCTCTCGGGCTCTCGGGCTCCTCTTCGCGGCTCCTCTCGGGTCTCTCGGGCTCCTCTCGGGCTCCTCTCGGGCTCCTCTCGGGCCCTCTCGGGCTCCTCTCGGCTCCTCTCGGGCTCCTCTCGCGGCTTCCTCTCCGGGCTTCCTCATCGGCTCCTCTCGGCTCCTCTCGGGCTCCTCTCGGGGCTCCTCTCGGGCTCTCTCGTGCTCCTCTCCGCTTCCTCTCGGGCTCCTCTCGGGCTCCTCTTCGCTCCGTCGGCTCCGCTCGGGCTCCCTCGGCTCCGCTCGGAGCTCCGCTCGGGCTCGCTCGGGCTCCGCTCGCGGCTCCGCTCGGGCTCCGCTCGGGCTCGCTCGGGGCTCCGCTCGGCTCCGCTCGGGCCCCGCTCGGCTCCGCTCGGGCTCCGCTCGGGCTCCGCTCGGCTCCGCTCGGTCCGCTCGGCGCTCGCTCGGGCTCCCGCTCGGGCTCCGCTCGGGCTCCGCTCGGGCTCGCTCGGCCGCTCGGGCTCCGCTCGGGCTCCGCTCGGGCTCCGGTCGGGCTCCGCCGGGCTCCGCTCGGCTCGCTCGGGCTCCGCTCGGGCTCCGCTCGGCTCGCTCGGGGCTCGCTCGGGCTCCGCTCGGCTCCGCTCGGGCTCCCGCTTCGGGCTCGCTTCGGGCTCGCTCGGGCTCCCCCGCTCGGGCCTCCGCTCGGGCTCGGCTCGGGCTCCGCTCGGGCTCCGGCTCGGGCTCCGCTCGGCTCCGCTCGGGCTCCGGCTCTGGGCTCCGCTCGGGCTCCGCTCGGGCTCCGCTCGGGCTTCCGCTCGGCTCCGCTCGGGCTTCCGCTCGGGCTCCGCGCGGGCTCCGCTCGGGCTCCGTCGGGCTCCGCTCGGGCTCCGCTCGGGCTCCGCGCGGGCTCCGCTCGGCTACCGCTCGGGCTCCGCTCGGGCTCCGCTCGGGCTCCGCTCGGGCCTCCGCTCGCTCCGCTCGCGGCTCCTCTCGGGCGTCCTCTCGGGCTCCTCTCGGGCCTCCTTCTCGGCTCCTCTCGGAGCTCGTCGGCTCCGCTCGGGGCTCCGCTCGGGCTCGCTCGGGCTCGCTCGGGCTCAAGCTCGGGGCCTCCGCGCGCGGCTCCGCTCGGCATCGCTCGGGCTCCGCTCGGGCTCCGCTCGGGCTCCGCTCGGCTCCGCTCGGGCTTCCGCTCGGGCTCCGCTCGGCTCCGCTGTCGGCTCCGCTCGGGCTCCTCTCGGGCTTCCTCTCGGGCTCCTCTCGGCTCCTTCTCGGCTCCTCTCCGGGCTCCTCTCGGGGCTCCTCTCTGGTCCTCTCGGGCTCCTCTCGGGCGTCCTCTCGGGCTTCTCTCGGGCTGCAACGATTAGCAACAAAATCCATTTACACGTCTTCTCATCAATACTTTTTGCACTCAACATCGGCCTCTAATTTATTTCTCCTTTCCGTTTGCGATTGCAGTGAAAAAGATGATGTTCACAACGTTGCTGATGATGACAGTTTTGTTTATGTTTGGTCGCAGATAAAAACAAGATCATTCAGGCGTGTGTCAGAGATCAGAAAAAGGAGATGCATGTTTCTATTCTAAAATTAAACAATAAACGATACGTAGCAGATGGTATTCATGTGATAAAATAAGAATGACATGAAATGCTAAAAAATGTACGTAAAAGGGGAGTATAACAATTAAAAAAGAGTGAAGAGGGCAATTGGCGTCCAGGAGGGACTGTCCTCCCACAATTGAAGGACAGTTTGCAGCCTTCTTTGCACCCGTTTACGCCGTGAGGTTCGCAGCAGAGCGCATGTTGCGGCGCTGGCTTCACGGGCTTTACGTGCGATTTCTGAGCATACCGTTCTGTGGAACGGTTGTTTGCCTCAGGTCATATCGGGGTCGGCGATGCAGTACTAGCTCCGCCCCGGGGACGACCCACACGGACTAGTACGAGAAGGTCTGTGCCAGTCCGCAGCGCCACTAAGCTCGCAGTTCGTGCAGAATCGCTGCCCCTCCGAGGGATGGGGCTGGCGGATTGCTAGAGCAGGGGCCGTTCCGCAAGAAACGGGTGGGTGCGAGGGGGGTGGGTGCGACGGGGGGTGGGGTGCGACGGGGGGTGGTGCGACGGGGGGCGTGCGACGGGGGGGTGCGACGGGGGGGGTGCGACGGGGGGGGTGCGACGGGGGTGCGACGGGGGGTGCGACGGTGGGGGTGTGGTGCGACGGGGGGGGGGCGACGGGGGGCGTGCGCGGGGGGGGGTGCGAGGCGGGGGGCTGCGACAGGGGGGTGGGTCCGACGGGGGGTCGGGGTACGACGGGGGGTGCGACGGGGGGTTGGTGCGCGGGGGGTTGGTGCCGACGTCGGGGGTGGGTGCGCGGGGTGGTGCGACGGGGGTGGTGCGCACGGGGGGGCGGGTTCGACGGGGGCGGGGGTTCGACGGGGGGGGGTCGACGGGGGGTGGGTGCGACGGGGGGTGGGGCGACGGGGGGTGGGTGCGACGGGGGGTGGCGTGCCGACGGGGGCGTGGGTGCGACGAGGGGGGACTGGGTTGACCAGACGGGGGGGTGGGTTCGACGGGGGGGGTGTCGACGGGGGGTGGGTTCGACGGGGGGTGGCGTTCGACGGGGGATGGGCACGTACTGACCCTTCACAGTCAATGACTTTAGCCTGGGTCGACGGGTGGGTGCTACGGAGGGGATGCGACGGGGGGTGCGGTGCG
>BOPP01000028.1:11077567-11091361 GCA_017312745.1 Gryllus bimaculatus
ACAGTTAATCTGCGAGTACACTTAATTTTGCCGGACAATTCTTAACCACATTTCACGTTCATTTTCATACAGTTAATAACACAAGAGCGAAACAACACTGTTATTCTAAAGCTATGAATCACAGTCGCGACGACAATGGCGGCATTCAAATCATTCAGAGAGTCTAGTTTAATTCTATTTCAATGTCGTTGGTCTGTCTTTCAAAATCGTCACTCAAATATAATCTGCCCTTCAGATGTTTCTTCATCGGCTCAAAGACTCAACAGGGTGTCGGGTGTCACGACAAATAACTTCCGCACCATTTCATTGAAGGCGTTAACGAGCACGCCTGATACTGACGGACAGCCATTCACTCGTGAAGCTGCGCTCTCAGAGGGCGGTGCAGCTCGGCCGGGGTGGGGGGATGGACCGCAGTCTCCCGTGGGCGTCTCTCTCTAGGCCGGCACAGGAAGGACGGGCAAACGAGGGGCCGGATTTAAGTATTGCATCAGCCCTGCCCAATCGACGGCTCCACCTCATCAAAAAAAGGGGGAAGCGAGCCCAGTGGAACTTAAGCATAGCCCTGGACACCATCAACCGGCGATTTCCTCTGAATGAATGGCTCCACATCTACACAGATGGCTCCTACATCCCTGGAACCAGAGCAGTTGGAGCTGGATGGTGCTGCCACCTATTGGAGGACTCAGCAGCAGTCGGTATAAACGCTTGCAACTATGATGGAGACGTACGCGCCATCCAGGAAGCGTCTAACCAACTCCTGGTCAACAACCTGGTCCCAGGTAGAGCAGTCTTCCTTGTCGACTCCCAGGCAGCAGTAACAGCGCTTAGCATTAATGCCCCTACCGACTGCGTTAAACCAACGAGATGCCGAGAAAAATTAGCAGAACTCATTTTGACAAGGTGGGTCGTCTTCTTGCATTTGGTGCCCAGCCATATGGGAACTCTTGTGAATGAAAAAGCAGACGCCAAAGCTAAGCAAGAGGCACAGCTAGATCAACCTACCGTGCCAATCACCTTGAACCGAGTCGAACACCAGATCGATACTTCAATCAGCAACTTCACAACAATGAACCTAAAGACCTTAAGCACTGGCAAGAAATGAGAGAATGTTGCCCCAGTGGGGCCAATCTCAAGAAATCTTGAGAGAGCTGAAGCTGTCGCCCGATTTCGTCTCAACACTGCCACGACTACTTGCAAGTTCACCTGCACCGCATCGGCCTTGCTGATGAGATGCCTGCGGGATTGTACAGCACTCTCTCACCCGAACGAAGACATTATCTATCGCTACTGGGAGGTTCGGCGTCGAATGGTTGGACAACCACGGGTGGGCGTTGGCTAAAGTAAAGTAAGTATTGCGAGGCCTCCGAAGCACTAAATTGTGTTGCCCTTGTAAAAATAGCTCTATCTTTATTAAATAAAAAAACTTATCTTAATGCAAATACTTTCTATATAAAACAAATGAAAACAAATGATTTTATATAATATTTTACTTACATTACATTCATTACATTAATCACATTTTATAATACAATATGTTCTGCATATTTTTTCGAAGCGCGGGGCTCCTTGATGGGTGCCGCAAGCAACTGCTAGTTTGACTTTTACGCGAATCCGACCCTGGGCAACCGGGCGGGACGAACACTTGTTGCGGACTTATCTCCTAGTCTTTTTCCTACCTCGCCAATAGCGCGCTGTGCAACCTGGACTGTTTTCCTCGAGATTGTAAGAAAGAGCGCGTATGTGTCAACGTTTAGAGGCTTGCTCTTTCTCTCGAAGAAGCTTCTATTGCCCGGAATTCATCGGTATTCACACGGAACAACTCAGAACTGTGTATGTAATCTAACTAAACTAAGATTATTTTAATTAAGCATACTTCAACTACGTTCAACGTCCCCTTTTCACTCCTCCTTAAAGCAGCCACGATCGCTCATAAAACTAATGTAATTAGTATTGTAATTGTCAGATACTCGTAGAGTAAGAAGACCTTGCTAATTTGGAATTTAAATATCCAATGTTTTTAATGTATTGAAGTTGATTTCTACGTACGATCCAGAGGCAGCTATGACAGGGAGGCTCAAGGGGCACTGCCCTCCCATTTATACACATCCATCTTTCCTTTCCTTCTGTGTAATAATTGATGTTAAAGTAGTAGTTCGCCATGTTGTTCTACGATTTCAGAATTCAAAAGGCCCGGCCTTTCATGTTCGTGTTTCCTTTCATTAGTTTGGGGCGCTTGAGAACTATGCCCTAATTTAGGAATGATCACAGAACTATGCCCGCATTCTTGAAATGACTATTACCCATGTAATGAAAGATAAGCCAATTTATTAGATTACTTCTACAGTTTACTCAGTGCTCTTACTCAGGTTAACAGAGAATACAAAATGAAGTTGTACATTGTTTCCATACGTTTCAGTCATTCATTAATCAGTCGTATACGCCATTCTCATCAGATCTTCAATTTATAATTGGATCTCTGGACATTACTTCTTTCTGTAATGTTTTGGTTGCACTGCAGGATGGCAACATGCAGAATTCTGAAATATTACACAATGGAACGTATATTTTTGTAAAAGTTTGGATAGCAGCTGTGCAATTTTCAGGGCAATTGTCACTTCACACACACACACACACACCTTGCAGCGTACGTATTACTACATTGCGATCCATTGTACATACTTGGAGAACATATCTAAACGTTAATGTATTATTAAACCCCTGAACTCGTTTCATATTTTCACATCTTAAATTAAAATAGTTATTTTAAGAGATAAAAATTGCAAATTAAATTTATACTGTATTTGCATCTGATAGGTTGATGTGTACATTAACGAAAAGTTACCTTCGTGATACTGCATATTTTACCTCTTTTACCCGTACACGCTCATGCATAAAATATTCTGACAGTGTCTGTTCATTTGAGATAATGGATATATATTAACCTATAATTGTCGATTAACTATCTCGTTAAAACGGATTCACAACGCTGAAAAGTTCCATCCCCTCGTGCCCACCTCCCATTTAATTAAATAGAACTGCATTTCCTGTCTCCGTGGGCTTGATGGCGGCCCCCCAACGCCCCCGACAGACGCTTGCCCGAAGCACGAGCTGAACCGAACTCGCGTTTTGAATGAATCAGCGCCCATTCCTTAATTGGACGAGTGTCAAGCGCAATGCGACGTTGATATTCGCCGTTGGCCGCGGGCTGTGGACACAAGGCGATGCAGCTGCTGCTGGGAGCAGGCCTGCCAATTTGACGGAGTATTGCACTGGGGGGGGGGGCGAACACGCCGACGGAGCGGTGAAAACAGATGAAGAGCTGCCATCAGGCGAAAGTCTAGATGGAAGAGGATCGGAAATTGTAATGGAACGCTAATTGCTACAAGTCACAAAGAAAGGGAGGGAATCGTGGTAAAAAAAGGGGTAAAGAGAAAAAGTATTAGAGTAGAACCTCACTAATCCAAAATTTCGAATGATCTGAACGAATTTCGAGATGGACAAAAACCAAACAAAATAAGTGAAATGCTTATTTGAAGCGTAAAGAAAGGATTTTAAAATCACTGTAGGACTGAACAAATAATTATTGAAACAATTTGTCCAAATTAAATGTTTATTAAACTGTTCACTACGTTATATATAACATGTTTTTGTAGCAGTATTTACCACTTAGAGGAACTTGCAAAAATCGGTAACCTCTTTTTGCCGTAAGGAACTGAATCTGCTTGATGACGTGATCGCTACGCCACGTTGTCATTTTCTCAAATCGCACGCTGCGTCGCATTGTCTGGTAAATCTATAGAGGTATTTGTATAGGAAGTGTACATTTTTTCAAATAATCCAAGCGTTTCCGAATCCGAACAGAACAACCCCCAATTAGTTCCCATTACCGATTCTGGCAATATCAATGTGGAAGAATCTATATAGTACCTGCGGACGCAAATAAAACAAATAGAGATCCCAAAACAACACATATTTACTCGTATTTTGTTGTAATGGCTTCGGAATATTAACACCCTATACGAACCTGGAAAGTTATCAACCAGCAAAATTGTTTCTTGGAACTGCGGTTCTTCTACGAACGTAGGTCGTCTACGTCAGACCACATCAGAACACGTCAGGCACGTTGCAACCACATCAACAATCTCAATGCTAAATTCTACCTTTCCGGTGCTTAAAACCAAAGTTGAACATTTGTATTCGCAATTTTCAAAGATTCAGAGATTTTCGTTTACGCTACTTGAACATCTTGTTTTGTAAAGACTTTGTCAACCACGGCATAAGGATATGGCTTTACGTCACTTCCTGTCGGATTCCACCGCTTGGAATTCCTCACCTTGCCACGTTTGGCGCGGATTGGGCGCGGGGGAGGGCGCGGGGCGTGGGCGCGGAACGAGGGGAGCGAGGGGCGGGGGGTGGCTGGAGCGGACGAACGCTTGTAGAAAAGGCCTCCGATGGGGGGGAGCGTAAAGGGCAATGCATCGCTAATTGCTGCGAGTCAGAAAGGGGAAGATAAAACGGGGGAGAGTCGTGTGTAAAAAAGGGAAAAAGAGAAAGGCATATTCTTCAACGATCGTAGAATGATTAGCTGTATAGTCAGTCCCCAACGTCATAATTACTTTCCACACATTCAAAAAATTGTACAGCGCAACGACGACACCGGCAAGCCGTCATACTTGCGTTCCGGTGATGCTAATTACTAGGCTAGAATTTGATGTCCAAAAACTGTATAAAAATGCTTTAAAAATAGGGCAATTATGCCCTAAAATCATTTTAAAATGTCCTAAAAGGTCTTAAAATTGCCCTAAAATATATCCGCTTCGTGATATTTACACAGCGAAATATTTCTTTCTTTGGTTGATAATAACAACGGTTGACAATAATTTGCCCTATTAAAATATTTGGAATAGATTGAATACTGCAGCATTGGACTCACTTTGCGTACGAAACAATCAGTTCTCAGAACTGTCTACAACAAAGGCGAATTCCGAAGATAAGAGTTCATGGACCTCCCCGCATTCTCCACCCTCACTCCGCTCAAAGCCACTGACACCGCGTTGACAGCTTCTTCTAGTTACGTCTACGCGATAATGATTAAGGCGGCGACACCAGCATTTAGAGTTGAGCACGTAAGTACTAAAAAATTACCAAACAACGACCTCAAAACCCAAAGGTTGCAAAAAAAATTCAACAAAACAAATACCCTAACAAATACACGACAACCTTCTCAATCACTGTGAAATATGTTAGTACCGAAGAAGTGCTTCTCAAGAGCGAGTGGAAAAAAGGCAAAATCACGAAAAGCCTAGCCCTACAACGCCCCGAAAACCTTTAGCTTTGAGCTCATCGCACGCGGTTGTGCCTGCTGGCCCCGAGCCGCGCAGGCGCTGAGCGGGGACGTTCGACGCCCGAGGCGCGCAGCTGCGCGGGTCGCACGGAGAGGCCGCGATCGGCCTCGCCCCACCGCCAGGTGCCCACAGGCGCAGAGGAGCGGAACGGACACATTCCATTGTCCCTCGCAACTGTAGCATCTGAGACGCAGCACAAGAATTATCTTTGATGGACGACGATGATCTCCTGAAGAACGGGCATCGAAAGACGACCCGAAACTCTAGAGGATACGCAAACACGGCGAGAGGAGAACATGAAGAGGAAAGGCGGAAGGGCAATTAGCAAAACTAGTCGCGCGACGTCTCGCGACAGCAGGAGGCCACTCCTTACGCCACATCAGACGCCAAGTGCAACATCATTATTCCTATCCGCGCCCGTTTCTCTCTTAATATGACAGGATTATATACGATAACTTAGAATGAACAACCAAGTAATTAATAACCACTACAAGTGGAAATAATAAGTTAATGATAATATTGCTTAGTACCGAGATTTGTTATTAGTATTGTTACTTATTTCTCATTTTCTTCTGAATAATTCGAATCATCGCTTTTGATTCTCAGTTTTTTTTAATGATTTAATTGTTACATTATTCCGTCTTTTTTTAGTATTCTAGTTTCTGTACGTGGTATAAAATGTCAAATAAAATCTCACGCTTTTGTACGGAATAGAGAACCGCTCAACTTCATCCATTCGGAAGCAAAGGAAGGCAGCCCTGAAGCTCTTGCCGTGCCGTGCGACACCAAGGTTTCGACCAGTCGTGGGGAGGCGTGCTGGTTAAGATCCGGGAGCTCAGATGACGAGGGAAGGCGTGCGGCTTCTAGATGTGGGGCAGGAGAGGGCAGACTGCGAGTGGCCGACGCCAGAGCGCGAGCTGTCGCAGAGCAGCGGGGGTGACTCTGCCGGTGCTTAGAGGAATCGCAACATGGCATCCACGGGGCCGCATTCAACCATTTGCACATCAATCGTCGCATCACGTGACGCTTTGTTGTAGGACAAGCTCTATCGAGAAAAATCTCGCTCACAAAAGCTCATCTCTCCGTGTCTATATCGTCCTTCAGATCAAAAAAACAAAGTATTTTTCATTCGGTTCTACGAACAATTGTTATGTGGGAACATTTTACTTCACATTTTCAAAGATGCATAAATATCGAACAAAACACTAACGAAATAAAAAATACCGGTTTTCCGAAATTTTAACATACGAAAACAACCCTTGAATTCATTTTGAGAGTAAATTTCAAAGAGTAATTACGAATTTGCGTAAAAGTTTGATATATAATAAAAATATACTTTTCTTTCTTAACTCTAAACCAAAAAAATGGACTTTTACCATGTTTCTGTAATTATTGTTTCGTACTTTTGCCACTCTTTATGAAATTTTACCAATAAATTCTCATATTTTCATAGTAAATGATGCGTAAATAATTTCACTTTCAATTCAGGTAATTGCTAGTTTATCTAGTAAATCATCTTTTTCAGATCTCCGTGAATGCCGTTGAAACAAAACAATCCTAGACAACTTGTAGTAGATATATTCTACTAAAAGTGAATTCGAAAATATCCAATCGACAGTGATTGCATAAAAAGGAATATATGAATAGATATGAAATATACACAGGCTCTTCTTCAGAATTTCACAGTGTCCTTTTTAAGTTCGGTAAATTTTAATACAACAAATGCGGAAAATAAATTATTTAAATAATGTGGTGGTAGATGCACCACGAACATTATTTTTCTCCTGTTGCTAAGAGACAGGTTCCTAATATATTCCGTTGGAGGCCAGTCGCGCTGCAGTAGAACAACAGTGTACACCTATAATCAATCGCGCAATATTTCTTGAATTAAAACCTTGCTTTTCTCCACGGAAACCTTTCCTCTCTCTGGCAAAAACAGTTGAAGGCAAAATCCCGCAGCGAGCACTGATAACATTCCAAACATCTTCACTTGCACGAAATAGAAACTATTTTCCCTTGAAGAACAGAACTTGTCCGTGATTTTCTCTAAAAAATCTAAAGACATGCCCAAAACCGGTGAAGACCCATTACAGGAGATACCTAAAACTCTTGAGAACGATAGAACGCAAACCATTGAGAAAGTTTCGAAGGCATGATTTATTCTCCAGAGATTGACATTGCTTCATAAAATCTAGTGGACGATTTCGTAACTAATACCCCCACTCTAGCCGCATTTCTTCAATTCTTCATTCACGAATAGTGCGAGTGTGTGTCTTTGGTGTAGAAATACCGAGGTGGCCAAGGTGAACGTAACATGAATATACCTGCATTTCAAATGGAAAACACATTTTTAAAGATGACTGCTGTCAAGGAGGTCAAGCCGTGAATGTAATTGGAGGCCTTTCTCCTCTTCACTTACAATAGACTATAGAAAGTTCTTCTTCTAAAACGTGCGAACAATTTTATTTTCATCTGATAGTAAAGTAAGATGTAATATGCTATTCTAAGTGTACAATTATGTATTATAATGTCGTAGGCTTCCACGGTCAGTCATTATCTGGGCTGTCCGGGTGACGCGGCGTCGCCCGGTCAGCCCAGATCAATTATGTATTATTATTTTCTGAATTGTCATGTGTCATGTTCTTTCAAATTTTATTTCCCAATGTGTGTTTCTCGGCTCAGCAAACATATGTTTTACTCCTTTTACAAATACCCAATATTACTGCTACAGTGAAAGCTTGAAACTGTATACCATCTCCGTGTTAAATACTTCAAAAAATTACGAGTTCATCAGCGAAGTTCGTGTTTTGTGGTGGCGAAGGAACAGTACGCCGATAACACTCGGCACTACATTCGTAATACAGTTTCGTAATTTCCTCTCTAATAATAACTAAATATACAACACGTGATGTAGAATTGTTCAACTATTTTTAAAAACTCTAATGAATGTTGTCCATTAAAATTTAATTCCATGAGCAATAACAACTATCATTTTTTTCATAAAAAATGTCTAAAAACTGCTGTTCTACACTAGTACAAAATTACACAAATTAAAACGAGATTCTGAATGCATGAAACACGGCTTAGTGAGGTAGAAAATATGTATCAAGACGGGAAAATAAAAAACAGAGTAATACTGATAAAGTTTGTTCAAATTTTATTTCACAATACTAATTACTTTCAGAATTACATCTAAGATATTTTCCATTTTTGCCTTACTAGTAAAACATTAACATCCCAAAAGCTATAATTTAAAAAAAAATGTCTTTTGTTAAAAGTTTTGTTTTCTGAAGTTATTATCTGTTGGTGAACTTCAACAAATAGTTAATTCTTTCCCCCATAAAAGTTTTCAGAACTATTATCTTTACTTCACAACAACCACTCACAAAATTTATATATTCAAGATTGTGCTAGCTGGGTAGTAATATTTTGCTAAGCAATTAATTTTCCACATTCTGTCGTTAAAAATGCTCACATTGTGACAATTATCATTAAATGGACAGGGCACATATAATTTTGAAATTTTCATAGCAATACACTTTTTAGATACGTTTTCACCTGGGCTACCACTTAACAAGTTTTTTCATTTTTCACATGACGAAACTCCGTAACTTTAATACAGAACCACAAAAATAGTTCTAGGATTTTTGCGAAATCCATATTTAATTCATCCACACTTATCTCTGCTAGAGGTGAAGTTTTCATAAAGTGTGAGGCTGATATTTCCTTTGGAGGAGTTCTGGGCCTCAGATCAGAAACATATCAAGGAACAACATGTATTCATTATTAATGCTTAACCAGTTCTTAAAAATGCAACTTCACAAACAGTGTACTTCAGCAAAACTGCGTTGACGGGTATGGACGTACATTCAAGATGGAGTTGACTTCAGCCATTTCCAGGTGTTTTACTTTTCTCCACCAGAATCGCTAGCTGTATGCTAGCGCTTCCCCAACTAGCCCTCCCAAAAGAGGCTGAGCTGCTGTACTGTTTATCTACTCTGTTTCTCCCCTCCATGGTGACAGAAAAGTTACCTAACACATGGATACTAATAAATTCCGCCATAAAATTATAGTATTTTATTAAAACTTGAACCAGTTAAATTGAACCAGTGTAATTGAAACTAATCTTAATCACCGTGGTTTATGTAATACTTATCATTTTATTCTTTTACAATAATTGGGTATGCAGTAAGTCCGGGTAACGCCGGTTATTTTGCAAGTATTCTAATAAAAAAGTATTTAATAAGCACGATGGTTAGATGACTCCTAATTACACATTTAGAAATATTTTGAAACTTCACCGAAGTAGATGGATAAGAGAGGAAAGTGTAGATTTGAAAATAATTTAAAGAATATTCATTCGAAGCAAATAAAATTCACTCTGCACTCGCATCAAGGTAGCAATGGCAAAAGTTAAAAGAAGATTACATTTAAAAAAAATGACTTTTCGTTCTGACATTTTTTGTTACAATCCAAAACCGGAAGCCAGAAGTATTTTAAAATATTAAAAAAAGAAGAAAAAATATTCGATCAAATAAAGATTAGGTATTATATTTACAATTAATCACTTTTTTCCTCACTCTCGTGCTTAGAACAATATGCCCAGAATAAACGTGTTCATATTAACCTAAAACCTCAAACATTCGGATCACAATATTCCGGCAACTCGTACATGACATTTGACATTGCCCCATCTCAGCTAAAGCAGAATCTCCCCCAGAGAAGAGGCTCTTCCGAGAGGGAGCCCCGTCGGCCGCTGAGATAGCTCGGCAGAGGGCGAGGGCGAGGGCGATGAATACGGCGAACGCACCTGCTAGCACATTCCTTTGTTCGCAGCGCGGCGCGAGGCGGACGCGCTGAATTGACAAAGGAGTCGATCGCAGCAGAGATACCGGAAGCGATCTCCCACGCGCGACCAGAGCAACAGACAGACAGAGAGAAGACAGAGAGAGAGAGAGAGACCAGACAGAGCGGTAGAGAGAGAGAGAGAGGAGAGACAGACAGAGCGGTAGAAGAGAGAGACAGAGCGAGACAGAGCGAGAGTAGAAGAGAGTAGAGAAGAGAACAAGCGGTAGAGAGAGAGAGAGAGAGAACAGAGCAGAGAGAGAGAGAGAGAGAGAAGAGCAGATAGAGAGAGAGAGAGACAGAGCGGTAGAGAGAGAGAGAGAGAGAGCAGATAGAGAGAGAGAGAGAAGAGCGGTAGAGAGAGAGAGAGAGAGAGCAGAGCGGTAGAGAGAGAGAGAGGAGAGCAACTAGAGAGAGAGAGAAGAGGAAGCGGAGAGAGAGTAGAGAGAGAGAGAGAGAGAGGAGAGCAGGGTCGGTAGAGAGAAGAGGAGAGAGAGAAGAGCGGAAGAGGGTAGAGAGAGAGAGCAAGAGCGAGAGAGGAGACAGAGCGCGTAGGAGAGAGAGAGAGAGAGAGAGAGAGACAGAGCGTAAGAGAAGAGAGAGAGAGAAGAGAGAGAGACAGAGCGGTAGAGAGAGAGAGAGAGAGAGAGAGACGAGCGGTAGAGAGAGAGAGCAGAGAGAGAACAGAGGCGGTAGAGAGAGAGAGAGAGAGAGAGAACAGAGCGGTAGGAGAAGGAGAAGAGAGAGAGACAACGAGCCGTAGAGAGAGAGAGAGAGAGAGAGACAGAGCGAGAGCGGTAGAGTAGAGAACAGAGCGGTAGAGAGAGAGAAACAGAGCGGTAGAGAGAGAGGGACAGACGCGTAGAGAGAGAGACAGAGCGGTAGAGAGAGAGACAGAGCGTAGAGAGAGAGACAGAGCGGTCAGAGAGAGGACAGAGCGGAGAGAGAGAGACGAGCGGTAGAGAGCAGACAGAGCGTAGAGAGAAGACGAGCGGTAGCGGGCAAGAGCGTGAGAAGAGACAAGCGGTAGAGAGAGAGACAGAGCGGGTAGAGAGAGAGACAGAGCGGAGAGAGAACAGAGCGAGAAGAATGACGGATAAAGGAAGAGAGAGCACAGCGTAGAGAGAGAGAGCAGACGTAGGAGAGAGCGGAGCGGTGATGTAGGAGAGAGGCAGAGCGTCTTAATAAAGAGAGACAGAGCGGTAGTAGAGAGGAGACAGAGCGGTATGAGAGAGAAGACAGAGCGAGACGTAGCTAAGAGAGAGACTAGAGGTAAGAGAGAAGACAGGTAGAGAGAGAGACAGAGGGATAAGAAAAGCGGGCGTAGAGGGAGAGAGACAAGAGCGGTAGAGAGAGGACAGAGCGTAGAAGAGAGAGACAAGCGGTAGAGAGAAGACAGAGCGCTAGAGAGAGAGACAGAGCGGAGAGAGAGAGACAGAGCGGGTAGAGAGAGAGACAGAGCGGTAGAGAGAGAGACAGAGCGGTAGAGAGAGAGACAGAGCGGTAGAGAGAGACAGAGCGGTAGAGAGAGAGACAGAGCGGTAGAGAGAGAGAGAGAATGAGCGGTAGAGGAATGGAAAATGTATAGAAAGCGCGGTAGAGAGGTAGTGAAGAGATGAAGAGAGCGAGAAAGAGGGTAAAGACGCCGAATGTATAGAAAGCGAGAGAGATGTAGAGAGCGAGCGGAGGAAATTCGAGAAAGAGCGATAGAGAGAAGGGGGCAGTACAGAGAGGATAAATTGTAGGTGAAATGTGTAGTGAAGTGAGGGCTCACAAAAGAACAGCGTGCACAGACAAGCGGGAATTCGCCAGGGTTATTGACAAGCTCGAAGCGACGCGCGCCTCGCCGGGTGTGTGCAGCGATGTCCCACGGCACAGCCAGTGGCCGGAGGTGGCGAAGGCTCAGGTTTACGATGTGGGTGAACAGAACAGCGCGGAGGCAAAGACGCCTCAAATCCGCTCCGTATCAAAAGAAAGATTAAGCATGAAGAGGAAAGACACTAAGAAGTAGGGCTGAGAAAAAACGTAAAGATCAAAATGACAACACGGTAATTAATGAAGGCAAAGGAACGTCAGCTCGAGTGATACGTTGCACACACGTCATGAACGAGAGATATGGATCAGCGCTTCACTGTCACTGCACTGGCCCTGATCGAGATGTCCTAGGGTTACACTCTCCATGGTGGCAGGATTTGCTAGCTTATCAGCTACCTTACCGATCACTGCTAGGCGATTGCCGGAGCAGTACCTTACCGAACAGCCACGAACCGCGCACGATCTTTCCTGCCTCTTCGTTGCCCTAACCTCACACACAGACTAACATGCTCTTCTCTACCGCACAAGAAGAGGTCGGTCGGGAGCTTGGGTTCTGTCCCGGCTGCGGCGGCGCCACGCAGGTGGGAGATACCTGGATGAGTACAACCCCGGCAGCCGACGGTAAGTCGGCGTCGATCTCACCATCCAGCGGAAAAAGATCACCGCCACAGCCAGATGAAATATCATGCACCACACTTACGGTACTAATGACTTTGGTATTTGACGCGTCTGAAATCACGAACAAGCAACCAATCAATCACACGTGATGGAGATGAATGCAAGTGGAGTCACGAAGGATGGAAAGTATACGCGTTAATGATGAACATATTACTCACTGAAGCTTTGATGAATATTTTGGGAGATATCACAAAAGAGCATCGAGCTGGGTCATAGTAAGCGAGAAAAGAGATCTAAACGCCCGACAGAAACGTGAATTGTAGAAAATATTCGAGATTGGATATTGGAAATTGGATATGGAAAATTATTCCAGATTGATTTGAATATTTATACTGATTTTACCAATCAAGTATTTCGAATTATGCTTTGAAAATACATACTTTCAATAAAAATCTACATTTAATAAATATTACTCAGCTAGCTACATTGTAAACAATCACATATTTAACATTTTTATTGAATTAATACACAAGCAAAACTTAAAATATTCCAGAACCTATTAGAAAATTAGAAAGGATATAAAGCATTATCAATTACATATTCGGTAGTTGTAGAATAGCATAAAATATTTATTTTGCTTATTAGAAATACGTAGAAATATTACCGTTGGTAGCGTTTTCTATTTAGTTACTACAAACACAAAACAAACATTAAAATATATACATATTACTTAATACAATTTTACTAAATTATTGTATTAACCCCATAATGCTGAAGCTGACCTAATATAAAATTACATTAATATTTTTTTTTTAATTTTAACATATTCTAGTAAAATTACAACATATTTAATCTAATGTTTCATTTTTTGACATCCTGTGGGGAAAATCTCCAGCACTGTTGCAAGCAATTCGTTCCCAATTTTATATTGTTCCTTTTACAATGAAAATTTACCTACACCTGTCTTTTGTTTTCTTTGCCCCTGCATGCGCACTTCGATCATCTTTCCCCCATTTCCTCTCACGGACGATATACAGTTCTAAAACTGAAGAATAGAAAAACTTTGGACGATGCAAGAACCTTATTGCCTGCGTTCCAAAGAAAGGAACGTTGGGGTATTACAACGGCGAGAGGGGCGCGAGGCAGCTAGGGACAGAGCGCAGGCGCGGGG
>BOPP01000028.1:11095963-11134672 GCA_017312745.1 Gryllus bimaculatus
GCTCCGTGAACAACCTGCTACCGCTAGAGGCCCTCGCGCTCACGACCCAGCGCCGAGAACGTCTTGCTCGATTGGCTGCTTAGCAGCTCACGCAGTATTATAACATTGTGCTGTCGGTGCAAATAAGGCGAAAACGAATGTAATGTGGAAGTGCCCAGTTTCATTCCTACTATATTCAATGTCTCTCATTAATTCTAAAACCTGGAAACTTTTTCTTTCAAACGTTTTGAAACTATATCTTTCCGTAGTGCGTAAGATATTCTCGCTATAGAACTAAAGAGAATAGAAGTAAATAAAAGGAATTCAAGAACAGGTACAGTAACTGCCTAGTTCATTTCCAGTTCTCCAAGTATATTTTACTGTGTGGCAACACTGATAAATAATGATTTTAGTTTGAAATGAAATTTTTGATTTGGTTTGCTTCCTCCTAGTACAGTAAAATTAATGGATAAATACTAACAACAGACAACACACCTGAGTCTATCTGCTTTAACTGTGGGTTGGAAATATTCCCAATGCAAGGCGAGCTTTATATTACGCGGTATTTCTGGAAATAACGACTATCGTGTATTGTGCTCTGAATGTTCAAATTCCAATTATCTTTTCAATCGTTTCAACGGCAAAGTAATATAAATAATGATATAAAGCCTCTGGAAATATCTCTTTCTGGGTAAAGAATATCAGTCATTTAAAATTGAAAAGTTTTATGACGCAAATTTCGAATATTTCAAAATGAATGTATTAATGGATGAGAGTATTTTGCGGATAGTATTTTTTAACTATGTACTATAAACTACTAACTTTAATATATATTTCATTGGCTTAGATACAATAGTAATAGAAAAATACAATATCAAGGGTTTTTTGAAGCAATATTGACTTCAGCTCCAACGAAACTGTTTAAGAATGCTTGTAGGGATGCCCCCCCCCCCAACACCACATTTTCGGCATGCTAACGTTACTTTTCAGAAAATAAGCAAATTAGAAATAACGAACACAGGCACACGAAATAAAAAAAATGGTCAGACCCATGTCATGAGATTCGAATCTGAAGCCAGAATCGCCCCACTATCCTATAGTTCTTTAAATCACAAAAAGAAAAAAAACGTGAATACTAGATTTCTCTCTTGTAGCAGTATACTCTACAGAATACAAACGTTGTCAGAACCAAGACTTAACAAACGTTTCTCTATGCATGACGACGGGACGAAGCCGAAGCCGGAATTGCGCGAAACCACCAAAAGCACAAAATACATTTCACGGGGGCAAAGTGGGATTTTAAAAAAAACAGGGGGGGGGCGAAATTCCGGATTCGGATTCAGGGCGTCAACGTATATAGAAGAACTTGTGTCAAGACTTCAAATCTGAAAACTTATTTTGTGTTTCTGCGATTCAATTTAATGGTTCTTATATTAATGGATTTTTGGCAGAATTCGTGCCCACGTTATCCGTTTTTATGACCATCAAATATTATACGTCTCAATGTTTCACATTAATTCAAATGCGTCCAATTTTACGGTAAAACCATAGTATTATACTATTTTGAAATGATAATAGCGTCGTATATTTTTATTCAAAATAGTTTTAGATTAAATAATTAAAATTAATCGAATTAGAAATAAGTAATAGAGTATAAAAAATTATGAAAGATTAAGGCTTAAAATCTCTCTTTTACTAAGCTTGCTTCAAACAATTTTAGTATTTCACAGCCATTGCTTAACGAAAATCTCTTTCACACTTCAGTTGAATTTATTGTTTCCCAAAATTTTCTTATGCATCAGGTATTTTTTAAGTATTCTTTCGTGAAATTTAAAACGTATACATGGTAATACTATCGTAAATTCTGATATTAATGACAAACAATTTTCTATATATATTTTGTCAAATATAAGTTATCAGAGGAGACATTTTTAAACATTAAGAAAATGTTGAGGTTTTCGTAGTTAAAAATTAAAAGTTCCTGACAAAGAAATCATTGAATAATTTTAAGCTGTAAATATTTGAGTATGTTTTATTAATTTTTTTGCGAGAAGTTTTATTTTCTTGGCTATGTACTTATTCAGTAATTAGGGTCAGTTCAGGGTCCTGCATCTGTCCGGACAGATGTCCGTCAGTTACTGGGAGAGGTGGCTCAGGGCATCAACAGATGTCACTGCAGTGCCTCTGCCCGGGAGGTCCTAGGTTCGAATCCCGACGGCGGCAGGATTTTTCATTAGATTGTCAACTAGGTCCAATTCAATTGTTGCCTGGAGGAGAATTCAAGCGACCGGCTGCTCTGATCAGTAGTTTTCCGCGAGTTCTCCCAACAACGCCAGGCGAATGCCGGAGCAGTACCAAAAGAAACGGGCCACGGAGTGTTCGCAATCGTTCCTACCTCTTTCTTGTCTTGTCCTCACCCCTTTACACACACTTGTACCAACATGCACTACGCTACCAGACATGCCGGGAGGCCGGTAGGGATCTTGGAGCCTGGGGCGGCGCCCCTCTGGTAGAAGATACCTGGTTGGGAAAATCCCGCACCGGTGCTGGATCTAGCCATCCGGTAGAGGAAGACCGTCATCACTAGGGCTGTGACTTATATTTACGCCATAAGGAGCTCAACAGCTACAGTTCCGTCAGCGTGTTAGCGGCTCTGACAGTTCTCTCGCCCCTTACTATGGTGCAGCGGGCGTCCGAGATTTGTTTCGTTGCCGTAGCCACGGATCGGCGTTGTCGCTCGAGAAGCACGCCGAGACCGGGCACAGCAAGAGGAATCAGTCCAAGTGAAATGTGCAGCCGCCGACCGCGCGGGCGCAAACGGGACTTGTGTTAAAAGGGTCAGATCGGTGAATTTGTCGCAAATTGCGAGGATGTCATACCTTTGTTGCAATACCTATATTTTCAATCATTGAAATGTACATTAACTGCATCTCCCATTATTTCCTTAAGAAATTAGTGTTCTTCAAAAATAAGCTCTTGACTCAATGTTGGTCGCATGTAACAATTTATATGATATCTGTACCTTTTTTGCTGTAAACCTATTTTCCACGTTGCACTTTTTATTCGTTTTTACACTGACACATCACATTACACAACTTAGCATATTTTTTCTATTTTAATTACGATATTACCAAATTCCGTGGTGGTAGCAGATATCTAACATTAAATATATTTACATATATGCGCATATATCACTGTTTTTATTGCATATAAATCAGAGCCTTAGTCATGACCATCTCCCGAGGAAAACATGCAATACACACTACGCTACACTTATGGGAATAATGACCTTGGCGGTTGTCGCGTCCGTAATCACTCAGTCGCTTCCTGATTGACCATTTCCGGTGCACCAGTTGCGTTAGCTGAGGAGCCATTCGACGCTTTTCTGTCTCCAGGTGGGATCAATTTAGATTCTCAGAAATGTCCTTCAAACTAATTTTTGCATTTTTTAATCGATGAAACGCGCTTTGAGGGTGTTAACGGCACCTACGGAACGACAAGCTACGGAAAACTATGCACTAGAAAAATAAATTGAAATGGAATTACACGTTACAAAAAAAATTTAAGTACTGTTAGTAACAAATTATAAATGTAATAACAGAATTTCCGAATGAAAGCCATGTTTTTTTGTGTTTTTATTGAACTCTGCATTATTACGTGGCACAAATCTAACGGTGTAGCTACGAGTAAATCCCTGAGCGTGAGTCATCTGAGCCTCATAGACACTACACTGAGTGGAAAGCTACCCACAGGTCCTGTGTATCCCGATATGATGCGCATGGTCGCAATATTAAACATATGTGAAGTACTGTACGGCCCGGCATTTGTTGTCAGGCGAACGGTGGCGGAAGTGTCTTATTTCCGTTTTCCTCGTTATATTTGGTGGCTGTAGAAAAAGCAGACTCATACGTAACCCAAAAGGACGTTTGCTTATTATGGGCAAATATTCCTATCACACATAGGCAAACATCAATAAAAAAAATAAAAAGATGAAGAACTACAAATGCATAACTAGTACTGCTACATAATGGCACGGACTCTCTCATATGAGTTTTCTATTTTATTTGGTCTGAGCTAATTTATCGGACTTTCTATATACTCTAGCGAGCTATCATATATCCAAAGAAGATTTTACAAAATCTCATTTTTTTGGGTTTCGAAGAGTAGAACCGAAATATTACTTTAATCATATAAAGAAGAGTAAAACCCTAATCTAAATGACAGTTTTAGTTAAACATTTTTTGAACCGTTTTTAAGAAAACATTGTTTAAGAGTTATTAAAAATTCAAAAATGAAGCTCTTTCTGAAAGAGAAATGTTGAGTTTTTGGAAGATTTTATTCAATGTTATTTAAAGCACATTAACTTACAATTGCAATAGTGTCTATCAATTGCTGTTCATGTGCATATTAACGTCATTAGAGATATTTCATAAAATTACACGCTTTAAGAAATGTAAGAAAAAATTGGAGTCGTTTTTCAGAAAATGTTGTTTGAACTGACTATTGTAGTTTTTTGCGGAGTATTAAGATGGCGATCCGTCCTGTGCAGTGGCTCTCTGATCAAAGGAGGAACCTTCTATTTTATTTTCTTTTTAGTATCTATTCTGTGTCTGATCTCTGTAGAACAAATCCAGGTTAACCAATCCTGAGAATGTCCGCGATGCATCGAAAATTGCCTTGGATGGACGGTTTGGCGATCACTGCTCTAGAACGTTATGGAACGATTCTACAAAGAATAGTTTTTTATGCTTTCAACGCACTTACATGGGCACTGTTGAAACTGAACTACTAAAACTGAATTACTATATTCTCTTTTCACGACTTTTCCATGAATCGTCAATCGACTCATCAGAATGACGTTAATTAATTGAACTCACTTTTGTAAAAAGCAAACATTTAACCAAGTATCTTAATCGATTATTTTTTTGGGCAACCTTCTATGCCCAACAATGGTCTAACAGGGAAACTGTTAGTTGAAAATTAAAATAATTATGTGTTAGAAATGTATTTATTTTGAACTTGCAAAGCACAAATTGAACCTTCAAACATGAAAATCACTAGAGTTCCGCTGATCTAGTCAAGTACAGTTTTGAAATAATAATAATAAATTGTAAGTGTATTGTTTACGGTAATAAAATATTTATAGCCATTTGCTTCAAATAACTGCATTGTTAATAGATTTGTTGCACGCATTCGAAAATATTCGTCATGAATTGAGAATAAAATTCCACCGGCCCATCAAACTGCCAGCTTGGCGATTTGCTGTTTGATCGGATTTGGTGGCTGCACGAAGCGAAATCTGATGTTTGGCGTAGGATAATAGTAATACCTCATTGGACAGCGGATAATGTATTAGTCCGTTAACAGCCTAAGCTCTAAGCCTAAGCAACGATTTTGGTGATCAGGTGATCAAGTGGCGTGGGGGAACTGGATACCGAAAGTTCGGTATTTATTTTACTTAAAATAGTCTCGCAAAAGGAATCTATTTTTTTCTAAAATGTAAATTAGTATTGAAGTGCAAGGAAACTACCTTTTCTATGTAATTTTAGTTGCGCATGACCATCCGGTCTGACGACTACAAATTTATTTTATTCGCGATGCTTTATCTACCAAATGTTATTGTGGACTCCCTTTTGAATCCTGAAATGGTCTCAGTGAAAAGAGAATTATAGATTTCTTTCTTCGCACATGTGTAATCGCCAGACGGGAACAGAGAACAAGAAGGAACTGAGATGGGTATCATGCACAGACAGCTCTATTCTCAAAAAGGATCCAGGCCCATACACAAACTTAGGATGAGATTTCTCTTGAGCAAACAAGTCTGTCAGAATCAATAATAAAAAGGCATTTTGACAAACATCCTGGGTTTAGTGAGATGATTGGAGAGTCTTTATTAGAGTTTATAAGAGGAAGATGATTGTTTCGTCCTTTTAATTATAAGTCCATCAGAAAATTTCTTCTATAATAGTTATAAAAATACATCGGCTTTAATTTCTCTCTACCTCTTACGCAGTATAGAGAAATCTGCTAAAAAAACTCCGAATTTTCGACAAAAAATCTCTTATTGCCGAGTATTGGTATCGATAAATACCTTATCACTTGTCCCTATATGTAGTGAATTACTTGTATATATAGTATTTTCTCTAACACGTGGTGTAGTCAGAATCCATGTTTTGTGGCTCCTTGATATTGAAAAGTTCGGTCGGTCCGTGTGTCCCTCTGTGAAGCAGCAGCTACATCGTAAGCAGAATATTTTCCACGACTGATATTCCTCAATTGTTCTGGCTGAATGTGCAAACCATTGAAATTGAAATCGACCTTTTAATTTTGGCCTGTACTTCGTAATAATTCCCTGGAACATTTTAAAATTTGTCAAAAATATGGTCTCAAATTATTCGATTAAATCTTTGCCTCGGACAGGGTAAAAAAACGCTTAAGAAAGTGATGCAGTCTCATTTTCGTGTAAGTCTCTAATTTTTTGAAATGTGTAAAATTTTATTTTTTTCGGAGTCGCCCACCATTGAAGGTATATTAAGGTACTTAAATTTTGCAATCTCTTTCACGACATTAATATTTACATTAACAGTGATTTATATACAATTTTGCATTTGTTACATCCGCCTCAAATTATGTCTTATATTAACTTCTTGAACACTCAAAAACATTTCTTTGAAAATAAGCTTGATTTCTCGCATTTTCGAAAAAGGCTCCCCATTTTTTCTTCTAATATTTTTAAAAGGATAGTGACCAATGGTCTGAATAACATGAGATCAATGCCAATTTGATTTAATCCTGTTGTTTTCAAGATAACGCAAATGAAATTTTTTAAATAGCTCTCACTTAGTGAATATTTACACGCCGCTAACATATATTCGAAAATGCAATATATCTACAAAAGGTTTACGATTTGTACACAATACTGCATTTCTGAATTGAACTGCTTCAGACGGTTTTGAATGAAGTTTATGGAAAACTCAAAAATTTTCAGAAAAAAGATCTTCCAATTTCGAATGTACAAAAAACCTCAAAGATTTATTTTAAACCTCTCCAAATAGTTCAATGAAAATTTCCCTATATGGCAAGGTTTCTCTCTTCTATAAGATTCTTAAGGTCATGTTTTAGTTCGTCCCATTAGGGAACCTAAATATTGGAAAATGTGAAAAAATGTGGTTTGAGCAGCGATAGATGGCAACTGGGAAGAGGTTGAGGCACATCTTAAAAGCTAACCTGTAACATTAGAAATCTAACTGGCGGAAGAATGTCTGCACCAATCTGGGGCACAGTAGTTTTATTTTAAATTGTAGTTGAAATGCACAGGAGTATAAACATTTTATGCTTCTCGCTGCAAGCATGATATTGATAAAGGCATGAATTCTATTCTTCTTTAATGGGATCGAAAAGTTGAGATAATGAAAAATACGTTTTAATCACCAATAGGAAGCATCCTTGAAGCTGGTGTGACAAGCGAGGAGAGATTAAAGAGATTAGGAAACTCATTGGAGTGAGAAAGGCTGTGCCATTCTGAAACACATTAATTATTCCCTGGCTCCGCTCCATAATGTTAACCTGGGCTTCCGTCGTTTGTTATTTGATGGTGTTCAAGAGTATTTAAAGAGTAGCTGTCACGCATGCAGAGCTTCAACAACATATCAAACACATTCTACTTCCTTTGAAGGAATATGGAAAAATAATGTCCATGGCCAATAATATTGTATGTTCGGAACATTACATAGTAATATTGTTAAGTATTTCAAAAAGTTTTATCCAGCGGTTTTGCTCATTAGTCAGCGAGATCACCATAACACGATCCAGGGTTCGATTCCCGGTAGGGGAAGATTATAGTGCGCGTTTTGCTTGCAATGTCCCAGAACACTATGTCGCTGAGTGACCATGAGAAAACGTCGTGCTACCTACACGTGCTTCTTTCACCCTTGGTAGGCCCTAGCCCGTGCGCGGAGTACAGAGAGACAGATTTCAGAATATTCATTATCTCGTTGGAATAATTTCAGTTCCCTCGCTTGTGCTTAACCTCGGCGGACAGCCACACAATACGACGCCGTGTTTCAAGAAGCTCCGCTCGCGTGCGTTTCCTCGCCGGCGGCGCCCGCGGCTCAGGCCTCAGAAGAAGGCGGCGCAGCTCGCGGGGAGCAACGCCACGCTTCGTCTCTCGCCAAAGCGGATTTAATATCCACTTCTCCCTCGCTCTCTCACACACACACACACACTCCTGCCCTCCCCCTCACCGAGAGCGTCAAGTGGAAAGACGAGAACAAAGAGGAATACGTTAGCCGTGGAGAAGAGATTTTCAGCATTTGTCAAATGAGAAAGCTAAATGAAAATGTTGTCAGGTGCTGAATAAGATTTGATATTGCGTTAATAAATTATGGAACATTCATAAAATATGCTTGAGAGTTTTGAAAGTCATTTATACCAGAAGTAAATGCATAGCATGCATACTTGCTCGAGCACGGACGAAAAAGATGAGAACAGACACTCAATACGAACAATTAATTTGTTTATCTCTCACTCTGTTATTAAAAGTGTAAAACTATGGCGAATGAAGTGAACGAGAGCAAGAATTCAAGGAATTAAAACAACCTCTTGACAGCATAATGGAAACTAAGGTTAGATTTCGGAGAGAGGAAAATCAATTGCTCATTTCTCAGAAAAGCACCAGGCATAAAACGATCTCGCGGAGGGAGCACTACTGCCGTAATTATGCTAAATCTGCAGCCACAAGCTTCGAGCCCTTTTCGCAATTTACGACGCGTGTTGATGGCGCCTGCTACAGCACAGCAGCACTGCGTTCTCCCCTCGCGGCAGATCCGAGCTTTGCAATGCAAAATTAATCGCACACAATACCCTAGGTCGGCGATGGCAGGGCAAACCGTGAGCTACTTACACGCACGAAACTAGAGAAGATTCTCCCAGAATTAAACTTACATGGCATCATGGGATTTTAAAATGATGTAATTATTATAAAAAAAATAGAACCGTTTTATAAATAATACGGATTTAAGCGTTCGTTACCTATTATTTTGTATTCATTTCTCAATCCAGTTTTTATTTTTTAAATATTTTTTTTAAATTTCATTTATATTTTTGCAAGTTCAATTTGTATTTTTTAATACGATTAACTTAAGGAAATAATTATCTCATTTTTATTCCCACGTTTTATATAGAAATTAAGAGTACTGTGAACTAGTCCGGCAAGATATTTATTGGGTACTAATTATAATGTTATGTTAACACACGTATCATACACAAATGCATGCTGCATCAAAATTACTCCGTTACTCGCGTCGTTCGATACAGCCAAAAACAGGAATATTTTCTAGTGAAGAAAGGACTGTTAGCCACGAATAAAAACAATTCTTATATTGAATGATTGAATGAATACATTCTCTTTATGTATCTGAGAAATGTGCCGACTATTCCACTGATGAAATTAAAACCTATTGGGTTTAATTATACAAAATGTCCCAATCAGGGTAGTGTATCTCAAAAGTCTATCGCTTTTTTCTATCCGATTTTTCTCACCGCTTCTCTCTTCTCTCCAGTCAAACATGTGCCTCGTATAACATAGGAGCGGGTATACATAGATCACAATGTTGTTGTCCAATAAATCGTGTCTTATAACATAACGTCTTTGATTTAAGCATTCTCAATATTTAGCGCATTTTGAAACTGTTAGAACAATGTAGAGCAGAAAACATGTAAACACTGCAGAAACATGTAAACACTGCAGAAACATAGATAAAAAACACTGCAGAAACATGTAAACACTGAGAAACAGATACACTGCAGAAACATGTAAACACTGCAAGAAACATGTAAACACTGCCAGAAACATGTAAACAGCAAAACATGCACCAGCAAAACATTGTAAACACTGCAGAAACATGTAAACACTGCAGAAACATGTAAAACACTGCAGAAACATGTAAACCACTGCAGAAACATGTAAACACTGCAGAAACATGTAAACACTGCAGAAACATGTAAAACACTGCCCAGAAACATGTAAACACTGCAGAAACATTAAAACACTGCAGAAACATGTAAACACTGCAGAAACATGGAAACACTGCAGAAACATGTAACACTGCAGAAACATTAAACACTGCAGAAACATGTAAAACACTGCAGAAACATGTAAACACTGCAAGAAACATAGTAAACACTGCAGAAACATGTAAACACTGCAAAACATTGTAAACACTGCAGAACATTGTAAACACTGCAGAAACATGTAACACTGCAGAAAACATGTAACACTGGCAGAAACATGTAAACACTGCAGAAAAATGTAAACACTGCAGAAACATGTAAACACTGCAGAAACATGTAAACACTGCAGAAAACATGTAAACACTTGCAAAACATGTTAAACACTGCAGAACATGTTAAACACTGCAGAAACATGTAAAACTGCGAGAAACATGTAAACACTGCAGAAACATGTAAACACTGCAGAAACATGTAAACACTGCAGAAACATGTAAATTGTTTATTACTTTCAAAAGATATGAATATATTTGTTCGAGAAGAAAAATTCATAAAGAAATAAAAAAGCCCCCAATTTACCCACTTCGACTCCTATTTCTGCGTTGATCTTGTTTACATAACAGTTGAAAACGAAAACCCTTTCTTCTGCAATCCTCTGAAGGCCGGATGGATCGGTTAATGACCTGCCTGGCCCGTGAGGGGCCGTCGACCTTGGGGCTGCGTGTCTGGCGGGGAAACGCCCCCCCCCCCTGGCTGAACTGAGTGTTGCCCAGCGCTCCGCACAGCCGTCAACGTGCTACACACTACTACCAGTTTTACGAACTGTTTGGTTGGCGGGGCCGCGCGCCGGCGTGTGGCCTTGAAGTGAGACTATTTCGCTTTCTCCCCTCAAACAAGCGAACTACGAAAGGCCCTGCTTCCGCTCCTCTAGGGGAGCCGCTCCCCACTTCTCCGGCTGCTGCGCGAAGCACGCTTAAAGTAGGGATTTCTATTTTATATGAAAGAAAATTATTTTGCATTTAACAATCATTAATTTATGGGTGATAAGAGCCCTGTGAAGGGTGATAAGAGACCCTTGAAGGTTCTCGGCGGCTTATTGGTTCCGAACTCTCTTGCCACGGCGCAACTCCAGGTTCGATTCCCGGCCGGGGCAAAATAATAACAGTGTGTTTTCCTTACAAATATGCCAGTGCCTATTGCTGAGTAACGATAAGAAAGCCCACCCTAAGGTTACGGAGACCAGTATATGCTAACCACACGAACCCCTTCTCCCATGGCCGAGAGATCGGGTCACCGCTGGCCGGCCAAGGCCCTTAATGGGCAGTTGAGCTAAAGGGCAGGACAGGGAAGTGGAGGCGCCCACTTGAAGTGATGTTCGCGAGGGACAAAGCCAGCTTGGGCAGCGACAAAGCGGCGAGCAGTGCATCGCTGCAGTGCACGGCCTCTCTTCTCCGCCTGCCACAAATGTTCTCGTATGAAGTGTATGGAAAGGTATAGGTAGTGCGTATAAAAGAAAGCTGGTCCTAATTCCATGGTAAGTCAGATAATAATGTGAAAACTAGGTATTTACTCTTTGTTAATATACCTGATAAATTAAAAGGATGGCTTCTCAAACATTTTGTTGTGAATTATTATTATTGATTAAGAGACTTGTAAGTGCAAATTAATGTAAATTGAATGTGGTTCTTTTCAATTACTGATGTGTAAGAAATCGTGTTGAAAGACCAAAATCGTGCTGTAAGCGACAGAGGCTCACAGGTCAGAGCGAACTCTCGCGGAGGCTGCCGTTTGCCGTCGCTTGCTGCAGCTTCTGCTCTCCCGGGAGGCAAATGAATACTTCTACATCGTCTGCCAAGAGTGCGAACGGCCGGGAGTTGGCTTACCAAAAACGTTCGTGTAAAAGGGAGGGTACTCGATAAGCAAAAATCCGCATCAACACATTTCTTTTTATAAATATTTCATTTAGATTAACATCAGGTCTATTTCCTTTTCTCCATTTGCGAATGAAGTGAAAAGATTCGTTCACAAAATGCAGGTGAACATAGACTGACCGTCTGTTTTTAATTTTAATCGCTAGACAGAGACACTATCATGCATGCGTGTACCATGTGTGGATGTCAGCGTTCAGAAAAAATAGTATAATGTTTTCTATTCTACATTATACAAACAATACCAAGTAGCATATGTTAATCCTGTGATAAAATAAATGACAAGAAATATTTCTTTTTAAAATAGTAAAAGGACATTTGAAACACAAAGGAGGACAAGAGAACAAATGATGTCAATGGAGATCTGTCCTCCCAAATTGAGAAGGTTGACAACCCTAGCTGGGAGAGTGACGAGTGCTTAACGGTGTATGAACACGGCGGAGAAACGCTTAGTTTGATATACTACTGATTTATCTTGAGAACTTTCATTCCGTCTGAGATATTACGTTAAATAGTAGTGATTTAAAAGAATGTTGAGGATAGCTATAAATAATTTTTCCTCTTGCCCTCCTTTGAATTTTAAATCTACCCCTTTTCGTCCATTTTTGCAATTTATTTTATCACCTGACTAACATCTGCTACATTGTATTTATTTCATTTAGAATACAAAAACACAAAAATCCTTATTCTGAACGCTGACACATGCATACGCGAAAGGGTCTCTGTCGAGCGACTAAAATAAAAATAAAAAAGAGACGCTCAAATCATCTTCATCTGCATTTTGTGAACTAATATTTTCGCTCGAATACGCTCCTCGACATTTGAGGAAAAATGAATCGTAGAAAATTGCTTAGTGTGGGCGACGGCGGCGTGTGGCAAACACACCAATCAGGAGCTCTCGCATGTGAAATGCATGTTACGGAAGTGAACTGAGAACTGTATGATGGAGCTGGAACTGCGAAAATTGTATTTGCGAGTTTCATCCCTGATCGTTCTGTTCGACGTGGCACACGTGTGATTCGATTTTTCTAGTGTCCGATGACACTAAATTAGTCTTACATCATCTGCCTTATAATCGTTCTTTTTAACAGTGGTTAGCCCATTTCCGAGGCCACGTCCGGGCCCGTCGGGACTGCTCGGGCGGTGCCGTGGAAGACGACGCGCTGCAAAAAAATACACTAGACCATCGCCAATCCGAACTAATTGGCGGTGTGGTTTGTTCGCATTCCGAGATGTTCGGATTATCCAAAAGAAATGTACCGTACATACTCAAATACGTCTATAGAATTACCAGACACAATTCGACGTAGTCTGCGATGCGAGAAAATGGCAACAGCGAACGCATCACATCACATTAACCAACAGATTCCATTCCATCCGGGAAACGATTATTGATTTTAAAAAGTTCCTCAAAGTGAAAACTACTGTCAACATGTCTTATTCACCGTAGTTACCAGTGCAACAAAAGTTTCATTTCGACAACTTGTGATTCAATAATTAGTTGTTCAGTTCTGCAAATAATTATAAAATGTTTTATTTACACTACAAACAAGAATTTTATTTATTTTTTCTCCGTCCCGAATTTTGTTCGGATTAGCGAGGTTCTATTGCATTGTATAATCCGTGCAAGTTTTCTTGTGCCATCGCTTTGCTAGTTGCGAGAGGAGTGGAGAGTTTGGTTATTTTGAGAAAAGGAATTGTGTATAAAATTTATAGTTCGTTTTTCGATGCAAAATAGTATGTATTAAACGGGAGTGAACATTTCTGGTTATTGCGATTTTGTCCTCTGCAACTCTCATGGGTATCATTTATTCTTAATTGAACTAAAGTCGGTGAGGGAATGGGGGTATATATTCCGGAACTCAAGAAAACATGCGCCAATACCATATTTAAGAGTAGATATTGTCTGGATGAAACCAAAAGATAGCTGGGTGAACCATAGAGGTGTAGATTTGTAAGCGATTTCTACCTTCACTTTTGAGACGCGAGGCCTGTAAAATACTTTCAGAAAAGAAAAGAGTGTAGAAGAAACGAGGAAATCGTGGGTATTCAAGTACAAATGTTGAAATGGAGGTATTTTATCGTGTAATGGTCATTTTTTTGTTGTTGAAAAGAGCACAAAAGTTCGAATCTTAGCGTGAAAATAAAACTCCACGAAAAAAACGTTGAGAAGTTCGTGAAGTATCCTAATACTGTGAAGCCTTTACAAATAGTGTAGAAAGTGTGTGATGTTTCAGCCTCAGTAGCAACATTAATAAGAACCCTTCAGTGGCGGACGTAACACTCCGTGGCGCGCGTACAGAGTATCTCTCTTACAGTCACCGCACTCGGAACCCGACATTTCCTGCTTCCGGAGAAGACCAGTGGAGATTTTAGATTAGAAAATTTTACTAATGCATTTGTATCAGCATTCAGCTGATAAAAGACTTTCCAATTTAACTCGACATAACTTATCCAAAGAAAAAATAATTAATGTTAATCCATGATACAATCAATTTTGGACGTTGTAACAATCTAATATTTTATCGGATTTCAACCAGTGGTTGACTTTTAGAATACTTTCAGAAAACTAATTATCTTATAATAGTGTAAATCTTTAGTAATTGCCTTCGCAGAAGATAAGAGCAATAGAAATAAGAGCTGCTTAATTTATCGCACAACTTTCAATCCTTTGTAGATTGAATCTTCATTGTTATATTTTGTTCAAGAGGTGAATACCCAGCAAACTCACGAAACTTATTGATTACTGACAGGAACAATATTGGCTTTCATGAACAAATATCGACAAAGTAAGCTAGCGCCTGATTGAAGCATCACATTCTGTACTGATCGCATTTTGAGCTTCGGTATTCCCACTGAAGGAAAACAAGGGATTTGTAGCGGGAAATAGCTGAAGCATCTCTATCGAGAAATTATAATAGTAGTTTCTGTAATTAGTTTATAACGTAAAACTTTATTGCACGAGTACTTGTTTAAAAACAAGCGACGTCAGGAGCGAGTTTTCTATTTTGTACGAGGGCAATAATGCAAAGTTATAGTCAAGTTGCATACTCTATTTTTTGTATAAAAGCATCATAAATTTTAAGAAAATCAAAATTAATTTTGCGAAACAACTTTCTTGTGACTCCTCGGGTATCTGACGTCTGGCAAAAAACGAAGTTCGGCAGATGCGTCTACCGCAACCACCACACGATTCCCTCGCTCTTATTGGCTGAATGTGTGGTCCGCAATCGTTCCAGCCGTAAATGCTAATATGTCATATTCTATGCCGTAAAATGCTCGATTATGAATGATTCCTTGCAACAGAAAAGGTCATTTATAATGCCGGTGCGCAAAAATTATTACTAATTTTTAATGTGACTTCATTCCCTCTCCACGCAACCCTTCCCTTGCGTCATCCACAACGCGCTCAAATAGAGATCTGACGTTGTGACGTGTTATGATGATCAGTCAAATCATACAAGGGTGATGACGTTTCTTTCCGTCGACTCCCAACCGGCGCTTTAATGTGGGCATCCACAAAGCGGGATTAACCAGCAATTTCGGGGCGATGGCTGAAATTGGCGTCAGCGCTATGAATGGCCGCTCGCGTTTCTTTCGAGTGGCCCGGGCCAATTCGCCAACATAACCGCAGTTGCAGGAAAATGGCGATTGAACAGTACGTGGATACACATAACCGTTTTATTTGAACATTTATTTTCTTTTTATGCTTTCCCTTCGCGCACTATAGTAGAGTAAAATATAGAGAGAAAGGTTATTGGAATCCCTTCAACAATTTGATCTCGAAAGATACTGTCATAAAAAAGGGGTTAATATTCTTTTCGGTGGTACTTTTCGCACACGTCAGGATGAAATTCATTGTGCTTGAAGATGATAAGTGGAAGGATAAGGTGAAGAAAATAAATAAGGTCAAGGGGATATATGTCCAATTTTTTAGACACTATAGCTGAAAAACTTTTGTGGGTATGTAGGTGTGCATGCATGTATGTACGTATTGATGTATGGATGTGCCACGAATAACTGCTAGCTTATAAGCGTTTAAGCTGAAACTTAGTAAGTACGTCAGTTGTACGTACATATAGTTGGAATAAGTAATACTATATAGGTGTACGTACGTAGTTGTATCTTGCAGGAGATACTTGGTAAATTTTAATTTTGGGCCTACTTTACATAAAACTCTAAAGTATTTTTAATTTTTTTAATAGATGAAATTTATAATTGATATTTATTGCTGGCATATAAGAAAATATATTTATATGTATGGTACAGTTCAGATCTTCATTAAAACTTCTAAATGAAAAAAAAACCTTTGATCAAGAATATTTCAAGATTTTGACTTTAAATGAATGGAAATTTGCCCAACATGTAAAAACAAATACTCATAATATTCGATTTTATTCAATAAAGACTAAAATTGAATTATACTTTGAAATTAATAAATAGGACATTCATGCATCGTCATTTATGCATTATTTCATTGAGCCAGTTTTAAACAATCTATTAAAGTAATAGACATTTCCCCTTTCGAGCAAACATGTTAGTAAGGTTATAGTTCGCATAGCGTATTGAAGGACTTTTATCCAACTAGTGCAATTTGCAAGAAAAATGAAAAGGAAAAAATGTAAAATTTATGTGAAAGGCAAAAAACGACAGGTCCAGATTAGCGGAAGCTCAGAAAACTACTTATACAGTTGAATTTAGGTTCTGACTCGCAAAATGAAACCAGAGAACAATGAACATCTGCCACTGCAGGGTGCTGTCTACTTCCAGTGCAAGTCTCAGTGGAGCAACTACCCCAACTGATGAAACTATCACCTCTAGGAGAGGATGGAGCGGAATAGAGAGAAGCGGGATATAATATGATACCAATAAAAAACAAAAAAAAGTGCTGGGGAGGAAACTTAACATTTTAAAGTTGTAACGAAACTCTTGTGTCCAAGCATTGTCAACCCTACGTTCAGAAAATGAACTGGTAATGTATTAAAAGATGGCAACCGTACAATCAGATGAAAATCACTTTTAGAAATTATTTTAAATATATAACTAAGAAATATAGAAGGTTATAATCGAACCGCAAGAAAAATAAGAGTTATTTTCGCCCACCACTCATCTATTAAAAATACCTATTTAAGAACAAAAACTTCTCAGGCCCATTTAATGATAATTTTCTTCATAGAAAACTTTGTTCAATTTGAATTTGAAAAAGTTTATGAATCAAACATACTTGAAACACAACTCGTTTTGGAACGAGTTGATGCCTCACGCATGTGACCAGGGAAGAAGGACTGCAGCACTTTGAGAAAAAGCAGAACCAATTTCTACTGGGATTTTTGAAAGAACTGTATGAAATGTTGGCAAAATGAGCTGTAAAATTTGGTTACAGGATATTCTAGAGGTTTAAGATTATAAGGCTTTGTTACGATGATATTGTGACGACATCGATTTTTTATATTACCAAATATTAAATTCTGGAATGAAAGGAATTTAAATAACCATCTTAAATACGTGCGCAGTGTTGTTTTACAGATGAGTTTGTTTTTGTAAATATCTACATGTTTTTCCTACAATTTTCCGTTGATTTGCATTCCTCTTTCATTCAGCATCATCTTCACTTCTCTAAATGGGAACCGTCGTAAGGCCGTCCTTCGGAAAAACGAGCTCAAAATATTATACTCTAGCATCGCCTATGTTTCCACCATTCAGAAACGTTTAGACACTGCCATTGCGGGGGAAACGGTTGGGAGTCTCGGAAACTCCTTTCATTCAAATCCTCAATCTTCGTATTGACCAAGAGGACAGATGAAATACACCGGTCTAGTCCTTAAACAATATATGTCCTTAAACGATATTTCCCGATCGATCCGATACCGCGGCACCTTTAATTTTGCTAACATATGAGCTGATAATGCGTACTTTTGCGTGTAATAAATAAAGGCAATTTTGAAACAATATTTTCTCGAAAAGGCAACGATTTTTTCAACGTTTGTTGAGTATAGTGTCAGATAAGGGGAAAGTTGTTCAAAATGGGGACGTTCAGTTTCTTATTGCTGAGGGAAGCTTAGAGTGGCCAAACGCAGTGCTACTGCGCTGGAGGGCCTGTCAGACGGTTTGAGAGCAGTTGTGAATGCGTGGGCGCGCAATTGTTTTCTTTTTGAGAGTTTCAATGTTTTTGTTAAAAAACCGCTACGGTTTCATCTACCTGCTGTATTGGATCTTAACAACCTACTTTATGTCGTTTCCTTTTTAGTGAGTAAAGCATTGATTCTCCTAGTTTTAAACAACATTTTAACATATAATGTATTACGTTTTCTCGCATGGTTGTAAAAACCATGTTTGCTAGCGGTCGTCATGGCCCGCATGTATTAAATAACATCAGACCTGCAGTCAATATATAACATTTTCCGTAACCCTTATAATTTTCAAATCACGCTTGAGTAAACAGCCTATTTCAGATTATTGAACAACAAAATAATTTCAAAAATTCTTTACATTGACACATTACAATAACACTAACATATTTATTTTCTGATTCTATAAAAGTTCATTTTCTAGTCTTCACGGCAACTCTGAATCAACAGACTTATGATGGTAGTTTACGAACCAATGGCGTGAACAGGTGGTCCACGCAGGAGAGGCGAGTTTCTCGAAGAGCCGAGTGCGGGACTCGCCTACGGCTTACGCATACTATTTTGTAACACGCCGTGAGCGAAGCGCAATGCGCCAAGGAAAGGGATATAAACTAAATATGCCATAACAAGAAGTACCTTACTTGTACGAAAGTGAATGGATTCCATCGACAAGACGAAAGACTATTGCGAATCGTTACAGATTTTTTGTAAACTGTGAAAAAAATAGCCGTTTCGAAAACGGAAAACATGCACGCGAAAATGCGTTTGTTTACGCTACACGTTTAAGATTCTCTTCTTCCCGGCTGTTGGACACCAGCAATAGTCGGTCCGTCGCCTCTTGTTTCTCTCTCTGGCCCTGTCTTTTTGCAAAGAAAATCCCAAGACCCAAATAAGAACTTCCCGAATCCCCACTGCTCTACTCCCTGCGACCTGCTTTCCGAGTTAAGCAAAGGGTACTTACTTGCAGTTGCTTCTTGTTCTGTTCGGTACTCAGATCTCCTATTTATTCGATGGCGCTACGGTTTTCTTTTATTTCCTCCTCCTATCCGAAGTTTCTTTAATTATTTCTTCTCTTTCAGAGAGACAAATTAAGGCTTCCTTAATGAATCTTACATTACTCTCAGAACCGCTGTATCTACTTAAAAACAAATAGTAATCTTAATTCAAACTTCTCAATTCTTCTTTCTACTTCTCATTTGAATTTTAATAATTTTTAATACACGAAGTACATTCGCATTTCCCGAAGTTATGCAATGTAAATGGTTATTTCAACTAGTGAAAAACGACTTACATCTGTCAGATACTTTTGTTATTAGAAAGACAATGAAGCAGAATAAAATTATTCTTTTGCTAAATTAATATTCCAGTGATCTCATCTGTTTTTGATTTCGATTATTGACTATGTAATGGGCTTTTTAATACAGTATTTTCGTGTGATAACAACGCTGAAAAATACCAGCAATGATAATACAAGTTGCGGGAGATCGATCATGAGAAGCAAAATTTAAATTTCAGCGTCCAATTAAGAGACAAAAACGGATGTGCAAGATAATTAAAATACAATGAATATTCATGAAAAATATCTCAAATAAATATTACTTTTTTGATAAGATCTTTAAAATATTAAGAAGGTCTACTTTCAGAATACAATTCCTTAATTCAAATCTAAAAAAAAGATTTGACCGATCCGAAGAAAAGGAATAAAAGAATCCAAAACAAAATTCGCTTCATTAAGTTTATTACTTTAATATTCAATAACAAAAGCGACCCCTCGGTCCGAAGGGTCGCGGGTTCGAGAACCGCCGTGGGCATGGTTGTGTGCCCCTTGTCTTCCGTGTATGTGTGTTGTCGCGGAATGCGTTAAGAGTCTGCTAACCACAGATCGAGGAATGGACACAAATGTGGCGAGAGTAAATGGTTAATATATGTCCCCACGAGGGACATACTCGGTACCCGACGCGGATAGTCAAAAATGACATTTCTGAAGCCGGAAAAGCCCCAGGAAGAAGAAAAAAACATACAACCATTTCATGTGGTGAAGCACACCTCACATTGGTATTCTTCCGTTTAATTTATTCATGTAATTCCGAGAGCTTATTCTCTGAACGACGGCTCAGTTATTCGGAAATAATTTTAAAAAATGTCTCACCGTTGTTTCACACAATCTGCAAGGCGGTTAAAACTGTTCGATTCAAAAGACCTTCGCAATTAACGGAATGAACCCACCATCACATCTTTTCAATTGTAAGTTTCGTTGCAATGTCACACACCGTTTCTACTGCCGCGGGATCCACGCTTGCTAGCAAATACCAGGACAAATGACACCCGTTGCGCGCTAATCGTATCCTTGCGGCCTATCGAGCAACGGACGTGACATTTTGCGCCGCTCGTGTGTCGCTAGCCTTACACCACTCGCGCACGGGGTTGGTATGGGCCGGACAGGCCCCGGACAGGCAGCAGCGTGTGTGGGTTGCGCGCACCTCGGGACGAAACAGACAATTCCGTTTCTTGGTCAGTTTGGCTCCTCGCTCCGTGTTTTGTATTGTGCGTTTCATAATTTTTCGATTCTGTTTCATAATTAAGGAAATCAATCAATCGGACTGCGTTAATTTTGAAGAAAAAGAGGCAAGGAGCCGAAGAAAGGCCAGACTCTTCAAAACAGAACGGGAATGACAAAGGGAGAATTTCATATATTAAATCTCGATATCGTTAAAGATAAATAATTATTACAGTACTTAATGATATCTCAGGATAAACTTTAAACATAATTGTATATTTTGAATTACATAAATAAAAAGCGAACGAAAATAATCATAGAAAAGTCCTAATAATTTACGTAAACGGACACATATTATTCACATTTATTATTTAACGAATGTATCATTTCAACATGGCGTACTAATTCACCGTGCACTTATGTACCTAGTTTCACGAATACTGTACCGCTTCTTATAAATATCTAGTATTTTAAATTCGGCAAATATTACTCTTTGATTCAGGTAGTTTAGCTAACCAACTAGATTACACTTCCTCACAAAGTAATACATTAAATAAATCTTAACATCATATTGTACAACTCGTGATAATTCTGGATTAATACTACTAAATTGAACGCTATAACATAACCTCACAACTATACTTCGATTTCTCTACAGTGGCGGATGGGATTAGGAAATTCTTTCATCTCCTCCCTTACAAAATTAATTTTTTTTAAACTCTGTAATTTGCAAACTTCCGCCTTTATCGGTCTTGTGGCATCAGATGTGCTTACCACTGTTAAAATGATTCATTTCATAACGCAGAAGGTGTAACAATGACAATGGCCGCAAGAAAAAAATCCAAGTACGAAGGCTTGAAAGGCCGTCCCGACCGGGCCGGTGGCGTCATCCGCACACTGGTAAGTCCAGAACAACTTTCCTTCGGACGTCTTCAAACGCGGATCGTTCCGTCCAGACCCTAACGGTCCAGCGCGCGCTGCTTACGGAAAAGTACGTAATGAACTTTCAGAAAGGGCCAGGGCGCTAAGCTTTAGACGTTGCTTACAAACGAGACGGGCACCACCCAACAGCAATAGCATACACTTCGCAATTTGAAGTCCATGGCATCTCATTTTTCGCTCAAGGTTTTGGAAAAAATGTATATATCACCAGAACATAATTATTGAAAGAATCAATAACGGAGGCCTAAATGACTTAAGTTTTACTTTCCTTGTACATTCTCTACCTCCATTAAACTTTTTGAACCCTCATGAAACTGATCAGAACACTAATAAGAATTAAGTTATTGTTCGTTGATAAAAAAATATTCACTATGTGGTAAATCTGAAGTAATAACGGAGAGTTCATACGTTCAACAACTTGTTGTCTACTTTAAAATTCTATCTACTGGTAATGGTAATTTCCCTTATTAGATATATATTATTGATATATTTTATTAATATCACTTTGATTATATGATATATTATATGATATTATATGATATATTTTATTAATATCACTTTGCAAAGGAACATGCATTATCTTGACCGGGAGGAAAGGTCAATGACCTCAGCGTTGTTTCTTTCTTTTTCTTCGTTCAGATACAGAGTCAATGCATCCCATTTAGGAGATTTAAGAACCTTCATGAACCCTGTTGTATTTGGAAACTCTTGCGTTCTCTTACAACCTGAGCTCCCCTTACACACTTTGAAATATTTTTTTGTCTGTAGATGTAGAGAGCAGTTGAGAAAGTGAAACAACCACGTATACCACCTAATTCTTCGAAAAAAATGGGGCGGCCATTTGGGTCTCCGTAAAAAGGACTACAAGAATAGAAAATGCTGAAAAATATTCCTTTTCTATGCTTTAACCATTAACAATAGTTTTATAACGACATGCACAAAATAACTGCTATGTGTGTATTACAGTAATATAGTATACAGTAAACCCCCGTTAGCACGAACTCTTAACATGAATTTTCACACGAACTCCGATTAATTCTGTCACTTGTAATTTGCTATATTAAGGGCTTACAGTGTATATACATATGTATGACAATAGGTATTATACATACGAGTCATCTTGAACCCACTTTGCAGTTGAGATCATGATTTGTCATGATCGTGTTTATGGCCCAAAACCCATTAACAAGAATATGGATCTTCGGTTTTCCTTCATTTATATGCAATTTATTTAAAATTCATATTTTTATTTGTGATATTTATATGCAAAATTTCCCCGCAGTTATACGAGATTTATTCTAGGTACCGTAGTAGTCCCACTCAAAAGAGTTTTCTGGTTACCGACATGGGGTTGGTACGCGACAGTTCATCATAGGCTGCAATTTCTTATTAGACATCTGAAGAACGTGCGCCAGGCAAGTCATAGCCTCCTATTAAAAATTGCATTTAAGGTCGGTAGCAAACAGATCGCTGGAAAACAACTGAAGGAGGCAACACTTCCAGCATCGTGTTATGATGGTGCAGAGGACGCAAGAAGCTGCACCTCGTACCACCAACATAATGTCTGACGCATACACTCGCCAGCAAGGTGCCACTGCGGAGACTTTTCTCGCGCGTTCTAGACAAATAGACCGGAAAAAATGTAGTGTGAATCATCAAAACATGTACGTGAATAGCAAATGAAAACAGAAGAATAGGTAATAAGAAAAAATCAATTATAATATATAATATTAAAATACACTAATTAAAAAACACATTGATATAATATGAAATTACATTCTTAAAAGAATTCTAAAAAAGTTTTAAAAATAATGCCAACGTTTTAAAAAATCATTCGATAATCAATAAGTAGCAAAAGCTTCATCCATTCTTATCCAGAATGGTTGTGTGACAATCTGTCTAGACGCAATGAAAACCGTCGTAAGAACTGGCGATATCTTCGACCAACAAACAATCACTGCAGCCTACAGCATTCTTGTAGAAGTATTACTACACATTGGCGATCCCCTAATTTTCTCGTAAATTAAGGTTACAGAACAAGAACGCTACGTCAGTGATACTTTTCACTCGAAGTTGAAAATGATCTCAGTCGCTGACGCGCATCTCCAGCCACAGATAACCAAAGCAAGTGCGCTGTGAGACCAGTCGACCGCGTCTTATTATAGCAAACCAGGAATAGACAGCACGCACTAATAATAAAGGAAAATATTCTATTTCTTAAGTACTTCATTTCATAAAAATGTATGAAAAGTTAAGAAAATTAAAAGAATAAAAATATTTTGTGAAAGTAGTACAACATGTAATACAGTATTACTCGCGCAACTTTTCTTGAACGCTGACCTTGCTTTCCCCTCTCTAGCACAATAAACAGATGAAGACAAAAGCTCGCAGCGAGCTCTAATGACAACATTCCAAACATATTCACTGGCGCGAAATAGAAACAATTTTCTTTTGGAGGCAAGAACTTCTATCCGTTATTTTCTCCAAAAATCTAAAGAAATAACCAAATCAGGTAAAGTTCTATTACAGGAGGTACCTTGAACACCTGAGTAAGTTAGAACGACAATTATTGAGAACGTTGCAAACGCATGACTGGTTCTCCAGAGATTGGCATTGCTTTATAAAATCTTGTGGCCAATTTCGTAACTAATACCCCCACTCTACCCGCATTTCTTCAATCCATCGTACAAGGAAAGTTGCGCGAGTAATACTAAAAATGTAAAAATATGTTACTAAAAAAAATAGGATATTGTGCTTAGACTGCGAATATTCGCCCAGATTACAAATTTGAGAAGGGTAAATAGAAAGACAAAACATGGGTTACATAAATGTTATAAAAATATCAGTCTTTTATAGGTAGTGTTTTGCTGTCGGAGCCTCACCTGCCAGGGCGGCAAACGCGGCGAGGACGGCGAGGAGCAGCAGGCCCGTCATGGCCCCCTGCGCGCCTCTGCTCCTCAAGGCCTCCGCATCCCTGGGCCAATCACAACACTGCACTGCACACGGCTCGCCAATTCACTCCCCTTCCAGCGGCCACGCAGTCCACCAACACAAACACTGCGCCGGAGCGGAGCCTTCTGTGATAACACCCGACTACCCTACTCCTCGACGTCCACTACGATACGACAGAAACACAATTCACTCTGCTAAAATGAGGCTAGATGACATTCTTTTAAATCACGTTCACTTCCCAACTGTCGTTGAGATAACTACTCCGGATGTTTGAATATCGACTGGTAAGGTTTTTTCACACCGGAGTTTGTACAAACATCACTGCACACAAATTAAATTATTTCACTTTTCAACCGGAATTACTCACTTTTTGTGCAAATGTAACAAGATCTATGTGGAATATAAATTTCAGATTTTACTCACTTCTGTCATCAATAATGAGAAACTTGCAAGAAACTTTCTAAACTTCTACACATCCAGAAAATTCTTCCCCAAGAGACGAAATCTAAATATTATGTAAAACGTATACCTTGATGTAACTGCTTTTTATTAATCCCAACTTTACTTTAATAGAGTTCTACTTTACAAGTTTAATAGAGTAATAGTAATTAAAGGTTAATTTATGTACTCGTTCTTGTATTTGCCGCTGAGGTAAAAATGTGAGGAAACACACGAGATGAAACACTATTACAATGTTAGGTCACATAAACATCCATAGAACGCCGAGTTTTCAAGAAGAAAGAAACATCCTTGAAACTAATTAAACACATGGTGCCGATTATTATGATCACACGAAAGTATTTAATGGTAATGAAATTCGTTTCACGTTACCTCCAAACCCGCAAAGAAAAAACAAAGTTTGAAAGCGTAGCACTTCGCGGCAGCTGGTGTTCCGCTGAAAACGATTCACCGCAATTCGCGGCGGCCGACGGCGCCCGAACGCGCCGGGCAGGGAATGGACCGGGCGCGGCGAAGCCTCCCCGACAACTGACGACGCACGGCCGCTCTGGGCCTTCCCTCCCCTCCCCTCCTTTCCCCACCCCACCGCGCAGGGCTCGATACGCCCTCGGAGGTGGCGCCGCGGCGGCACCGCCGGGAACTAACAATATTGGTCGAGATAAATCACGGAATTGTCTCACGAATAATACAACAAGCTAATTGTTAAGGAATGATGGATGGCTCTTTCCCGCGGCCGTCATTGTGTGCGGAATCGGTTGCATCATATGTCTGGAAATTGCGGGGGAAGTGGCGGGGCCTCTGCGCGAGGAACAATTACGAGCCTGGGTGCAATTCTTTCGCGCGCAGCTATTATCCTCCGCTGGATTAATTTTTTATCATAAAAATGCATATTGCACGTTCCTGAAGTGAGGAATTGATAATTTGATGAGCCTTTCTTAATTAATTTCAGTTGTCTTTTTATGATTTGATCAAAGACGACAAATTTAATTTCAAATTTGCCATTTTCTTCATTTCAGAGAATAGTTTGGACTTTTATGTAATTATTGTCCTCTGTAATTCACAAACACAGGTCATAGAGTGATAAAAATAAATTATAATAAAAGTAATAATTAAAAAAGGCAATTAGATTACACGGTTCGTAAATACGGCGAAGTGACCAAACGTTTAATAAAATAGTCAACAACAGTTTAGTTGGTTTGCTTCTAGATAGATTTCATGCACAATATTAGCAGTACGTGTTTGTCTCATTCATTTTACTGTGACCTAGTTGGTATAATTTGACACTATTGTCTGAGTTAAGCATATTATAATTATTGTAAATTGATAATTTTGTCAAATTCGATGGAATTTCATTAAAGATCTCACAGTTTTTGTACTTAATATCACAAACTAATAATTAATACTTTTGTAACACTAAAGCTTATATGGGTTTAAAACACAATACAAGAAATAAATGTTTTTCCTGACGAGATATTGGATAAAAATATTTTTTTTTCGTAAAAAAGGAAACCAAATTAGAGCAATATCACATTATAGCGATAATATAAATATCGTTCGCAATCTGAAAGTAGGGCACTTTCGCTTCATTTTTGCGTAGGAAGATTTAAATTAATTCCGAGATGATTTTGTTTTGACAGATGTGTTATTTCGATCAACAAAAATGAATAAAAAACAATTTAATTACTGTCAATGTGTGTGCATATAGGCATTGAAAATTTGAAAATAATTAATGTCAAGTACCGTTATTAATATGCCCTTTTAAATATGCTAATATCACGTTTTATTTTCTTTTAATTTTGCTTTAAAGTAAACAAAAGTATTTTATTGTTATATTTAAATGAAATTGGTAATAATTCAGTTCAGTTAATTTTGTAACCTGAAATAGACTAGTGAGTAGTATTACTTAGAAGTTACAGTTTAATTTTGTAGAGTTGTCGTTTTGATAGGCACAAACTTTATATTCCTTTGAAAATAAAACTTCCTCAGAACCTTTTACGTTTCCTATTTTAAAACAATTTGATTCAATTAAATAAATAAAAGGTGTTGTTTGGTATTAAATATTATATACCAGATAACACATTTTATTTATTAAATTATTGGAAGGTATCTACAGCACCGGCGATCTTATTAATTTATATGAATATAAATATGAATATTTATGTGAATTCAATATGAATTTAATCTTTAACATTCTTGACTTAATAGTTAATATACGTACCTACTTATTTACTATCCTTTTTTTACCCATACCATTTTTTATCTCCTCTCTTTATAAAAATGCTCTAACCATCTACAAAATGTAATCTAGGGTTGTTAAGTAACAATACTGCTCGTCTGACTGCACTTGGCGCGACAGTCCACAAACGGACAAGGGCCTCCCAGCACCGCCCCGGCCTCGCGGCTGTGTTTCAGGGGGACGTGTGGTTATCACGAAAACGTCCCTACGCAGTGTTCTGGTCTTCTCAAAATGAAAAGTACGTTTTCTCATCGTCACACAGCAGCATACTGACACATTGTGAGGGAAACGCACACCATAACGTTCCCTGACCGGGAATCGAATAGAGATGGAAAGCGAGCACGCTGACCAGTGAGGTAAATAACGAAGCACTTGCACATATCACATGTGCGATTCATTTCCATCCAGTAGTATTCTTTTAGCTGCCCGCTGAAGATCGCGGGCGCAGAGCTGAGGGCGAATCCAATCCCCGGCCTCAGCGCTTCCTATCGGGAAGACGCGTACTCCCGCCATGCGCTGCCAGCCCTTCTCCAGCCGCGTCAACATTCCACATGAGGGCTACTAATAACTTCTCTCTCTCTCTCTCTCTCTCTCGTCTCTCTCTCTCTCTCTTCTCTCTCTCTCTCTCTCTCTCTATATATACTATATTATAATATATATATATATATATATATACATTTTGTATTGTTAGTGTTCATGTCATGGATACATCTTCTGAAAGCCGGCATGAGATTTTGATTGACACGTTTCTGCACTAGAAAGAAAATTTATAATTAAATATAACGCATTAGGAGGCTTCATAGTTGATTTTTGCATTAAATGATGTTTTTACAGTAGGCCTTCCAGAATTTATTCATATCCCATTTTTGATAAAAATGTCAGTTGAAGGGTTTCTGAAATAAACTGTTCATTTGTCGTTACAATTTTAGCGAATCACTAACAACTATAATACAAAGTTTTCCTACAAAAATCAATCCTTTTATTTATATTTTTTGTTGAATTTTCTTTCAGATTTTTAGCGTTCTTCAAGTGTTTATTCCATTACTTTCTCTTCTTTTCACACATTTTGTATATTTCATATTTCACGCGGGTGAATTCTCGCTTCCCGAATGAAACGTTTGAAAATGAGCAAAAATTTAATTATGTTACGTAAAGGTTGTTAAAATTATTAGTTTTTTACTCAAATTCTCATTGCAATAAAAATAATTGTTTCAGATGTGTAAATATTTGTATAAGTTAATTTTACAACTAATTCACTCTTGAGAATGGTTTATTGTAATACTTATTGCAATACAACACAATACATTAACATCACAGCCTAATCCTACAGCAATAGTAAAGCAAAGCTTTTTACAATACAATAAAAACTTATCCCTGGACCTCCCTCTTCTCTACTTCCACTTCTATTGTTTGTCTATCTCTAGCTACCTTCTTTCTGCAGAGGTCCTTTTTTCCAATTTACCTAGTGAAGTCAGTAATCCTGCTTTTCTACCTCGTGCTTCTTCCCAATACAAAATTCTTATCTTCTTTCTCAATCGCATATTTTCTGCGGAGCGTAACCTCTTGTCGATATCTACTCTCTTATCTCGTTTCTTGCGAGTTTTGTCAATACTTCCTCTCATCTCGATTCATAGACTATTCTCTCCCCTGTTAAAACTTATGCACATTATAGATGGAGTGATATGCCTTACTAACCTTCTATATGTATATCTCCTTTGCTCTCTTTTCAATAGTTATGTCTATCACATCTTCCCTGATTCTATTCATTCCTCCCCATTCTTTTCCTTATTACTTTATTAATTATTCATTTTCCCAATAAAACGTCTCTCATGTCATGTGCCATTTTCTTAAACTCTTCCCATGTCTTTCTGGCTAATTCATTCCCACTTGCTTTCTCTACAGTGGTATTGCCAACATGTGCTTATGTAGGGGGGAGGGTAATGGGGGCTCCTGGTTGATAGGCAACCCATCAAACGTTTGTATTTTCAGGATCACTTTCCAACGCAATGAAAGTGATTTTTATACCCACTGTTCATTTAATTACACTTGTCAGGATAATTCAATAGTACAGTATCACCATTTAGACCGGCGCGGGAGATCAACAGCGGGTGCGGCGAACCCACCCACTGGCTCTGTACACTCTGTTATAAAGGCGAGGTCCACGTGACCTACTACGTCACGCCACCCCCTCGCTTGTTATAACAGTGAAAAGTTTCTATGACTCCCAAAGCCTTGTGTCTCCCGTTTCCGCGTTCTTCCCTTTACGGAAAAACCCTACTTCCTGTGGCTAGGCTAATCCTCTACCAAGCGTCCCCAAATAGATGCCATGAGGCACGCTGGCTAATACGTTACAATACTGTACGTATGAGTCATACAGAAACCCTTTCCTTAGAGAGTGAACGTGGAGCAAACCGACTACTCAACTGCATTCGAAAGCAAGTCTTTCGCCGGGCGAGACCTTGAAACCCTCCTGCCCAACGCGCTCCTTCGCAGGGAAGTTGAGCGCGCCGTTCCCCGGCGAGTGACGACCCGTCGGCCGAGCAGAATTTGCCTCGCTCGCGGCACACTAAGAAAACAGTCGCACTGCACTTCGGCAAAACATCGATTTGGAGTTAACTGCAATTTGAACTGATCTTTTTGGATTTGCACTGATCTGCAAATTTTAACTTTTTGGCTGAGGTTATTATTTTCATGTGTGAATAACATAAATGTGACCATGCTAAATATACATTTGAAATCCGTTTTGCTTCATCACGTGTCAGTTTAATACAACACAAGAAATAATACAAATATAGCTTTACATTCAACTCAAATACATTTATTTTTTAAATGCAATAAACCACGAAAAATATTTAAAGGAAACAATGTTTGATAACTCTAATCATGTAATCTCATTTATTTTAGAATTAAATTTTTCTAATTCATTTTATCAAAAGAACGTTTTTTATATTTCCTCGTGTCGTAAATGTTTTGTTTTTTCATTTGTTAGTGACCAGCAATAGTCTGCTAACCTACTTACGTTCCTCCTTCCCTGATAACGTCTCCTTGATGTCTTGGTGAAATCTCTCACCCTGCCGCTTACTGACAGAGCCAAGCTTTTCTGGAAAAATCGATGTGAGAGTATAGGAAGTGTACCTTAACACTCATGTTACACCCTTTCTGTCTAATCTTTTCAAGCATATATTTTACAATATTTTTATAATTTGGATCGTTGTGGTTTCCTATGACTTTTTAACTACTTACTTGGAATCTGTCCGTACTTGTTTTTTGATCTATGTCGTTTTGTCTTTAAATATGGTATCTTTTTTAAACTTCCTTATCTTATTTTATTTCTACCTCTTTAATTTTTGCATCAGATATTCTCGGAAAATATAGTATCTATAGTAATATTATATATATACAGGTTGTACTATATATATAGTGGTATATATAGGTGTAATGTATGTATATATATATATATATATATATATTGTATAATATTTGTAACAGTTACCATTCTTGTTTGCAGTCTTAACAAATTGCTTCATAAGTCCCAATTTTATGTGTATCGGAGGAATGAGAACATCTGTAGGTACACAAGATTGTCATGCAGTATATTTATGGTTACTGGAACAAGATAATCTCGCTCGGTGTCCAATCCTTTTTATTAAAGTGTTCTGATCGTGCTCTGCTGTCCCATTTAATAAGAAATTTGGTATCTTCGTGTACCCAGACCGAACCAAGAAGCATGCCGATAACTTTAAGATATCCGCACACTGCCTCTTATACTCTTCGTATTTCACTTTCTATAGAACTAATTTCATGTTCTCGTATGTTTCCTTGAGAAGAACTGAATGGGTAATTCGAATTGATGAATATTTGTTCGCAATATATAATACAACAGCTTTCATACTCACTTTAGAGAAATCTATAAAAAACTTTCAAACACTTATAACGTATTTTTCAGCTCCCAAGGCATTTACTAAACCAGGATTATCAGAGTATGTAAGATAATCTTCTTGTCAGAAGAAAGGGACAAATTGCTTCTTCAAGATGTCTTCACCATGCAAATGATGTTTCTGGAGTTACGAGGTTCTTTTTTTTAGATTTGATCTCAGGATTTGAACAGTTTCCTTAGAAAGACTAAAGTCCCTTACCAAATCATTAAATTCATTTTGTGTGAACTATTGAGACTGTTTGACGTCCTCTTCTTGTATTGAAAGTGATAAGAGCAACTGGCGTATTTTCAGTTCTGTTTGGGCATATTGTACTTGAACCGTTCCATCGTCGCTCTTTTAGTTGTTGTAGGTATGTTTATGGACTCATCGCACTCATGTAGATATTTTATAAAAAGTAGTAAATGATTGATTGTTAATTATCCCGGGCGCGTCAACTGATAAGGTCGTTGGTCCCGTAAGTGTTGAGCATGCATTTCCTCGGATCGTGGTGGTGGTCTTTCCCTGCTGGATAGCGAGATCCGACGCCGACCTACCGTCGACTAACGGGGTTTTCCCCAACCAGGTATCCCCCACCAGCGGGGCACCGCCACAGCCGGGACAAACACTACGCTCCCGACCGGGCTCCGACGTGTGTGGTGCGTGTAAGTGAAAGTGGGATAAAAATCAATGAATGTAATTATTCTTGGTGAATTACCTTTTTAAGTAAAGGTGAACAGGTGGATACCTTTGCAATAGAAACGACATACATATAGACACTTAATAGAAAATGAAAACTTAAATACGTATTCAGGAATATATTCAACTTAGTGTTTACTACATATAGCGATTGTATTTTTAATATAATAATAGAATTTTTAATAATCTCTTATTTCATTACTCTTAGAGAATAAATACTGAACATGTTCTTTCTGAATATTTTTTGGAGTTTTTTTTTATTTCTCGTTAATGTAGAACGTTTGTATATTTTCTACTGCTGCTTCTTTAGTTTGATGTAATTGCGAGAGTAGGTACATATAGTTCAAATTTACTTTTGAATCTGACCAACCTTCAATTTGTAAACCCGAGACATTTGCACATTTCCCTGTATATTTATTTTGTAGGCATAAAATGTCAACTACATCGATTAATTTATGAAAAAACGAATGTGAAAAGAGGGTAATATACATTCTACTCATATCTCATTTTCAGTGCGCAACCTTGCTGCACGAAATTCTAAGAAATGTCCTGACTTTTCAAGTCATTTTCCAGTCAAATTCGTTTTAAACGTTGTCTCTCGCATTGCGGCTTGGATGTTTTCTGCAAAACTTCATTCAATCATAGATCTTAAAATGATGTCATAAATATTTAAAATATATTCGTTGAATTATAACTCTTAAGAGATGGAAAAGTTTCGATATAGGTTTTCTCAAACTTTTCGTAGCGATATCTGCTTTAAATGAACGGAGGAATTTGTGGCTTCACATTCAACTGCTTAAATAATATCTCAAAAGCGCCTTTACATTTTTAAAATCCTGTCCCTGTGGTGTTTTTTTCTTTCAAAAGTTTAAGACATTTCTTTTGATCTGAAAAGAATGTAATTCCATTCTGGCAAGGAATTTACGAGACAAAAAGTTCCAGCTCAATTCTTTCTCTTTTCCAATTGTTGAAAAGAAACGATATTTAAGAATATTATGCAAGAGTATTTCTATTAGAATGTTATTTTACTTCCGTAAGTTCAAGCAGAATGTTGATCCTTACACTTTTTGTTCGGCCCATAACTATTTTAAGTGTAATGCCACGGGATGACGTGGACCTCTGGTGCAGCCGCGAGGTTTGGGGCAGCGCAGCAACGCCGCTTGAGATTACCTTTAACCTCGCAGTCGCTGCTGAGAAACTTACCCGATATCGCCACAATAATTTCTTTAAAAACCTTTTTTAATAAACGAAGTAAGTCAAAATTAACGAAGGCAAAATATCTTCAAATGTGGAAAGATTGTAAGCACATTTCAGGAAAAAATTGTAACAGTTTTTTGAATACTTGAAATACGATTGTTTTCTTCAAAATTTTATACCAGCTTCCCTTCCGTGCGTTAACAAGAGAAATGACCTTGAGTGGCGGACTGTTGTACATCAAAATATATCAAAATATATATCAAAATATACGTTAAATATGATCGCAAAGAATTCAAAATTTCCCAGAAATTCGAGAATCCACACCAGCTAGATCAATTGGGGAATATATAAAAACCATTAAAAAACATTGCAGGACATATTTGTTGACGAATGCAAATTTTCAAGTTAGCTTAGAGCTTGTCCCGGCTGGGGCGGTGCCACGCTGGTGTGCGATACCTGGTTGAGAAAAACTTCTCTAGCCGACGGTAGGGATCTCCCCACAGTGCCGAGGAAAACGACCGCTACCTCCCGCGATGAAAGCATGCACAGCACTTACGGGACTAATTAGGTTAGGACTTGACGCGCGCAGAATCGGTAATCATTGGGTGCACTGGGCTCGTCCCCCAGGCCCTCGCTGCGTCAGGAGCCCGGAGGGGCGCGTGTTTGGCCCCGGGCCCCGGCGCGCCCTCGCCAGAACACGATTCACGCACGGCATTAACCCGCCCGCCCACCCAGGAACTCGCCCATTTCTGCCGCGCCGCCCGTCGGCCCCGCCCCGCCAGCCCGCCGCACCCCGCGCCCGCCATCCCACCTGCCCGCCGGCCGACCTGCCTCCCATCCCCCATTCGCACACGACCGGAGCGACGACTCTTGGCCACGGGCTCCACTGTTTGTGATTTCTCACTCTCTCATGCCCCGTCGACACCCTGGCCCAGCACCTACGACTTGCAACGTATTTGCTCTCCCCGACGTGTCGCTGCGCTGCCCGCTCGTCCACATCCCCCAACACCCTCGTGCGGCCTTTGTTGCAATCCAATATACTTACTGCACGGGATGCATGGGGTCGGGTAAAATGGGTTTTATAAAGGTTGTTGGAAAAAGGGACACGAATTGAACAGAAAGGGAATGCAGAAGAGAGGTAACATGTAGACATATTGTTTTCACTGGGATAGTTTATTCATATTTAATTTTTAACATGATACAGAACTGGAACCAACGCTTGAAACAAAGATAGTATAAGGTATTTTTTATATGCTTCACTGTTTCTCCCTTCATGGCTTCGTACGATGTAGTGTCGCAATTGTCAGCCAATGCGATCGGACCAGCTGACCCGTCTTCTTATGAAACAAAAATTCTTCTTCAACACATCAAAAATATAGTTTTAAGTACTCACAAATATTTTCAATGTTCTAATACATGGACTACTTTATGGAAATATTCCTGAAAACTAACCACAGGCTATGGTGGGATCTGATGGGACTCTATAGGTCTACTGCACTTTGACCGCTAACAAACGAGACTAGTACGTTGCATTCTATACACACTTTATACTCTTACGCATTATTTCCATAAGAACCTTAGTTTCCTTAGTCCTTTCATGCCACTTTTATTATTTTGTACCTTAATCTTATTATTAGGCATTCCATACATTTACGTCCTTACGCACTTGTACCTCTTTTTTTCGCCCTAATGCCCCTTTTATTTCTCAAAATTTCCTTTTTGTTTGCACTTCTTTCCTCAGCTGAAATTATTCATAATTTTTTTTTTTTTTTCATTTTCCAACGTCCTGGTTGTTTTGTTTAGTCGTTAAGTCCTGCTATAACAGAAGAGAAGCTTGTTTTTCTTCGAGTACCCTTGTTCAGCTCTTTGACTTTGAGGGGTTAATACTACTGAGGTCCGCATGGTGTGACATTCTAAGATAATAGTAGTTTTGTAAATGAGCACGTAGGAGCGACTTTTCAAAATTTGTCACGATGCAGAAAAGCGACATTATTAACGAGTTTGCTCCGACTTTTTTATATAATGCATTATAAAGGGAATAAACAATGTGGCGAAACAACTTTTAAGACATTAATCTATTTGACATCTGCGCGAGGAAACAGTGGCCAGCTGCTTCTTTCACGCTACTTCCCAAGGTGTCTCGCTGCGATTCGCTCAATGTTTAATGATGAAATACAGGTGCGGGCCATAAATCTAATCATCATCATCATTTGTGCCGTTAAAGTCTTTTTACGAACGGTTTCTTCTGACAGAGAAAGGCTGTTTTGTATTACAAGAACACAAAAAATCTTTGTTATTGTTTAACAAGTGGCCGTTTTATTACGTGTGCGGCAAGTCGGGAATATTCGTGCTCGGGTGACGGAACGTCCCTCGCCGCGAGAAACGGCCCAGCGGTCGGGGGGGGGGTGGAGGTTCTGCCCTGCTGGCAGACGCCTTTTGGCGGGGAACGTGACTTGAAACCCTCCGCCCGCAGCGTTGGGAATGGGGGCGGCAGAACAACGTTCCCGACGACACCCAGCGTTCGGCCGAGGAGACTTTTGCACGACCGCGGCACGGCTAATAAAAACATTAGATGATGTGTTTTCATGTTTTAACTACAACTGAGACCACTCCGTGTCGGTCATTTCCAACAAATATAATATAATTTAACAATGATAATATAATAATTAATATTAATTGATAATATTATATAATATATTATAATAATATAATAACTAATATTATAATAATATAATAATAATAATAATAATAATAATATAACAATATGGATGATATGAAAATAAAACAAAATACTACCAACACGACAGGGAACTATATTACACGGTGATAGTGCGGCGAACCGTTGCCCCTACAAATTAATAACATTCATGAACTGCGCGACGCCATGTTATTTCAAATATAACTTATTGTAATATTGCTAACCATTCCGGATAGAAAAACTAATTTCACATATTTCTTTCTTCACTATGAAACTTATGAGAAATACTTTTCAAAACTTGTTACTGCAAACATTTAGATATCTTTACGTACAATTGACTAATGAAACTTTCACTAAACTGTTCCCTGCTCCACAAGAATTGGCCCTGTCTCTAAACATTAGTTTTGGTATACGATTGTCCACATTGATTTCAATAATGTGCAAAAACTCCTAAAAATTCTTTATGTTATTCCACGTTAAAGAATAATAGCCCACTTAAATGGTCCAGATTAAGCTCACTTATAAGAAATAAGTAAATGATTAAGCAAAGAACTTAAAGTTGACGACTATGAATTGAAAATGCGAATAGCTAAACATTAAGTTTAATGAAAATAAATATCGACTATGAATACGGCCCGTAAAGCTGTATTTAGTCAACACCATCTAGCTGGCAACCTTCTAAGTAGTCCAGGTGACATTGGGTATAACATAAAAGCAATTTGACTTGAAATTAGTAGTACACGCAAGAAGTTAGGATTCAATTTATTTTTCAAAAAGTCTTCAATATTGAGTAGTTGCCCTCATTTCTCATGATTGTAATAATTGACACAGTCCGTATAAATTGCTTCTGATTTTCTTCTGAGTTTCGGAAAAAGGAATAGACATGTGCTGTTTCTTGTCACCTCCCAATAGGTTATCTTTGAAAACAACTTCTTGTAGCAGTTATCATGATAAATGGTATTATTTGCTACCAAATCACTAACAATAATATCACGACTTGATATTTATTCCCCTCAATTTTTCCTCGGGCCAGCAGTGTGATCTAAAACTTTTTTCATTTCTTTGCTGCGCGCTTCATATACTTGCTGGCATAGTTCGACTACTTTCTTTTGTTTTTGTGAATCTCTCCACAATCTTTTCCCATCAGATAAAACCCATTGAGAGAGGAAATCAAACAGAAAGAGTGTAGAGAAAAGGGTAATTGTGATGCTTAAGGGTGCCACTAGGAACAGTTTTCTAGAATTAGTGGCTGTGGATCCTGTTTAAATGCAGCTTTTTTCAACAATAAATATAAACGACGAATTTCTTCTCGCGAACATTTTTCTGTTTTCTATCCTTGAAATATTGGCAACAAGCACCTGCAATTCTCTTGCACGCACAGAACACCTGTTCCCATCAATGTTCTCATCACTAACCAACCACTAAATCATTAAGAGGTGACGGCGGAAAACTCAACAGAAATTACCAAACAGTAAATTAGGTACAGTTAGTGTAAAACGTATTCGTACACCAGTGAATTTTAACAATTATTCTAATTAATATGCAGTAATGAACATAATCAAAAGATTGTAACATCATTATATTAACCTAAGTTTATGGATACGTTAATACGAAAACAACAGAAAAGCACATGTACAAAGCAGATAGAACTGTTGAAAGAACTTGAAATCTGAAATGTTGGAGCGGAAAAAGTATTCGTACAGCAAGGACAACTGTAACAGTTTTAGCTCCTTTCCGCCTGACTCCTGGAAAGTTTGTGACGCTAGAAACGGTGGCCTTTCATAGTGTTTGACGGGCAACACTCGACAGGCGTGTGTGTTTTATGAAAAGAAGAAATAGATTGTAAAGGAAATGAAACGTTTTTGGAAGAGAGAAAAATTAACATCAGGTTGCATAATCAATGAAAATTGTTGCGTGAAATTTCTCATATTTTAATCGGACTAATGATTACCATTCTGGGAGTCATTAATAAGTTTGGTGTAAGGAAAACATTGAAAATCGTGCAAAAACGTGGACTTACAAAGAAACTTAGTGGAACAGATACTCCTGAAATTCTACGGAAAGTGAAGGAAAATTCATAATTAACAGCATCAAAAATAGCAAGTAAATTTGAAAATGAATTGCAGATACATGTCTGTGAGAGTACTGAGTTACATTTTTTGAAACAAAGTGGCAATCATTGCGGAGTACCTAGAAGAAAATATTATGTGAATCAATGTAATTGAAGGAAAAGACTAGAGATCGTCAAATAACATGTAAATAAAACGAGTAGTTTTTATAAAATGTAACATTTTTCAAAAGTTATTCGTAAATGATAAGTCTTGTAAATAATAACATAAGTGCCGAACCAGCGAAAATTTAATAGAATGTCTAAGAATATCTCATCCTCGAGGCTACGGTATGAAAAAGCCCAGTTGCCTCAAAAGTTTAGTTTTTAAGGCCCTAGAATGCTTCGTTTAGCAGTTATTTAACGATATATCTGACTTACTGAGTGCTGTGGGTTGCATTTGCAATGAATATCTGATTTTTTTAACTAATCCTTTACATTTTTGAAGACACAGAACAATTCATAACGACTCCGTGAAATTATCTTTCTTTAGAGACATCATATGCAAAGATTTGTTGAGCACGAAAGCCGCAAAATATCGCTTTCGAAATGATATAAGCACCAACGAAGAATAATGACAAAATTTCAAAACTTCGGGAGTTTTTAGATTAATTTACCTGTGATATTACGCCAATTAATGTTTTTTTATTTATTTAACATCAACACGCTTTTGTAACACATTAGGAGCACACAAATATGTTCACAAGGCACATATTTGCGTTCAATAAAATAAAACTAGATTTTCAAAATCACTAAATTAAAAAAAAAGTAGTATATCAAAGCGTCTCACATCACTATTAACATAAATTCATTATTTTTTAACTTGCATTTTGCCTTTATTTTCAATCTATTTTGACAACGGTGACGTATGTTATTTAATCTTTGAATAATGTAAACATCTCATGAGCATTCCCACAACGGATTTATTCACTGGCATTGAGAAGGCTCGCGTCCTCTCTTGCAGT
>BOPP01000028.1:11135766-11172105 GCA_017312745.1 Gryllus bimaculatus
TCAGCCACACACAACCCGGTTGAAAACAGAATTGCAGTAGTCGCGCTGCTACTTGTCCACATTTGAGCGGATCAATCTACTGGCGTATCGGTCAATGTCTTTTTGTATATTGTTGCATGTACTGAATTGTAGAATATGATAAGAAAAAGCCTGTACCATGTGTCTCCAATAAAATAATTAAATATAGTTAGTAAAGATGCGTGGACTTTGAAGAGGGTTGATGAGAAAATGGAGCTTTGGAGAACACTCCAGCAGCATTGAGATACAAAGACGAAAAGAAGTGCTTTATAGTCTCACGCCATGAAAGAGCTTCGTATTATCTTTATTATTCCTTAAGGTGAAACCCTTTTTAGGCGCTTGGACCAAGTCTAGAAACAAAACTCATTCTATTTTCTCACTACGGAGTAGGGCCCTGGTAAAAATAAAGTGATAGTTTAGTCCAGTTGATAAATTTAAAAAGCTAGTGGTGCTACAGAATGTCACAGAATGAGCTTCCTAATTCCTTTGTTTTCTGGTTCCTACTCGGACTTGCCACATACTCTTTCCAGCTGCCATATATCGCCTTCCAAAGTATATTTTTTTAACATTCTCTATTTTTCGGTTTCATAATTGTAGAGCCAAAATATAATTTTAAGATTATTATAGAACAGTACGACCTCGTCCTCAATGGCAATTTTGTTTGAAAAATATGGCGTTCTTTTTCATAAACTGGCGTTTAAACCCTACTGTATATTCGAAATTTGAAGCTTTTTCACAGAACATTTAAGAGTTTTCGAAAAGTTTTATTTGAAGTCATTTTAAGTATTTAACTCACAAATACAAAAGTGTTTACAAATTGCAGGAATGTGCATATCAACGGCGTGAGAGATCTTAAAAAAACTACACATTACATATTTATAAAATACAACAACACCGAAATAAACTTTACGACATATTAAAGAGTGCAATAAGCACTATCCGTTTGACAAGTTTCAAGAAAAATTTGGAGCTTTTTTAAGAAAATAGCGAATTTGAGCGTTTCTAAAAATTTCAAGCTAATTTTCACAGAAAATGATAGAGTTATCTAGAAACTTTATACAACATTATTTAAATTTCATATACTTATAAATACTATATACTGAACACATTACCTCTAATAAAAATATTAACATGAAAGGCAAGTCAAAAAAATAGTTTTGTAATGTGAAAAAACAAAACAATGGAGCAAAATGGCGTTTATGTCATTACAGAGTATATTTAGCACCATCCCTGCTATAAGTTTAAAGAAAAAAATTGGAGCTGTTTTTGAGAAAATCTTGTTTTTGTAATTTGCTGATAATGCACGAAATATTGCGCGAAAACGACAAAAATTTTCAAAATAATGTACATGAGTTTAATGACAGATATCACTATGGAGGACAGATTGTATTTAAAGGAAAAATCTCTATCATTACTTTTGTAGTAATAGGAAGACGCCGAAAGAAAATCATACTTTTGAAATTCGTGAAAATGTAAAGTTAACCGGGAAAATAAGCCATGTTTATAAGAGTATATTACACTGAACACACTGAACTTACAAGAAATTTAAAGGAATTACTTGGAGCATTTTTGAGAAAATGTTGAAAATGTCTGAAGGGCTTCATGTAAAGTACCCCAAAATTTTGAAAAATGTTTTTCAAAATCTCATAGTTTTGTTTCAAGTCAGATGGACAGGTGTCTCTTCAATATTGGGAAAAAATTATTTTCATTTCATTATCTTTTTATTAGCATTGCATGTTACATTGTTCAGTACTATTGTACTTTTACATATTTAATTCTTGCGACTTAAATTAACCTAAAAACGAACTTAATTTTAAAAATAACTGGTGAAGGATCTCATGAAGCGGCTTACTTATTCTCCGACTCTGTATATTCAAAAAAGGTAGAATTGGGAACCTGTTTTATTTTCTCATATACCTACGTATTGTATATATGGAGTATTATACGAAGTATAGGGAAAATTTTGTAAAGCTTCGGAAAATCGATTTTGGTATTTCAACGAAAATACACGTTTTGGTATCCCCTGATCCCGAAAAAGTTTTTTTTTAATGTCCGTCAGCCCGTCCATCTGGTGTCTGTGAACACTACTAGTGCCTAAGTATACCTAAACCATATATAGGGTTTTTTCAAATTGAATAAACCCGTGTCAATGTGGCTCGGGCCGAAACTTTGAGATTTTGAAACCAGTCTTTAAAATTTAGGGCTAGTTTACATGAAGCCCCTCAAACATTTTCAAACTTTTCCAAAAACTGCTCCAATTTCAAAAGTATGAACTTTTGTGTTATCACTCAGCTCTCGCGGTCTACCCAGTCTAACAGTGTTTTATATACTAATAATACATTTAGTGCAGCGATTTTTGCAGTGCTTCAGTCATACCATTTCTTCGATTTCTAATACTTTAACATAAACAGTGAAGCCGCCTCGGAAGGCCTTAGCCTCGGCCAGGAAGTAGCAGAATCAACGGCGGTCCTCTACAACGCAGGGAGCGTACTCACAACTAGGTAGGTAAACTCCACGCTTAATCATGAAAGCCCACCCCGTGCTATCGTCAGCTTGGGGCTTCAACACTGTAACTGCCATTTCAACTCGCAGTCTCGCGACGGCAGCATAAACGCAACAAATGTCTCATACCTTTGCTTGGCCATATGCGGCCCCCAACAGATTAGGCACCAACCACAATGCAATGGCGCAGTGAATTTCTCCCAGCGGATACGAAAACGAAAACGTTCGTAAACGGCAACGTCGGTAAAATAGGCCATGAAGACAGTAATCCAACAGAACAACCTACTAAAAAGCCCACCAAAGACGCCATCAATATTCAGTGCCAGTTGGCAACAAATTCCGACCTCTAGAAAATCTGCAGGACCGAGTCAGTATGTTTTCGTTCATCAATGCAAGACCCCCAAAAACCGCTGAAAATATGAAAATCCCCCCTTTATGTGAAATTTATCTCAAATGTAGCAGAATTGAATGCGGAAATAAAAGACAACGTAACTGCCCAATTGACCTTTCACTACAATGACAACAAACTAAAAATTAAGTTTACAAACTCAGAGTTTTCAACCAAAATGAGATCTAAACCATTTTCTGAATGTCCTGTAAACTATCTATCAACACAATTTCATAAAAAACAATGCAACCGTTTTTGAGAAAAATGGTTTAAACAAAAATTTAAAATTGCCTATATTTAATGCAACATTACGCGAAAATAACACAAATTTTCGAAAAATTGAACCTGACCTTATTTTAAAATCTATCTTTATGGAACATATTTTGTTAAGGGAAAAATCTCTATCTTTAATATTGTTGTTGTAGAAAGTCGCCGAAACAAATTCTGATTTTTTTCTATTTTCAAAAACTTAGTGTTTTTAACTATCATGAGACCTGCCCCGTTCTTTTAAACGTCCTTTAAATTTTCCAACAACAAGATTTAATCAAAACCGATGACACCATTTTGTTTGAAAATTTTGAAAATATTTCAGGTGCTTCATTGACGTACATACCCAAAAATTAAAGTACCGATTTCAAATTCAAGGGGCCACGACATCAGCCAGATATTTCGGGGAATACCAGTTTTGGAGAAAATCAGCTGATCAGTTAAGCCGCTAACTTTGTCCACAGACGTATGGACAGACGGACGGGCGGGCGGACAGACGTTTTGCCGACAATCAACTTTTCGGTATCAAGGATTCACAATATATGATTGATCCTCGATTGTGGCTACATCAAAATTCTGGCTCATCAGAGTTAGAGGATTTTGGTTTCTTAATTTAGCAACTGAATTTATCCATTTTTGCGTTACCAGGGGCCTGTAATAAGAGTTTTCCTGCCGAAAATCAGCCGTTTTTTTCGCGCATCATTACATCACTTTCTCTTCATAAGAAGTTCCATCTGAAGTACGAGAAAGTAATAATACAGACCTGATTAAATTTTATGACAAAGAATATTAATTTTTCTAAAGTAAATTAACTATGAGTCAGTACGTGAGTACTGACCAAAGTGGCTTGTATTCAGAGAAGTTGAAGCGTTATTTAGGACAATGAGACTTGCAATTTCCTTGTCTTCAAAAGGTCAGACTTTGCAGGATCACGGACCTCAATTACGTTTGCCTGATACATCGGACAGAACGAAGTACACTTGAGGGAGATGGATATGCTCATTTGACAATATGAAATAAAACATATATTAAGTTATTATAAAATTAAGTATTTCATATAAAAATACCTAGTCTTTGAAATAATGTTTATATTCCATCTTCTTTCCCAGGTACCGGCTTTTGAGGAATAGTGATTTGAAAGAAATAAACGGGCTCCTGTCTCTCCAAATGCCTCCATTGTTTTTCGAGATGAGTTCAAAAATCAATGCAAAAACATATACGACGATATGAAACCGACGAAGCATTTGAGATCTCAAACTTAGTAACATCATTTAAAATTAATTTTCTTTATTAATAATACACATGTTTTGCGATAAATAATTTTAATGCGTTTTATTCTGTTTTATCAATAGAGTTAAAAACTTTTAATTTTTTCAACTCTCCTTTTTACACTCATGATATAGTATAAATAATATTTTCGTTTCGACTTCAGCCACAATGGTATGTTCCACGATTACGTGGGAATATGTTTCTCGTATCTGACCCCAGAAGCACTCGCTCTGTCATATTCGCGAATTATCTACTTACGTAAACCGCATTTTCTCGGATATTGTGATCAGTGATCAGAAAGAATTGTATTCAGCAATCCGATTCTGAGTGGTTCATTCGTAAACATTACTGTCTTTCACTAATATGTGATATCCCAAATATTTCCAATTATTCCGAAGTAAAAAATTATGGAATTTATTGGTGAAGAAAAATTATTCTTGTATTTTAATAAATTAATTGTTGTACTGCAAAGCGGATTCTAAGGTTAAATGAACTAAGGAAACAGAAAAAAAATCTTCAATGTATACGAGATTATTAAATTAAAATAAATGTAAATAAAAATCGACGATTTTAAGCAAGTGGTATTTGTGGCTTACTTTCAAACATTTTAGATTTAAAATTTGAAATATATTAATATGAAAATTGCTTAATTGTTAATAACGTAAACAAAAACAGAACTTTTTTTCAAGCGAAAATTTTTCAGAAGACTCTGACGGTAAGATGTTTTGAAGACAATTCGTTAAAATATTTATTGTAAGCGATAATATTTTATCCCTTCTGAAACTTGTATAAACCATTGTGTATTCATGTTTTGTCCTTTATTTTGTGGCGTTTTTATCAATGTTTTATGACATTTAAGCAGGTTCACTTTGTCATTGTATTCAATTTCCAGCCCATATTTCGAAACGCAGCCATCACGCAACCATCGCGTACATGATTGTACGACGGATTGCCTAGCGCTTCCGTTCAGGGGCGCTTGAGTAGATGTCCGAGACATCAACAATAATGCTCCCACATCTCCAATTTCATTCAAGACGCCCTTTAAACACACCCGATACTAATAAGAACAGTGTAACATTTCAGAGAAATGAGATGAGTAGATTTTGCGCCAAGTATACAAATAGCACTTACAGCATAAGAGCATAATGTACCTTGCTTGGCCCAAGTCGTATTGGCTTGGCCCCTAAGGGACATTTGGCGCCTCAAGGACAACGTGTTAGCCTCATGGGCCCCGTGATGGCCTCATGGGCAACGTGCTAGTCTCCCGTGGGACGATCTCGGGTTCGATTCCCGGTTGGGTAAAAAATAGAGCAGTTGTTTTCTGATACATAGTCTCAGTCTCTATAGCTGCACGGCCACAGCCAGCCCAGGCCCAAGGAATCGCCTCATATCTGCCTTCTCCCTAGGCGAGGATGAGAACTAAAATCAGGAGAAAGATAGGCTAGATAGTAAACGCCTGGTTACTCCGACCCTAGATGCTAAATACATACTTATATCAAGTTTAAACTACATCAGAAAAGATATTTGCAACTGTTAGGAAATTAAATTGGACCTAATTATATTCGAAAATGAGCTATACATATGTAAATTATCAGATTACATTACACCTTCAGCACTTCTCGATATAGCTATATAGAAGTGACACATTATATTCGTTTAATATTTATTGGACAACGAATTTACATGCTTTAATTGAATTTCAATTAGCGTTCAAATACTGTAGTTGTATATGTCCTTTTATGAATACAATGACATTTATAGAAATCAAATACCAGTCTAAACAAGGAGTGGCACAGAATAATGCAGACTTTCTTATAATAGTTTGCCTCCTATCTCTAGATTACGGATGTCAATGCTTCACCATAGATAAATCTGTTGTTGAGGCGAGAGGAGGGCAGTTGCAGTAGTGTTTGAATAATCAAATGAGAACATCAAAATGGCATTATGTCATGTGCTCTGTTTATTTAACACTTTCGAAACAAAAAAAAATTAAATACATTTTGAGAAAATTGTGTTTTTACTGTTGCTCATATTTCACACAAAATTGTTCAAAACTTTTCTAAGATAACCACTAACAGGTGCTAACTTACGTACAGCGTTTCGGTCATGTTTGTTGCTTGTGGCAAATTAATTAAGGCCAAATTTAAGGCGAGAAGAGACAGATAAAGGATATCACGGCATCTTTAACCCTGTAAATAAATTAGCAGGATGATCACGGGAGATGTACGATTATGGAAGAGAAGTGTTTGTGAATGAGACAAGATACCAACACTAGAAATGGTACGGTAAGCCAAACCATTGGGATCCAAAACTATAGCGTTGGCCTCCAAGACGTTTCCGCAGCTTTTCCTTCGGCGAAACGGGCTCTATCTCGATTTTGTAACGTGACATCTCAAGGTCACGGACGAAAACAAAGAGGGAAGGCAGACTCCAATAGCGAGCCTTAAAAGTTGGCGCTGTAGTGTCGTTGCAGCTCCCTGTTGGAGTCTGCCGTCCCTCTCCCTTTTGGTGACCTTGCGGCGTGACGATGAAGGATAAAGGCATCGAAGTGCCAGTTCGCGAGCGGCCTCCGCCTGCCAGAGGCGGTTCCCGCCGCCGCCGCTGGGCAGAGCGCGCGCTGCGACGGGAAATAAGACGCCGCTTCCGGCGACGCCTGAGGGGCTAACGACTCCCCCTCCCCAGCTAATGCCCCCTCCGCTTCGCCCCTCCCCCCCAGCGAAACATCAAAGAAGCCGCGCTCTGGCCACAGCAGAATTTCACGTCGGGAAGCGAAGTTTCGGCAAAAGAGAGAAAAGGAAAGAAAAACTTAGAAGAAGGAAAACGGGGAGTTGGGCACTCCATTCGCAGGAGAACAGGCAATTTGAGACTTCCGCGCTCTTTCGGAATTTCTACTACTAGAAGACGCGAAACGGATGGCAAAGGAGCGCTGAAAACGGAGCCACGTCACCACATCAAAGTACTACGTTCCTTGCCTTGTGCTCGATAATGCAGTGGCACAAGCTGCCTACTTTTTAAGGCTTAGAAAGAACTTCATTATCTTTTTATAAGTGATGCACATAAAAAATTTGTGGTGCTACAAAAGCACATACTTTCTCGTTATATTAGTAATGATTATGTATAGGAGCCGCCCTAAAACATCTTATGCCCTAAAACATCTCCAAATAAAGATGAATAAAATGCTCTTGAAATATTTTTAAAATTCTCTAAAGGCAAAGAAAAATACCGTAAGAATTTTTATCAAAACCAGTAACGTTCAGATGAACAACTCAAGCTGTTGGAAATGTTTCTGATATAATCCAGGCTTCTGTTTTTCGTTCACATAACCTCAGTTCGCAGCCTTTGCCCCTTCCAGGAAATCTGTCTTCATTTATTGCGAAATCGGCCAAACGCAGTGGCGTCAGTTGGCGTTACAGGAGCCGTGGACTACATATTCACATCGGCTGACTTTACAATTTCTCAGAAAGAAACTGAATAGGATACTCAGGAATTCTATGGATAATTTGTTGCATCTTGTAAATATTGTTTGAAGCAAGTGCCATTAAAATGATGTTAAAACCAATAAAATCAGAAAAATGCATTAAAAATGACGAAAAAGCTAGAAAACTACTTATTAGCCGCAACTGTCAAAAATTGCATGTACAAATGCGTCATTATTTTTGTCATAACATAAAATTAATGTATATACTAAATGGCATTGTTCTAACATGAAGGGAAAAAAATACATTTGATTAAAATCTGCCACCTTTTGTTATTTATTTTTTATTTATTCACGTCAAAAATAGTTAAAAACTGTGTGTGACGTGCTATGGAGAGAAGTTAATTAGAAGTTATATTTATATCCAGAAGCAAAACAAGGGCCATCTCAACATTTTCTCGAGGATCAGGGAAACTGGACAAAAATCTGATCGAGATGAGGGTCATTGGCCCAGAATCTGAAGTACAATACTTGTTATAGGTTCTTCACAATTATACAATCCAAATGAAATATAATACATTAAATGTCATTGTTAAAATTTATATAACTTTCCTTTTGAATGCTCGGTATAGTCTCTAATAATACAGAAACAGTTGTGCAGCAGAAAATATTTTACTTGCGGCTTAAAATTTTGTATCGAATTTAATCGCTTAATGTCATTTGACAAGGTATTTTAAAATAACGTACATGTATTATATGTAAATTTTTGTAGTGAACTGTTGATTCTGCCACCTTATGAATATGATTACTACGTCGAGTGTTGTAGTTATAGAGAACGGCGTTTGTTGAACATATATTCCCGCCTTTACGTAAGTCATTTTACACATAAACCACTGATTCATATATGAAGAGACAAGGTTATGGTAACTAGATTAATAAAGAAAGGCTTACAAGAAACACGTGGGTAGTATTTGCTTATTATACGTACAATTCTTATTTGTTATCTAAAAGTCTGGGCGTTATAAGATGTATTTTCCCAGAATATTATGCCATATCTCAGGCGGGAATGTACATTCGCGAAATATACACAAGAGCAGTGTTACATAATATTACGATTTCTGCCTTATTATCACTTCACCCTTCGCTTCCCAAAGTCTAGATATATTGAAACGATGCACCTGCGGGGAGAACTTGCAGTTCTTCGACAACCAGGGAAGGTATCGCTGTGTTTCTTCCACGAAAATGTAATGCAGTGGCGTGTATATAAGACATTTGAAGGGGACACCCGCGCACAGAGTAGCAGGCTACCCCCGAAGCAGCCGCTGGGACGGGAGTCTGGAGCCGAGTTGCAATAGGACGTCGCTCGGGGACCAGCGAGGCAGACAGGCGGAGAGAGACAGACGGTTTGGAGAGTAAAATACCTAGTGCGACGAGTCATTAGTATTGTAAACTTCAGCGGCTTTGGTGGTTTAACGACTTATGTGGCAGTTATAACTATGTTTGCGGAATGAAACCAGATAGAAGCAGCGTCTTTCTTCGGAGGAGTAAAGCTCATGATGAGATTCATGATGTAGATTTCCTGTATGTAAAAGAAATGCCTAAGTAGGCTTGCTTGAAAGCCTACCTCCGACGCGGGCCTGGGACGTTTTTCGAGCAGGTGCACCTCACGAGCTGTCCCCTTTCTCTGCCAGAAGTCGGTCTCGGTTAACTATATCCGAAGTATTTGTTAGGGAGAAAGTGATATCTCGTTAGGGCGGAATGTCGGAGGGATTTGATTTTTCCGGGCATCCGCCAGCGTTCTTTTTCATGCCACAAGTGGATGTGGATTTTTCACCCTTCCAAATTCCACGAAACTCTGCCGGAATCGAGTCCGCGTACTGAGCGCCATAGGCTCACCCCTCACCCATCGAGGGGTGCGAAGTATCGAATGGTGCGGCACGAAACCAAATGGCGGCGACTTCACTCGCGCAGCTGCGGAGATCTCAAACGAGGCGCGAAGACGATGGTAGTCGCAAGCGTTGGAAATACTTCCAGCGGACACGAGGCGCTAAAATTGTGTACACTTTCCTTCAGAATTATACCCTCGTCTAAAATATTTCAGATCTTGATTCGTCATGTCAGCTGTGACCATTGTTTTGTCAGACTAAAACTTTAATTTCCTTTTTAGAAGAAAAACATTTTACAACACAACATGAGTTTTTTTTTCTCAATTTTGGATCAATTTTTGACTATACACATGCATTCAAATAATCCATTTATCACAACCGAATTACAAAATTTCATGGTAATTTTAGACTATATTGGAAGAAATACTGTAGACAGCCAAAATGATGTATCTGCAAAACAAGGGAATTTCAAGTAAAATATAAAACGAAACTAACTCTCGTGCAAGAGACTACGATTGAAAAGTACATTGAGTCACAAGATAACAAACTCTTTTCGGATAAAATTTTATTTCCGACTCGTAAACGACCACACTCAACGGTCGAAACAAGACAGAAATTTTTACGCCACTTACTTCACAGCACCGACATTCAAGCTCTTTCATTCCAACGTGACTTGGCGATTTTTTTCATAGAAAACAGGAGCCTTTATTTGTAATTTGCTGGTAAATTCAACAGCGCGAAAGTGTCTCTTGAAGCATTAAACGCGAATGTTATCCAAGCTACAACTCCGGAAGAAAAATTGTCACTGCAGACCCAACACAAAAGCACTAGCGAGAGCTGATAACGCAGTACTCAAGATTTCTCCAATAGAAAGCAAGAAAATAAATACAATTTAAGTCTGGAGAACAGGTGGACATTTCAAGGAATATTAATTAAATTAATCTCCCTTTCAAAAATACATCACTATCGATTAATGCTTGCCAAACTCATGTTGCCTGTCAATCGAACATACCTATGCTGGATATATGTTGACTCACAGACCTGAGGATGAATCAAGGGTGTTGATACACAGTTGTATAAACCTTGTATCAACACCCTTAAAAGGCAAAAATGCCCAACAAGAAGAAATAAAATTAAACATAAGTGAATAAAAAAGACATTTTGCATCAATGTAGTGCAATAAATAAATGCGAAATATTTGTAATAAAATAGTAATACATGAAGAGTGTAAATGTGATGTTCTCTAGGCACACCTCATTAGGAGTAGATATTTTAGTGTAAAAAATAGCCTTTTTCTGCCTCTTTCAGATTTAATAAGTTGCTCTATCAATAGTAACATAGAAACATGGATATTAAATTATTAAATGTGTCAGTCAGTAGCTACCACCTAATTTAAAGTACTAGCAAGCGTGAAAAAAAGGTATGAAAAATTAACATATTCTTAATACAGGTGATAGAACAGTACATATATTCTCACATTATTGAGAATAATTACTTAATGTTATAATATTGCAATATTTGTCCTATTAAATCTTTTAAACTATTAATCTATTAATTCTAATTAAACATCAATTGAAAATGTTCCAACAAATTCAAATAAAGTGCCCTCGCTGCATATATACAATTATTTTGATAGGAACATAATTCATTTCTTACTTCTACAAAAGAAACAAACCTGAATAAATCTCAACTGTTACAATATTTGGAATTTATTGTACAACCATGCAAGGATAATTTCACTTATTAAATACACACACAGTACTAAAGGTCATTCAATATATCGCATTAAGAATGCAAAATAATGAGGTATTATATCTTTTATTATAATTTATAAATAGTTTATCTGGAACGAAATAGAAACGTTCATACTTTTGAAGCAAATGCGTCGTGACAAATTCAACATCAGAGCATCCTCTCGCTGTGTGCAGTGTGTGAAATATATTCCAAGAATACAGAATACAACTACGATGCCACAACGTTATGTCCACCTTCGTATTCTTCCCGACTATGAAGTAGTTGAATGTACCACTTTGCTAAACGTAGAGACTCTGTCATGTTAAGGCCAAATAATACGCAAGTCGCGACCTGCATAGAAGATGGAAAGAATTTCAAACCGCGGCATCGCAGCGATGACAAAGTTTGAGCAACTGACAGCCCCTCAGACGAAGTGCGAGAAATCCGAATTTGCAATTTCGAAAAAAAATCACTAAACTACTCAAATTTCTGATTTTTCTTAAAATATTTGTTAGAGCTATCAAACTTTTGTGGTGTCAAACCAACGAGGAATACAAACTGAAAATATTTAAGTAAGTGAATATTAAAACGATTAAAATAGAGATGAAAATAATCTGTATGATATAGGAACAATGTCCAATATGGAAAATGTAAAATATTAATTAAATAGGATTTGCATTGTAAAATAATGGTTCAGGTATACAGACGTAAATTAATTTAAATTTAAATTGTTCATTACAAACATGTACACATTATACAATATTTGTCAAAATGGTAAACAGAAATTCCGGTTATATTGTTTAACTATGGGCTAACTAGTTATTTCTCTTTGAATATAAACTTTTAACACTTTGAACCACCTTTTTGTCGCCACACGTGAATGTGCATTTCGTTCTCCCATCATAACCTCAATTCCCTTTATTTTGATTGCAGGACTAATATCCATTTTGCGAGGTTTGACATGAAGATGATGAAGGTGATGATAATGATATTAAAATGAAGGGAATTAATAATTAGTGAAAAAAGTTATTTAAGCAGCATTTGTACATTTTTGCGATCACTGAAAATGGGTTCACCTTATACTAGACAATGTGGACTTAGCCCATGTGTGGGTCGGTCACCAGTACTTTGAAGATAAAAGAAAATAACAGCGGATGTGATTGAACGTCTAGGTACTAGGCAATTTATAGCAATGCTATGGATTAAATTATCTGTTAAGTATTAATAATAACCCAATGAGATCGTAGCGCTAACCTACATAATTATCAGATATGTTAATCCATAACATTTGACACACCGTCACAAATATAACATACTTTATCAAGGCATAGTATCTGTTAATGCGACATGACAAGAGTATGGTCAAGTGCAGCAGGCAAAAGAATAACATCATTCATAACAAGTCATCGTCTATTTATTTAATATTACATAAAAAAATTGACTGTCTGAAAGTAGAAGATTGACTGTCTGAAAGAAAATATGAGAAGCATTGGTTTATTGGTAAATGTAACCAGTTTTATTGGAAATTATTAAACTTACGCATAAAAGGCAAATTTGCTGAATTAGACACTTGTGCAAAGTAATTACGACAGTAGAAAATGAGTTAAATTGTTTCATCAATGAAAAAGTTAAAAAACACTTGTATTCTTCAAGCTCTTCGCCTAAACCGTATCTATACACTGAAAATAAATTCTGTTTGTGTTTCTTGATTTATCAGATTTGTCTCAAACGGAACTTAGTCCAATGTATGTTATCTTCCTCTTTGGCAATTGCTTTATTAATAGGTTTGTAGGTGAATCTATATAAACATTAAAAACAGCTGTTTAGTATGAATATGTGAATAATGTGTTCATTACGTTTAATAAGAAAAGGCTGTGGGTATGTAAAACTGTAATCAGACATTCCCAAATGTATTAATAAATCTTCAGATTAAACATTTCACTTTTTATGATTAATTCATACCAATTCCACAAATTGTCGTTTCTGTCACGTCATTCACTTGTTGCACATATGGCACAAACAGTGTCGCCATCCTTGTGAAAAAAAATTGTGGTCTCGTGAAGAGAAACCTGGATCTATATACTGAGGTTTAATGAGCACCACATAGATAGATCTATGTAGTAGGTGGCGTTGCTTTAATTTCCAACCTACCCACAATCTAAACAGCTCTAAAACACCCAAAAACACTTTCTTGAAAATATCTTAGAATCTTCAAGCCGGATACGGAAACAGATGCTCAATTTCCCAACAGGAAATTGAGACCCCTCGAACGTTCGACTGGTGCACGGGAAGTGGTCAAACCGCGAATGACGGTCCACAGAAGGACACTCGCAGTTACTCAAGTGCTTTGTATGGAGATGCGTCCGTAATCCAGAAAGTAAAAGGTAGAAAGAGACAAAATGGATTTTCTCGCCGAACACGCAGACTGGTAGTAGTGGGAAGGAAAAGATAAGTCGAGGGATTTGGAGTGGGGTTGGCCTTTCTGAAAACAAGAGGCGAAAGCCAACCGAACCTGAAAGCCGTCACGTGCTAAGCCAGAACAAGGCGGTGACAACGGAGTTTTTGCTCGGGCACCCGACTTGTGTGGTAGTGCATGTGAGTGTAAGTGTAAAAAAGGGAAGTGGATAGAACAAGGAAGAGGAAGAGGAGTACTCGTGGCTCCGGCATTCGCCTGGCGTTGATCAGCGAAACCACGGGAAACTACCGATCAGAGTAGCCGTCCGCTAGAATTCTCCTCCAGACACAGACAAAACTGGACCCAGCTATCTGGCCAGTGTCTGAAATCCTGCCCCAGTTGCAGACCGAACTCCAGTTCTTCCCGATCAGAGGCATTGCAGTGAAATCAGTTAATGCCCTAATCTACCCCTCCCAAAAAGAGTCTTTGGCAGAGAAATAAGGAGATCTATTTGCAGGGTCGAAAGCACATGAAAAGAAATGTAAGATTAAATGACAGTTCATGGACGGACAGTACACTACAGAAGCTTCATCCATTAGAATTTGACGGTAATCGAGTTTTCTTACAGGACAATACTTGAAGGTGTTGGGGAAAGAACAAAGGTGTCGCCCTCCGCCCTTCCAACGCAGCGCAGCGCACGGGAATTCGCGCCGCCGCCGCCCGCAGCCCCCTTAATTTCCTGCGCTGCTCGCGCGTTTTGCGCGGTCAGAAATAAAGCTAACGAATTCCGGTCTAAGCCCTTTCGCGCCCTCCCCGCATCTGCGCCCCCGGAAGGGAATTTACTTCCCGCAAAGGAACAGAGGCGAAGAGGACGGCCCCTTCCCTCCACGGACGAAAAGGCGGGTGAGGGTGGGGGTGGAAGGGAGGTGCCAACGGCGCTGACGACTTTTTATTTACTCCTAGGCAAAGCCTCTTACTTCCAGTAGCAACACATGCGATGTATTCGACTGAAAGTAGCAGCGACAAGCCGTTTGTGTGTTGCAATTTTTACTGCTCCTTTCTCAATCCATACTATGTTGTAATATTAGATTCTGTTACGAATAAAAACAAAAATACTTTTAATTATAATAAAATGAGTGTTTAATGATTAATAGATACGATGTGGTGCCATCCGAAGCGCACGCACTTTTATTCTTACTTTCGTCTATTGCGGGGGAATGAATAGAAAATCCGATGAATAGAAAATATATAATTTTTTCTAAGGAAAACGCGAAAATGAAGCATGGGAACATGTGGAGCATTACTTGTGTTGATATTATTGTAATTTCATCTACAATGTACACACAGCAAATCAATAATTGAGCGGTTGGACTATACATTAAAAACATCTGCATCTGTAGCAAACAACTATAAACACTTGTTGTTGCGAGAGCGTTTAGGTTCATTGCTTTATAGAATTGATTTTCCGCAAAATATAAAGGGTCAAAAAGTCGAGAGAGAGAGAGAGAGAGAGAGAGAGAGGAGAGAGAGGAAAGAAGGAGAGAAGAGAGAGAGGAGATAGAGAGAAGAGAGAGAGAGTGAGAGTGAGAGAAAGTGGGATGAGAGGGTGCGGAGACTTATTTCCAAGAGCTACAAGAGCCTCGCCGCCCTCGCTAGGTGGTGCGACCACCCGTTTTCCCTATGAAGGGGGAAAACGAGGCACATTTCTCGCCAAGCAGAACGCGCGCCCCATGGCAAATGTCAGAATTTCTACAAAAGGGTTCGCCAGAGCGGAAAGCAGGCGAAGCGATCTCTTCGCTGGCGAACTCAGCCTTGTGGTGAGAAGCGAACGGCCGAAGGAGTCGGGGCAGGAGCGACGCGAGGGTAATGGACAGTGCAGACTTCTGGGACCTACGGAAACTCTTCATAGATACTGAGTAGAGGTAATATAACTTTTTTCGTACTAAATTTTAAAAGATCCAGTGCATCCAGCTATGTGAATTCAGTTCAAGTGAATGTACGAAACGGTTTGAAAGTAGGAGGACGCGCCTGTAATGTAGAACTGAACAAATATGGTTGTTCTCTTTCTTTCATTTTCTTAATTTGTTGTATAACTTGGTTTTATTCTTCACCATTACATTGGTTTATTTCATTTCCTTCTTTACCTCGTATAATTGAGAGGATAAAGAAAGGCAATATTTGGACACGCGAGCCAACACGGAGCAGTGGGCCACCCGGCTGCGCATTTCCAGGAGCTGAGCGTAGGCATCGGACGTCGAAGCGAGTTGGAGGTCACGGGGCAAACGCGAGAGCGGCGACGCACCTGGGTAACGTAATACATCCGACGTATCTTCACGCTGAGGTTGTATTCAAGTAAGTATAAGCAACATTTTTTTTAATTTATTTCTTCTCGTTTGACCAAAGGTCTTTCGAGGGGTTTCGGTTTTACATATTGACATTTTGGGATTTGGGCTTTCCTGACAAATTGAGATTAGATACTCTGACTCGTTTAATTCGTTGGTTTGCTTCTAGAAGCAGCTGGGATTTATTTTTGATTTTTTTTGGAGAGGGGGGTAGGTTGTTAGGATTGCCCTATCGAGCAATAGGAAGGGAACGTGAAAGATTCTATTTAGATACGGGATGATATTATTGGTTTAGGGAGGTTTAAGCATGTCTTTGGGAAATTTGGATTTGATTCGGCTTGGGATGTTTGCTGTTCGACCTAGGTGAAATTTCAGGGTGGAATGAGATGAAGGAAGGGAAGAATAGAAATTATTTGCTACTTTTTTAATGTGTTCGAGCACTGTTTCCATTTGGAGTTCTCTGTGAATTTGTTGGTTAGGTATAAACCATGGAGCTTATAAGCAACTGAGAATTTTATTATTTGAACTCATGGAAGAGACGTGTAAAATAGTAAAAGATCAAATAGGACAAGTAAATGATTAAAGAGTTCTTTCTAACTATTTAAATGTTGAATCAATCTTTCCTTTCGGAAACTGTACTCAAGTATTGAAAGCTGTCACACGTAAATGATTACTGATTCACGGATGTGTGTAAACACAATTATAAGGTGTTACACAAATGTAAAATACTTTGTTACCTAATGAAAGTTGTAATAGTAGTGTGGAGCACCCAAGAAAGTGATTAAGAGTAAGGAGAGGTGTACTTATTAGTAGACATCATCCACCTTCATCTTGTTTTCGTGATTTAAAGGTCTCAATTTAAAAGAGAGTATCTTCAGAAATTATTCAAATCCGTCAAAATTTTAAATTTATTTTATATTTGTAATTAAAGAAGGTATTGGATTTGTGTAACAGTCATTAAATGTGTGTATATTGGAATATGTTAGTTATGTAAGAATTGTTCTTTCCAGGAAAGATTTCAATTGAAATATTTTTTTGTATATCCTTTTGTGACGCGAAGAGGAGTATAGTGAGATTATAGTATATTTTGTAAATAATATTGAGGTTTATTTTGAATGACATTGGTGATCCTATTAGTGCAGGCAACCCATGTCCCCGAGTCTCATAAAATTATAATTTTATTTGTGGTCAACTGTCACAAGTGACTGAGCTAATTTCTTGTAGAGTGAATTTAACCTTCCACTCCTAGGCTTAGTCATACTAGGCAGCTAAGACAAATTCAGTCGCTGAAAGAAAATTCCAGCGGCCAGTTGCTCTGATCGATAGTTTTCTGTGGTTTCTCCGATTACCAGGCGAATGCCTGATAGGTATCCTAACAAACAGGCCGTGGACCGCGCGCAATCTTTTCTTCCTCTTCCTTGCCATATCCTCATCTCTTACTTTCACACACACACGCACTGCCATGTCGCATTTGTTAGGAGAGGGAGGTTAGAGCGTGTGCTTGCTGGTAGGAGCTCGTGGGAACTCTTAGAAAGAATCCAGCCAGCGGGAAAGATCTGCGCCGCCTCCCGCGATGAAACTGCACCACACTTACGGGACTAATGACCTTACCGGTCGACGAACCCGAAATTACTTACAATCAAACAATTCAACTACACAAGATAACAGATTCCGTCATGGCTACAATTTCATACATTTAAAATAACCACTTTGCTTCTATTTTCAGCTACTTAAAAACATTAGACACATTTTCAATTCTTCCGGGTCAGTCCAAGCAAAAACGGAGTCACATATGCACATTCTGTAATTATTCGAATTTACTGTGGATCCAGTAAGGAACTTCCAGCTTGCATTTCATGGTTTCATGCAAAATTCTATCATCAGTGATTTGTCTTATTAAGATTCATTACGAAAATCAGCGCCGCCAGTCGCTCCCAAGCCTTCACGGGCGTGCGGGTTAGGGCAGTGAAAGCTGTTTCCTCGCGCGTCCTTATCAATCGGCGTGGGCGGTTCGCTCTCACGGCATGCCGTGGGCCCTCGCCGAATTTTGGCAAATCGCCCACAGGTTTTCAGTGCCTGAGGCCATTTGAATCCTCGAAGCTTCCAGACCATTTCAAATACGCTCGTTTCATTGGTCGGTTGGGGATCACTGCTATTCACAAGCCCAATTCCGCTTGCCTCCGTGCACTGGCGCAGAGCAAGATGTTTTAGAGAGCGTACGATTCCGGGCCTTGCCATCTGCGTTGAGGCGCTCCTGCATAAACCTGCCTGGCGAGAGGCCAGGGCCGGGCCCCTCCCTGCTCAACTCCGAACGGCCGCCCAGCTGCGCGCCACAGGTCGCTCTGGCGGGGACGCTTCTGCCGATGCGGCTCCACCGTACACTGCCCCGCTGCAACGTGCCGTTCTAAAGGATGTCAAAGGATCGGGGCCCAAGGCTCACGTATTGGAGAGTACGCATTCGGTTTGGTTGATAGGCGTAGATCGCTTTAAAGAAACCTAAAACAAGTCAGGATCAGAACACGGCTGATTTGTGACACGGCACTCGCGAATACAAGTACATCTGGGGCTTAGTGCAGGGAAGGTCAATGCCAATGTTTAGTGATTTTAGGTTTGTATGGCCTATGTGAGTTTTTAAGGCTCTTCTTTTACTACAAAAAGGGACAAAGTCGATTCTATCTCCGAACTTCACATTTTACATAGGATTAAGATTATTTTGTCATTTTGATGGTGTAAGAAAACCCACCCATTGTGAATACTGAGCTTGGCCTTTCTTGCTCGAAGCCACAGATATACTTGTCTTGCGAGGTCTTAGCTCCTCGATTGCCAAGAACGACTTCTGCGACTGCTCTCCTCTACACCAACATCTGTGAACTTCTCTTTTTCGTCTTAAAACTCTTTCATACTCTCACGGGAGTAATAATGTATGTAGGAGTAAAACAGTTGCAGGGATTTGATTGCTTGTTTCTTATAAACGGTACAAACCCACGTCTTTTCTAAGAGTCTTGAATAATAAAGAGGCAATGTGTTTTCCCTGCCAATTAGGCAAGAATCCGCGTTACGACCAAAACTCGGCGAGATGCTCAGTGGCGCTGAGTAAATTTCCAAACGAGCAAGCGGGTGAGTGGCTTAAAATTCTCGGAATCTCAGGTGTGCACTGAGCTCTGCCTTGCGAGGGAGAGCGACATTCTCCTTGCGGGGAATTCGTACGCAGAGAGCTTCCTTTGCACTCATATCTGAGACACACCGTTTGTTATAATGCCAGGTCAAACGGACTTACGTTTCCATCAATTGCCGCTCGACCTACTTCCTTAATGAAACGGGAGAAATAGCTTGATGCTATGGGGACACTGTCCGCTTGATGGATGATTTCGCACTCCCCTAATGGGTAAAGGTGAGGCCAAGTGGGGAGTCGTGTTGTTCGGCAAAAGCTTCGAATGTCAAATGCCGTTCAGCCGACGCCCCCATGAACTTGAAACCGAATTTATATTCTAAGGGCTAAATACAAAACAGCCTTAGAACGTTTTCGAAATTCCCAAAATATGGCTCTATAGTTTTTTGTTAAATGCTGTTCTTTTATATTGTAAAGGAGTTTAATAGAATAGGGCAATTTACATGTTCTTTTAAAACTCTAATTTTTCGAAAATTGCAAAAATCCAAACTTTTTTCGGCGTCTTCCTACAACTACAATTACAAAGATAGAGATTTTTACCTTAATGAAATCTGTTCCTTAAAGATATATTTGAAAATAAGGTTACGTACAATTTTTCGAAAATTTGAGTACTTTTCGCGTAAAATCGCGATTTTTCAGGTGACGAAGTAATGCATGAATTTACCAATAAAGCTTATTACTAGAGAGCAGATTTTTATGATTTTGCATTCTTTGTCAGCATAAATAAGTGAAATTTCTTGACGTTTGATTAGAATTGGATGCTATGTAGATCTGTACAGCGGTTCTGCAAGGGAACTTACATGAAAACTTTCATTTTCATTGCATACTAAACACTAAAATACAATTTTTAAAAAATTGTTAGGCTTAACGGTTAACAAAAGCAGAAACGTAGTTTAAATTCAGATGACAAAACTATATGTTTTGTAAAAGTTCGAGTAAATTTAAAAAGCGTGAGTACAAACGGGAATAAATGCGAGTAAATATTACATGAATGGTGATGAAGAAAGTGGAATGTGCGATGTCGTAGTTAACAAAAACTGTTTTAATCCTATTTAACGTCAATAACAAGAACTGAAAATTCCATTGAGAGATAAACTGGAGTGAATGAACGACAAACTTAAATTGGTACTCCTCCTAGTGTCACTGGTTATTACTCATCAACTACTATTTTTTTTAAGTGCATGACTCCGTTTAAAGATCTAACATCTAGCGATAAATTACATTGAGAAAGGAAACACTGTCTATTGGAACTGTAGAACAGATTCGATAATAAAAAACACTGCCATTTTCAAAATTTAACAGGTATCAAGGAAAAACACAACTACATACTGTTTGTAAATACACGTCCATCTATTCTAGAAAAAAGTTTAAAAATTGTAGCTTTTTTCCAGTCAATTTATAAAATGTCAGAGAGAATTCATATAAAGTACGCTCACAAATTAAAATTTGATAAATATATTTGTAACGGCAAACTGACCTATTTTTCAAGATTCAGCTCAAAAGCGTCTAAACTGGCAGTGGCATCTACCTCCCGATATTTCAACCACCCTGATCGGATCCCGAATTCCGGATACAAAATTACTTGTATTCCCACGCCACCTTTAGAAATCTTAACTATCTCTGACGCATCATTAATATTTTTAGTCGTCACGTGTTTGAAGTTATAACTAAAAAGAATTTTGAACACGGATATAATGGTCTAAAATTCGAAAACGTATTGATGAGGTGATTCCAATATTTTTCACACCTTTAGAAGTCAAAAAATTAAAACGGGATTGCTGCGACCATTTTCAATACATTTTCTTTAACAATCATAAACACATAGATAATAATTTCATTACCCTAAACTTAATTTGTGTCTTCTCTAAATCCTGTATCATATCCAGAACGTGCAGCTACGTCACAAGTGATGAACAGAAGAAATACAATGGTAACCTGGTAAAAGGTTTTGTCATTGAAATTGTGACTCTCGTTCGTAAATATGCATTACACATGGAAATATACAGCTATATATAACTAGTGGTGCCTCGTAATCGCACAGATTTTCTCGCATCTGTTAGTTTTCTTATCTCTTTCCACCAGGCTACCTGTACGGTACGCCCTACCCCCCTCTTAGCTGCTACCAATTGGCACCTAAACTACATTTTATCTGTTTTTCGGTCCACTAATTTTGGAATTAAAATACTAATCAAGAATATTATAGAATATTAAACGTGGTTCTATATCCATTTTTTTAGTGGGACGCAGTCTCGAGAAAATGTCGAGTGAACACTTCTAAAAAATGCTAATTTTCACAGAAAAGTTAGGAGCCTTCAGAAACTAAAGAAATAATTTGAAGCTCTTGTCATGAAACGTTCCCAAGCATCAAACGTTTCCTAATATAAGTATTACCGACGTGAGAGATATTTCAAAAAACGTACACATGTGTAATATTCGAAAAATCAAAAGAAATCATCCAATAGTATTCAGTGCATGATGTAATACCCGCAGACATGTTTTTGCAAAATCGTGTTTCTAAAATGTCCTTTGTTTCAATGAAAATTATGCATACAAATCAAAATTATTGTTATTATGATTATCAATAATAACAAAAAGAAAAAAATAGATAAAATGTAAAATAAAATTTGTTATAAAATGTTGAGAATAACACATTTATATAATCATATACATTTAATTGACATCGGGATCAAATGTTTTTAGACATTTTCTCTCATGACGTCTCCTCCAAACAGGGGCTGAATTCGACCTAGATGACCCACTAATGTCAAAAATCCTACCTGAGGAGTGGGACCCAAGGCCCTTGCGGTCAGAGGCCCTGCAGTGACATCCCTCGATGCCGTGAGTTACCCCAGCCCTTCTTGAAACGCGGAGCTTTCCGAGCAGACAACCCTCGCCCGCGCCTCCTGCTGCCTTTGCCGAGCGCTACCTGCGCCCTCGCTCGCTGCGCCAGCCCGATTTTCCCGATTTTTGCCCGCGCGAAGGGAGATCACGATCTGCCCCGATATCGGTTCGGTTGTAATCTGCGAGTCGCTGCGCGTGTATCCGTCGCTAACGACCGGAGCCTCGATAAATGTTTGCGCTGGAGATATTTGCCCCGATAAGCACCGACTACGGCCTGAAGCGGCGGTGGCTTTTATCGTGTGCGCCGCTCTGAAAAGGCGCGTCGAGATATTTGCGCAGCGGTCGCACGGCCGGCGCTCGCTCCGCTGGCTGCAGCCGCTGTGCGCGCCCAAGTGGCCCGGCAGCGGCGAAAAAGTGGGCGACCCCCCCTCCCTAATGCTCACTTTCAGATTTCAATGCCGCCACTATCAATACCACGTACGAACGATAAGGAAAGGGCTTTTTGCATTTCACCCTTTTCGTAAACAGTTACATTCATTTCCCTTGAGCTGATAACGAAGAATAACCGGCTAAAATTGCAGGATAGTTTATAATCACAATGCAATAAATAAAATAGTGGGCCTACAGCATGACATACTTCTCGCATTGTTTTGAAATTTTGATTTTTCAAAAATTCAGGGAGTTCAACGAAAATGAGTTCCGCATCAGTATTTTAAGCATCCCTTCTTCTATCCGTGAAAATTGTTTGAAGAAAACATTTGGAGAGTGGAGTTTTGGAGATGTTTTCAAAACAAAGACAATTAAGCCGCTCTTCAAAAAAGAAACAAAAATTAAATTAAAAATTATCGGTCAATTTCTTTTGTCAATTTAAAAAAATTTACATTTTATGTAGGAATGAAAACATTTATGAGAAATTACAAAGCGTTTTCATATTGCCATCATCTAGAAAATCGAAATCAACAGAATATATTTTATTTCCATGAAGATGTCGTTTCATCCGTGGATCAACATGATGCATCAATTGGAATATTTTTTGAACTTTTGAAAGCTTTTGACACCATTGGTCATAAATAACTTGTAAAATTACCATCATATGGAGATTGTCATGTTTCTTTATATTGTTTTTGTTAACTCCTTAAACAACATCTCAGACAGTGAGATATACACTGCTGGTGTGTTAGAACATTACTTATCTTTTCAGGTGAGCAGATCAAACCAAAAAACGGTACATTGCGACATTTTCTCGAATACAAAACGAAACAAAATGGGACAAATGATGCATTGGCGCCTTTTCTCGGCTATCAAAAGATATTTAATTATTTTTATTTAATTATTTTTATTTTATTTATATTTATTTTATTATATTTAACTATTTCAATATTGTTGGGTTGGTTGTATTTATATGAAATAGAGTGATTATCAGCCTCGATGTTTGATAAGGAAACTTTTTGACTAAAGAGTAGCAAAAAGTGAAGAAAAACAATGTCAAAAATCATTATAATGGAACATTAAAAACAAAAAAAAATATATGTTTCATTTGCAGTTTTATTCATTATAAAGATGGCCCATATTCCTCAATTAGTATTGCTTGCCCAGTCGTATTGCATCTCATTGAAGCAGAAGGTTTGGATTGCTGACCTTTTGGATAACGATATCGATAGCGGTAAAGCATACACAAGCTCAAAGGCTGCGATATCTCATGTTCCCTTCCTCGAACCATCACTGAATCTCTCCCTTCTTGATTTCAATAATCTGTGAAACATTCTTGTTGAGTGGTACATGCTCTACTCGCACTTACGTTTTTATGAATTAATCCAAACTCGACGGAATATATTAAGATAACTTTAAAACTGTTGACGGCACTTTATGCTGATTATTCATTGTCACAAAAAGTGAACATTTTGGCGTCCCGTTTTGCTATAAAAAATATGGGACAGGGACTCAAGAACAGGAACTGTCCAGGCTAATTCGGGGCGTCTGGTTAGGCAGAGGCCATAATCTCGGTACAGAGCTGTTTACTCTGTTTTGCTGTCGGCCGTCGGTGTTCTTAGGTGGCCCCAAAATTATCTGAGATACCAAATATCTAGTTGTATACACAATGAGATTGATTTCAGAGATATCTAGATCTCCATCTGGGTCCCGTACCGTCATTTAAGACAGAGTTCGCTGTCTCTACCAGTCTACTAACTTCGGCACTTTCGCATATTCTCCTCAACGGTGTACGAGATTTGAATGGAAGTTGACGAACTCTTTCTATTTTGCATGGAAGAAGATTTCGCATCTTATCCGTATCCTTTGATTCATTGCCAGATGAAGTTTTACCGCATTGTAAAGAGATTAACTAGACCATCGTTTTCAAGTTCTGCGTGTTTGTTATGTGGGTAGTTCAATCGAAGAAAAATTTCCGCATTTCCCTGAATGTCAGCAAGTTGTTCTGCTCTGAATTTCTACATCCGAGAATGGGCCGTCACTGACTGGCAAGCTTCTTTGAGCCAATGGTAGGTTTCATATCTTGGCTCCTCTCTCTCCCCATTTATTATTATTATTATTATTATTATTATTATTATTATTATTATTATTATTATTATTATTATTATTAGCGCATAGTCCATTTCTGACCACTCTACACGTTCTCTTCCCAGCCCAGTCCTATTCTATCCTGGAGAGAGATAAACGTGTATCATTGTGGAGAATAGCTTTTTGGCTGTATTCCTTGGTAAAACAAGATTGTTAAGCTCTGAGTTATTCATTATGAGGTGATAGAATAATGATGAGATATGATCTTGGCCTCTTGGAGTCATCCCAGCATTCACCTGCATGACCGAGAGAAGCCACGAAAACCCCGGTCAGGATACCCGACCCTGGAATAGAATCCTGCGCGCTACGCCCTGAGCCACTTCGCTCGATGTTTATTGATTATAAACATTAACATATTTTAAGTTGTATTTGGTGCGCCCATTGGCGTCTGCCGTCCCAGACGCAGGTCCCTGTGCACGCCCCTGAGCTTGGTCAAGTTGTACCGGCCACGCCCACTCCGCACCGAGAAGGACCGCCTCCGCCGATGGACAGGGCGGTGCAGAAAGCATCGCGGCGCGTTAACGACCCGAATTTGGAGCCTCGTTTGTTCGCCAACAGCCCGCTCCGCCTCGAAATTCCCGTTTTCTTTTCGCAAACGCGTCCTGAAACAGTTTGTGGATAAAGAGATAAAGGGTTAAAGTACCCGAAAGCATATGTGCATTTACTGTAGCGGACTTTTGGAAACGTACCATGTTGGACGGAAATCACAGGAAGTAACACATTGAATAATTATTGTGACGGAAAAAGGAACGTTGGGCAATTTGAATTATTTGTATTTCTCTTTGGAAACACGCATTGACACTGTTGAAACGTCACACGAAATGCTAATTTTTACAGTTTCATCACATATAAATATTTTTTCTATTAAAGAGCGAGAGTATGGTTTATAGAATTATGATAATGATTCTACGACAATGTATTCTAAGATATTAAATTTCACAGCAGGAACCGAAGAATGTCAAATATCTGTTTGCGCAAATTATACTTACATACATTATAACAGGGTAAAATGATATTGATGTTTCCGTATAAATGAAAATTACACGAAGAACAAAATGCGTAATGGATATTCGGAAATGTAATTTCCAGAAGAATCCTTCAAAAGCGCACGTGATGTGTGTAATGCACTTACGAATTCAGAAAAAAAGGTTGTGTGTTTGCGTAAGCAGGGTTATTGGAACCTTCAATGCCTGGAAAACGTCGCGCCCTAAATGTTGGAAACACTTCGGTAATCGTTCAGTGATCTTCGTCGGGTTTGTAGATAATATCTTTGTTCGACTTTTATATAGTATTGCAATTTATAAAAATATAGGTAAATATAATACATTTACGGTATGTAAATAGTATAGTAATAAAAATGAACTAAAGGAAAGTAATACATGTGTACAAAATATTAGTAAAGAATTTTCCCAGTAATAGCTTCTGGAAAAATCTGCGCTGTTGTGTATAAAACGCGCTAAGAAAATAATGAGAGTTTTGTACAGTTTACAAGAATTTATAAGAAAGATTAAAACAAAATTAAGAAAAATTTATACATATGAATAACAAATTGATCGCATTGTCTAGAGAAAACTTCTGTTTATATCGAAGTCGAAAGATGTGAATCTTCGCAGATTATGATATAAAGAAAACAGAATGCACAAATGCAACCTGCAGCTCTACCTCCACAAATACGAAGCAGTGTGTTCCAGCTTTTAAAGATTTTCAAGTCCTTAAAGGGTCACGAGTCAATCATGTAAAGGAAAAATAGTGTTTGAACAAACCTGCAAAGAAGCCAGAAATTGCCGCTGGAATTTGAAAGCAAAAACATGGGACCTTTCACAAAGCCGTCAAACTCTGGGGCATTTCACGTCTTCTATAATGTACTCGGCAAATATGAAGTAATCTTTTAGTAAAAACAACTACAATATGACACATAAAAGACCAAAACTGTATCGAATATGCTTGTTAAATGCTTTGATTTGTATTAATGTTATTTGTATTAATTATTTGAAAACTACAAAGGCTGTATATGCTCCTGAAAAATGTCTAGTGGTTTGGAAGTTAGGGATAATGTTCCAGCAATATGACCTTGCGATTTCACATGTTACTCTTTCTACTTTCAGTAGTCATTGGACAGAACAAGATTAATTTGCTTTAGTTTGTAAAAAAGTGCCACCCTCTGCAATGAAGATTGCAGCAACCTTAAAGAATTAATTGTAAGGCTAACAAAAATTACTCCTCCCAAAAGTTACAGTTTCCTCTGTTTTAAATCCAATCGTTAAGATAGATCGATACCTAAAGTAGTAAGTCGATAACTAAAACGGAAGAACCAATGAAAAGTTATCTTCAACAGTACGAAGGAAATAGAAAAACAACTTTAACAACTTATTCATGAACAAAATTTGAATTAGATGGACTGAGATTTTTTATTCTTACCACAGAATAAACAAATTATTTGGACAATATAATTGCTGTGAATATTTAACCTTTCATGTCAATGTGACCTGATAAGCTTGATAAAATAAAATCGTGACCTGATAAAATTGAATATTTGTGAAAAAATGTAACATTTTTACATGATTATTCAACATTTAATACTGATTTATGACGGTTTAAATTACATTCGTAGAAAGTACTGTACCATAATTACTCTACTGTTAATATGGTTTTAATTATAATCAACACACATAGAATTACTCACAATTTTCGTTATTTTATGCTTGTTTTTCTCGACTTACATCTCGCTACAGTTAAAGTAAATATTTTATTTTTACGTTATATTCCTTCACCTTTATTTAAGTGCACATTCTACGTGGAATATTTTAATATAAAGTTACGTAAATCAGTTTAAACTCGTTTGTAACAATATAAAATGTCTGGGGATAAAGTAAAAATTATATTTATAAATCTCAGGACTTTAATGGAGACATTTTCCAGGTAAACTCGATACCTCGAACGTGTTCCTCTAAATGAGGTTCACAAGGAATGAGAAACCTGCAGGGAAGCGGTGCATTATTAAAAACGTCTTTTCGGCAGTCCACGGTACGGGAACAGAACCAGTGGCTCAGAGCGCAGCCGAGGCGCTGCCTGCGCATTCGGGAGGGCCGGGTTCGATCCCCGTGCCGCCATCCTCACCGGGGTTTTGTTTTCCCCTCGATCTAGGAACCTTGACCTAGGATCTAAGGGCGCCGAGGACAATTGCCCTCGACGCGGGCAATTGTATTCAATGGCAAATACAGACGCCGGGGAACACGTGGAGAGCATGCGGGTAATTACTACCTCATTATTAATTTTAGAGCTAAATTGAGAGTAAAAATCCCTCTACTTCCCACATTTCGAAGTGGGCGGAATAAACTTGAACCTTTTGACCTGACCGATACAGGATTTGCCACGGGGTTGTCGCTGTGGACTTACCTCGTTCTATATTGTGACCCGCAGTGTGATTCCCGGTGACGAACGAAGAAAGGTTGAGTGAATAAACAGCTCTTATTGAAGCGCTCTTCTGTAATAAAAGACCGTGAGGAGACATAAAAAGTTTATTGGAAAAGCAAATGGCGTGTTCGGGTGTTAAAAATGGGACATGAACTACATACATACATGAGATACAAAGGGAAATAAACTTGAGAAAACACACTTTCGGTTTGCGGTTCGTTGGAGATAATTCACATAGAAGTGTTTAACACATTTCGTAGTAGTGCAGTCAATAAGCTAGTGATATCAAGGCATACTGATACACGAAATCCATTTTACTTTGATTAAAAAATTCTGTTCTGCTCACGCTACGACGCACTGTATGCTTGGGGCATCTGTTTCCGCCCTCATTGGCCTCTGCTCAACTCCCTGGCGCCAGCAGTCACCCCAACGATCGCTTCGTGGGGCTCGGGAGGCCAGCTGTGCCAGAGTGTCACAGAGAGCCGTCTTTCTTTGTATTCGTATGCGGTGTCCATACGACGTTGTGCAGAGATTGCTGGCAGTAAGGATTCTCTTCCAGATTTGTAGAATAGTTTCATGTTTTATAATGCATTAGTGCATGACACCGTCGTAGGATGAAATATTAAAACGCATAAAATTAATAGAATCATTTTAATTATGTGTACGTTCACGTAGACTAGAAGTAACCAATTCCATGAATTCCGCGGTGTTTCTGATTTCATTTACTAGCTGAAACTTTTCTCTTTTGAATCCAGTTGTAAAATTTTGACCGAACTTGACCGATTAATAATTATACAGAGTTAACTTGTCGAGCCCGTGTGACCGCCAAATATGACTCGATAAGTTACGCCCTGAGAACGGGAACTGCTTTTACAATGCAGTTCACAGCGAAAACTCTTTGACTTCTTTACTAAAAAAACGAACTTACTCAACATTATAAACAAGAAAAAATTAATATTTTTAATTTTTGTTATGCATTATTACTATTTACTAATATTAAATTAATATAATAATTTCGTTCATATTACATCTTCTGGACTAGATTACACTTAATTTAATTTAATAAATTATGTTACATATAAATAATATTTACATCTTACCAAAACTTGTCCTCAGGAAGGGTGTATGAACACGCTGGACGAAAGGTCAAACGCAAACGCAATATCAAGAAAATTCTTCGTACATTTTTAAATGTTTAAAATTAAACCAAAAATGCAATTGATCGGAAAGTAATATTTATTTCCATAACTCTTATTTAACTCTCTACTTTCTTATGTACGTTACAAACCAACAATTGTTTCAATTACATAGTTATAAAATGAGAATTATATGTTTACTTAAGGAAATAATTCTATAACTACAGTTTGGATATAAACAAGAACCGCATTTAAATTCAATTCAGAAAAAATGGCTCTGAATGTAGAGCGTCCCAAACAGAATTATGGTAATAGCAAGGACTGTAATACAACAAGATGCTATTTTGTGAACCCTACAGAATCTGTAGTAAAACGGGGATAGATGAGGGCATAATTAAGAAATTTGGAAAAATGTAATAGTCGATGTCTAATGGATGCACCATCAGCACTCCTGTTTGACAGTACGCACGGGAAACTGCCAAAAATGTTTCCAAAAATCTACAACTGTGCACAATGTTTTAATACTGGTTTTGAGAATAATTTCTTCTGCTCTACTGCCCAGTTTCCATGTATCACAAGTAGCACACGAATCACGTACTAATGATATAAGGCGGGGCGGAGGAGGATTCTCGCGAAAATGTTCAAGATTGCACTCAATCCAGGACATGTTCAATCGCCGATTGGTCTCTTCATTTCCTAGTTGAGGGATCTTTTCAAAAGAAAGTTAAAATTTTTAAACAAAGATGCTTTGTCCCATTTGTTTGAACCCGATATTACTGAAGTGAGAAATGTGTTCTAGTGGAATTGTACTCTCCCTTTCCTGTTCTTCGGTCACTCTAGATTAATTTTCTCTGTCAGAGGGCACATGATGGTATTAATACCGTGCTTGTTAACGCCATATGTTATCAATTAATATGTAAGCAATCCCTACGCTTTTCCAAAGTCAATATTGTGAATTGATAAAATTTAAACAAGTTTCTTTAGAAAAATATGTATTTATTTTCACGGAAATAACCAGTGCATTATTCTGGTACTATCACCCGGCTTCTTTAAGTTGTGAAGATAACCCAAAATAACTTTGGTCGTCATAGACATATTGTAGCTTGCAAAGGGTTTTGCCACGAAATCGCCAAAATTTTCCACTGTGTGTCGCGTCGTCACATTAAACTAGTATAAATTATTTGATTATGATGAACATTTGAGTCCTATTATTATGTAGATGAAATCAATACTTAAGTTCCTAAATATAGATTACTATTATAATATTTTTAAGTCTGACTCGCAAATAATTTGTATTTTAATTTTGCAAATGGCCCCGTACTCGATTAAAATCTAGTATAAAGCCATATCTAGTTCCCGAAGGGTCGAGATATGTCATCGGTAAGGGACGGGATATGTCGCTTGTTAATTCTCCCTTTGAGATCAGCCTGTGGATTTCCCTGATATGCCGATGCGAGGAATCCATTATCGTTATTGCGCGTAATCAATAATGCATGGGCCTTCAACGGGCACTGAAATTCCTATGCTTAACGGGAATTGGATCGAACTCGAGTTTCGTCAGAATACAAGTAGTTTCCAAATCATAAATACTCACTGCAGAATTATAATTAGGTAGAAAAAACAAATTAAAGCACGACGATAAAATTCGAAATAAGCAGTAACACAAATATTTTCAATTTCCAAAACAATTAACATGTCGGCCATTCCATGTTAAGTGGTCTAATTTTTATGAAGTGCCCTGGTCGTACATTACAAATTTTAATGGGGAGTCTTGAAGGAAATTTTGTGAAGTTGTGGCTGCTTTTGTGGACGTCTTCGTAATTGACAGCAACAATGTCGTGAAATAGTACGGCTATAAGATTTGAAACATGCCCCAAAGAGATGAGTATTGTCACAAAAATGCTCTAAGTATAACACACAGATACTGTGTGTTATACTTAGACATATGATACTGTGTGAGATACAGACACTGAGAAAAGCGTAAGAGCAATCAATAAGTGAACCAATCGAGACGCAGGTCTTAATCTAAACTACTCCTGGAAACCTCTATTACCCCAATCAGCGAATTTCCGGGGGCTGTTCAACGCCGTCCGACCACGCGGACGGCTGTTCCGGGTTGGGCCCCACCGAGAGCCAATCAGAGGGAGCCCTCCGCCAACCATGGCGCCTGCCCCACCCGAGCAGCCGAGCCCGGGCGCGAAGCACCGCGCATAACATTTTTTTAAAAAATATTTTTATTTTTATTTAAAATCAATGATATTTATTGTAACTAAAACGAGCACAAAGAGGAAAATGTAAGTAGTTACAAGTTTAGTTTATAAGTAGTTTATATAAGGTACAGCCCTCATAAAGCTTCAAAAGCCAAATAGGCTGATGCGTTAATTGTATACCCCAATTTGTATATCCTTTTTTTTCATTTACGTGGTATTATTTGATGCAAGTTAAATTTTCAATAGTAGTTTGGAAGCTGTGCATACCCCATGCGAACATTTAGGTAACTTCACATAACTATTTGTTATGTCAGTTGCAGACGCTCGGGAACTGGGTTTACTCCCTACACGGGGACAAACGTTTCTTCACCTACTTCAACCACAGAATGCCAGATACGAAGCCTATGCTAGACTTTCTCATACGAAATAAAGATGCTAAATAGCCGCAACTGAACATCGGGAGAAATCTCGAACGCATTAAAAATATTTTGATTCATTTCGGAGGAGGAAACGAAAAAGAAATGGAATACATTAAAGGACTCTTTTAGAAGAGAGTTTAAGAAAAGATTGAGAGTGGATGTTCCTCCAAAATGTGGCGATGCAGATGTGATTATTTTGATGCAATGCTTTTTTAAAGAGATGTAATGGAGCCTCGATAAACAAGCAGAAATATCTTAATAGCCTATGGATATAACTCTTCAAAACGTTGAAGAGTCTCCAATAGTATTTTCAGATGAGGCTTCTTCACAAATTGACCTATTATAGTAAAAGTTTGTTACTGTATTTATTGCTGATAAATATAAATAAATCAATGTTTTATGTTAAAATACAGTAACTTAAAGTACAAAATATAGTAAAGTTTTAGACCTCGTCAATTATAATAATTAACATAGAGAAAAATTATGCTTTTACACTGTGAAATGAACAGAGAAAAATGTTTTTTGTATGTGCATTTCATGATATTGTAAATTTAAGTTTGGTACCATCTTGTGTTGGCACTGATGAAGTCTGAGTACCTGGCAGCTGAAATGTTTAAAACTCAATTGGATTTTTGTTTTGACTTGCTGCAATCGAAAACAAAACTTTGAATAGTACATATGCAAGAGTCACTCTCATTACTACGTAAGAAAAACCACAATATATTATAATTGTTGCACAGATTTGGAACAATTTCTGAAGCCTTTATAGCTTGAACCCGCTGTCGCAGATGGTGATGTGGCATAAGCCAGGTTCCAACTATGTTCACGAAAAGGGAGGACACTTGATATGATACAAAGAACATGCAATTTTTACGTGAAATAAATAAAAACGATATGACTCATATATTTAAAAGTTATAGATTACATTAATTAATATTTAATATTTTATAAATAATAAACTTTCTTTAATATTTACATATTTACAATTAATTTCATAAATGAAGCAAAGAAGATAACCTGTCTGATATGTTGAACCTCATATGTATGTTGATAATAATGCTGAAGTTGCATCCGAGGGCTCTGTGTATACAGTTCTGTTGTTAGTTTATCCAGCTGCGTGTACGCGTATTTTTGCGTCTCCGTTTTATTTTATTTGCTGGACAGAGACATTACGTCGCATGCGTGTGTTGTGTGTGTGTGTGTGTGTGTCAGCATTCAAAAAAGGATATTTACGTGTTTTATTCTAAATTAAACAATAAACGTTACAACGTAGCAGGTGTGAGTCGTGTAAACGACAACAAATATTAAAAATCTGTAAAAAGGAGGACATTTAAATAACAAAGGAGATCGAGAGGACAATAGACTTCAATAGAGGACTGTTTTCCCAAATGGAGAACTGTTGTCAACACTAGAAAAAAGTTACAAAGACCTCACCGAGACCTCAACAAACAAAACGGAAAATGCAACCAGAAGAGAAAAAAATCATTGGAGCAGGCACTTTTGTCTCTTGAAAAAAGAAAATTAAGTCTTTGAGAATTCGGAGAGAAATAATGATGTTGACAATGATTAAATATAAATAAATGATCTGTGATGATGGATTAAACGCTGTCGTTTGTCAATTGAATGGGTGAAAACCAGAACGATATAAGTGGCATTTTATAAATTCTGAGAAATCTTTAAACTTAAGTCAATATGACTGTAAAGTAGTAGCACTTTGTTTCATCATTAAAACTACGGCACTTCAATTGTTCATTAAAACCGCGAATATACATTGCAACTGTAATATAGCTGAAAATGAACACGTTTTTCTCTTAATTTATAAAATGTGAGACACCGTTCTGGCTTTCAGCCATATAATAAATCAAATCATTAACACTGTTTATGAAAATATGCAAACATTTGTGCATTTAGGTCTTCCATTTTACGTAATAAATGGAAGAGTACAAAAATAAAATCGCATGTGACACATTAACATACATTGAGTACCTTATACAATTTCAATCATGTTTGATGAGTTAATAAGCATTGTTAGTGTAATTGCACATGTTTTCTTGAGTTGCATATCTTACGTCTCTTACTAATGTATAAGTTTCTTCCTTTAAATGTTTTTATGAATGATGGAATTCACCATATGAATGCCTTTCTGGGTATCTGCGGTGGGTCGATGAACGTTTTCGCCGTCGCAGCAACTTCAGCGCAAAGCAGGAGCTGTCGCAGCGTCCCGTCGCCTACGTAGGACTCCAATCGCAACTCACCGTCGGTTGCAGCCCACGTAGGACGCGGCCTAAGCACAATCCAGGTCCAAAGCGTTAATAAGGGTCTTATTCATGGACGTGACTTAAATCGAAGGTTACCTAGGTGTACTTCGAGAGCAGAAGTAAACTGTCGAACAAATGGGATTCGTAGACAAAGCTTTCACAAAGTAACCTAGACATTTCACAGTTTTCAGATTTGTGTCAGCCATCATTTAATTCTTTTTGGTATTCTGAGTTGTTTCGTCAACAGAAATCAGGCAGAAGTACGTGCAATTCCGTGAGTGCAGCAGCGTACCCTATTGTCTGCAGTGTAATTATTTATAACTTAATAAATCCATTTGATTTAAATATGACCATACGATTTGTACTTACTCAATTAGTACTTGAACGTTAACTACGGGAACATTTCGTGTCAAATAACCCCCTAAAAGTCGCAGAAATGTCATGAGGGCCAGTGAAGCCGATGAGAAAGGTTAATAAGGCTGACGAGAGACGGCCACCGCCCGTCGGCCGAGGCCTACGCGGGCTGTCGACCCACAGGGCTGGGCAGGAATGTTCTCTGAAACTGTCGCAGCTGCATAACTAAGCGAGTGACTAGGAAAGCAATAAGAACTCTGAAATTGGCTTATTTAGACACACTTCCCGATGGGATGCATAGATCGGCTCGCGACAAGGGATTGCCAGAATGCGTCTGCCTCACCAATTTACCGGATATAACTCTTTCAGCTGCAGGTCTTCGCGAAGTGAAATACGTTTGTCGTAGTGACATACAATACATTGCCTACAGAGTTTTATCATGATAGTTGATTCAACCTCTTGGCTTACTTTGTTATTACTTTACAATAATCCTTTTCTTTGAGTATGATTCTTACGTTATGGAGATATTTTTCAAGTGCTGAAAACTTTGTTTTATTTTTACATAACATTTATGTAAAATTATTTGTGTCTAAATATCAATTTTTAACAACGAAAGATGTCCTGAATATTTTTTAAATATAATCACATTCTACAATGATATTTGAGATCTGGACATAAGGAAGCATAACTAATGGCTGACAATGCATAAAACTTAAGTAAAACGTAATTTTGAGGCGTTGTTTGTTGAATATTTACCGTAGTTGTACATTTACTTTCCTTTGTTAACACACAATAACTCACTTTCCTAACTTTGACCAACGGTTTGGAGTTTCATAATTAATCACCATAAGCAAAATCAATTGAACCAGATACTTCAAAGGCTGTTCTTGAAAGATTTTCTCAGAAACGGCTCCTATTGTTTTGAAACTTCTTGTAGGGATAGTGCTAATTGCACTGCAATAGACAACAGGACTACAGGAACTGGAAACCTGTCTTCAGATATACTTCCAACATTGGATGTGTTGTTAGCCAATTTTCTAGTTTACCTCCAATAAGGACTCGCAGCGCTACCAACAGTTTTTCTTTCCTTATTAGTTTCCTATTTTTAATGAAATATGCAACAATGTAATATTAGTAATGAACGTGATATTTTATATTGCATCTAAATTATGCACTACGAATGTACCAATTTTCATTTTTCATGTAAGGCAATGAAAACTTAATTCATCTGCGCATTGTTTTACTATTTATAAATTCGGTGAGTACGAAAATAGAGTATTTCGGATAAAATTTGCTGTGAGGGTCTCTTTAATGAATCGGAGCGTTTAGAAGCTTCTAGGAATTCCGTGGTTCTTCTCTTCAAAATTTTAAAATTCTTTGCACAGACCATTTTCTCGCACCAAACGCACACAACATTAATCACATTAAAAGTACAGATAAAACAGCTTGAGAAGAGAGGGTTTGCCATTGAATGCTCGTTTACCACTAAGATGTTATGAATGGGCCCTAAAAGAAATTATGTCATGAACTTAATGAGCGTAAAAGTCGCACTAATTTACTTTTAATTGTTTCAACAGAATATTTATGTCTATCTTAGGCCGATGATTTGGATAATCTTCATTTATTACTCGAATATGACAGGAAAAGCTTTTGTCAAACCTGTATGTAGTTCCCCAAAACCTGTTAAGAAGGGGATAAATCTAAAATTAACACTATTTACCACCACCACCACCACCACCACCACC
>BOPP01000028.1:11172232-11192959 GCA_017312745.1 Gryllus bimaculatus
ATTATTATTATTATTATTATTATTATTATTCCTTTAATTAGCGCCTATGGGTTGCAACTACCTTTGTTCGGAGCTGTTAAAGGCTCTGTCGGTGCATCTATAATACTACGCACAAAATGTGAAATGGACATTAGAATTAAGGTTTTAGCTTGAAGGTATGCAATCACTTCTACGTTAAAGTCAGTACTTTTTAAAATGAATTTCAGGTTTTTAATAAAGAAATCTGACGCAGATTGTGAAGCTATTATTTTTCAAATTTGATAAATGCTGTGAATCTGAATGTAGTGTCACCTCTCGGGGTGTTAGTTGCTCATGAAAATTCCTCGTTCCGATGTCTCGAGCACGAATGTGTACTTGAATCGTGGCATCCAAGCAACTACCGAATGTCACGTGATCCCCAGTCTAAGGCAGGCATGTCAATGTCGCCGGCGAGAGCGTCCTGCAAAATTGAAATTTTCCACTCATTTCAAGGATGTTTTCTCTAGGAAACAAAATTGTAATATATCAACTGAATTGTAAAAATATTGTACCAAACGTAAGTTCGAGCAAAACAGTTATCAATGTCTTGACGAGAATAGTTATATTCGGTGGTACATTATTGACCAAAAGAGGCACACGGAGGACATGGCCTCGCTCAAGTTTCGAAAGGGGCCTCTGGTACCTTCACACTATAATATTTTATTGACGTAAATATTATCAAATCGAATTTCCCTTTTCTTCAGCAGACATTTTGCCCTCGCCCTCGCCCTCGCCCTCGCCCTCGCCCTCGCCCTCGCCCGCCTCCAGTCGCCCTCGGGCCAGAAGGCGAAATGCGCGGCGCGTGCGTGTTTTATGGCGGCGCAGGGCGGAGTTGTTGCTGTCGCGGCGCTCCACGTGTCACAGGCGGCGTGGCTCGGAGGGACGGGGCGGAGCGCTTGCGCGACAACCATATTGCATTCCTGGCGAGCGCTTTCCCCATATTCACAAGGACGCGACCCGCCTCGCGGGGGGCGACATATGGAGAGGCGCCGCGTTAGTGCCGTGTAAGGGCCGTGGCGCTCTGCAAATCTTACGCGTGGGGTTTAGAAGAAAAATTTAAAAAAATATTTTTTAGTTTCGAGAATATCCAAGGTTACTAACGACCGGCAGTGTGCACTAATGCGCTGTAATGCTTTTTACAAATTCATTTTTGTGACAAAAGAATAAACTTGTACTGTTCTTCCCCCAGGTAATTAGATTGTCTCCTTCGTATTAAATGAAGTAACAAAGTATGGTATGCTAATAAACTTCGATGTTAGAATGAAACAGATATTTTGGTGTTTTTGTTCGGGTTGAAAGAACGGGATGCAAATTGTAATTATTGATACAGTAGTTCATTCTAGAAAATTCAATGATAATTTCGTTACTAGGTGCAGAAAGTTTGCTTTTGTTTCGTTGAAGATTAGTATACATACGTTTTACTTCCTCAAATACAGAGCATAAAGTAAGTAATGAAATATTGACAAAAAAGTGTTGATGACATTTTTACAAAAAGTCGTTTGGAAAACGCTAATGCGCTAACTTTCTGGATGGGCTGTATTACAACTTAGGCTTATAGTCTGTTTATAGAATGTTACTAAACACTTCTCAAATGTTTAAAAATCGGGTTTAAATATGGCAAAATGCAATAAATATAGTAAAAGATCAATTAATATTCAATTGCTTGGAAATTGCAAAAGTTTGTTTTGTATAGGTGATAAGAAATGGACACAAGTATATAATATGCATACTAATGTCACTAGAATCTTCAAGATCTCTAATGATTTGCATAATCCATTTTTTACCAGACACCGCACTTTCCAATTTATTGGGGGAAGATATTCAAATAGTTTTATTTACCTGATTTCTCAAACTAATTGCCATTATCGTATTGAGGCGTGTTCAGGGCGATCTTGTGAAAGTCTCTTCAGCAAGAGAAACTGAATGAAACTTTGTATTTGCGACTTCCGAAGATTTGTAACTTTCGAACATTCAGTGACAATCGGGCAGAACTTAATTAGTAAGCGTACTGTGTAGTCAACTCAGCCGCAGTCTGAATCACAAGAAACCTACTAATTGGCGTAATGTCACAAACACTTCAACAGCAAATGAGTTGTCTTTTTTTACTGATACGTATTATTGATAAATTTTTATTTCGCATTGAGAATTGCGCCCAACCAACTCAGCAATACTACCTTTAGTAAAAAGAGTACGCAAAATTATCATTTGCAATTTTGGAATCTTTACAGATTTAGATGATAATCGGATTTACATCATAACTGTAAGCGTACTTGCTTTACACGAGGAAAACATGTTAAGAAAATATATTCCTTTGTATTTTCGGCGTTTGAACGCCACATTCACAATTCAGAAAATGTTCCCAAAAATTAGGAAACTAGATGTAACCTTAAACAAGCTCTGTCAACACATTTTAGGTATACACAATTTTAAATTTGACGCGAACCCTCTAGTTCACAATTATAAGTCCTCCTTGAAACAAAATGGAATCTAAACTCGAGCATTTTAGTCTCTCCGCTTCCAAAATAGATTCAATTTTCCCCAAAACTGCGCGGATTACACAGAAAAGTCTGAAGTAAATACATTTTAAATGAAACGCTTGGTCGTTCTGCTCACAGGGCGCTGCATTAATCAAGCATACGACGGAGTGGAGAGTGGTGACATTTCGAGCAAACTAATTGTACGACACAAGCGATTTCATTGATTGGGTGGTTGTTTGTGATTACGGGCACGTCAACTATCCCGTACGCGTAGTGCATGTTGTTTCCTCTTTGAAGACCGCAGTTGCATTGAGAACCGAAGTTGCTTCTTGAAAGAGATCGTAACAGGAGACGTTTGTGACCTTTGTCAAGAGTTTTGCCTCCCGGCCAAGCTCAGTTTATTTCTCAGTTGTGGAAGGCAATAAGGGAACTGGATGATGCATTCTCGTTGCTAGCTTCAGTCAGACATGCTAAGGGGCATGGTTTGTCTCTGGTATTGTTTTTATTTCTCTTTGATTCAGCTTAATTCAGAATCCAGTAATTCCAATTTCTTAATTTCCTTTCATCTAAGAGACATTTGTAGATTAACATTAACTAATGGCATTCATTGAATATTATGTCTATTACATCACAGGTCTCAGAGTATTTGTAATAAATATTGTCTTATGCACTACTATATTTAAATATTGGTGCTGTCAGAGAACATACTTTCTCACATTATTTATAACTGCTCATCTATATTATACTACTAGAGTGTTATGCTACTATTATACTACATAAACCAGCAAGAGTTTTTTCAACCATTACTTTTTCGCTCAGAGACCCGAACTCAGATCCTAAGGATCAAGTTGCTTTCACTCATATCATAACGCTGCAAAAGCGCCATAAAGATCTAACTCGGGCCGATGTTTAAAGATGTAATTGCTTGCTTCCTGAAAAGTACCGTGAACAATTAAAAAATCCGTTTGAAACACCCAAATTCTCGATTTAGTACAGATCGATCAGGGAATATGTTTGAAGAATGGTTTAGGCTCTTGCATGGGCTACAGACCGAAGGATACCGTCAGTCGGTGTCAAGGACCAACAAATAAAAGGATACTGAAGACATCACGAGTTAGATAACTTTTTTTTATATTTTTGGCTAGGCTGTTCAAAATTTTCTCACATCAGGAACAGCTACAATGTTGTAAAGAAAAATGTGATTTTGGACCAAAACCTCTCTTGCGTCTCTACAAGTTCGCACTAAATTGAATCCATTTTTCCCAGAGCTGAAGGTTATCCATTTGGTTATCCTAATTTAGTATTTACGCCCAACCCATAGATAGTCGCTGTTATCATAATGGACTCTTCCAGATTCCACAGGCAACATTCGAACAGTTCAGCACCCTCCCCCCGGAACGGTTACGGGACCGACACAGAAAGTATCCCTTGTTCCGAAACAACGTCGGAATCGATTTGAGGCTCGAGGGCTGAGCACAGTGGCATTGGTACTACGAAAGTCGCAGTTTCATTTTTCTTCTTGCTCACCACTTCCCGATTGAAGACAAGGAAGAGAACACTCTCTTAAATTCTTACTCTACGTTACGCCAATCTCTCCATAGCTACGCTGACTGGAGGAAATTTCTAGCGCCCGGCAGCTCTGATTGGTAGTTTTCCAGGATTTCTCCAATCAACACCACTCCGGCGAATGCCGGAGCAGTTCCCTAAAAAACGGGCCACGAACCGCGCGCGTTCTCACCTTCCAATTACTAGTCCTATCCCCACCCCTTGCAAACACACGTACACACACACACGTACACACACGAGTATGCAGTACATTACCTCATATGCCGGGAGATCCGTCAGGAGCTAAGAGCTTGTTCCGGCTGGGGCGGTGCCCTGCTGGTTGGGGAAAGCCGTAAGAGGACGGCAGCCCGGCGCCGGATGCAGCTGGGGAAAGATCATCGCACCTCCCAAGCAAAAGACATGCACTGCACTTGCGGGACTAATGGCTTTAGCCGTTGACGCGCCCGGAATCACTAGTAATTAATCAATCAATCAATCATGTGAACCTCTCACTACACTCTCACAGTTTCTCAACACTTGACGCTCGTGTCTCTTCCTTCTTTTCAAAATCTCAACACTTTTTATATATACGCATATTTCATTTCGGAACCAATACTTATACTTCGATTTTTCAAGAGATTTGTGACAATAGATCATTGTTACACCTCCTGCCTAGTAAAATTAATCTTTTTAACAGTGGTAAGCACAAATTTTGGAGCCATAGACAGTTGAGATGGACTTTCGCAAATTAATTAAAAATATACATTTTATAATGAAGGAGGTTTAACAATAACCTAATGTCATTGGCCACTTTAAAAAGTCGAAGTATAGTTCGCAGTTATAATTATTCCTTGTGACAAAATCGTGCATTGTCCATTTTAAATTTTCCCGCTTCTGAGATACGTCCCCCCTTCGCAAAGGCTGCCTTGTTGCAGCAGATGTACTTTTTAATTTTAATATATGTACATAAACACCCTATTTAACTATTCTGTGGAAAATGATAAGTAAAGATCGGTACGAGAGTATAAATCAGTTGTATTTAATCCTCTCTCAAACTGAACTAATAGATTAATTAACATGTTAGAAATGTAAACATGTTCCCATAAAATTTTACAGAGCAAGTAATTATAAGAGGTTACAATTTAAATTTTAATAAATATTGAAGTTACAACTGTTTTCCACTATTTTTTTAATGTTTAAAACACCACACTACTAAACGTAAAAACTGGCATACTCTTTTCAAAGAACATGCCGTTGGGACATAAACGGCTATGTTCACGAATTATCTTTACTCGGATGAACTATGTTGTAAAACGAACTTCACACACAACAATATACTTGTGAAAAAGTGTTGCCAGAATTAAGAAAAATCCTTTGAAATGCTTTTATGCGAATAAACTACATTCCTGAAAGAACTTCTCAAACAAGAATCTTACTGTGAGAAATTGTTGCCTAAATTATCAAGAATTCTTTGAATTGTATTAATTCGAATATGTTTCCAAAGTAACGTCATTCACAACAATTTTCTGGTGAGAAACTGATGCCAAATTACGTAGAGCGCTTTAAATTGGCTGGACTTGTAGCTGCAAACGAAGATTATACCATAATAAAAGGGAATGAAGTCGGCTTTAAATCGCTATTGTTAATGCGTCAGTCTTTCAGAGGCCGTTGAACACCAGCTGCCTCCTTACGGCGTTGAGTCGCTGTTTACCTCGAAGGCGCCGCTTTTTAATTAATTCCCCGCGTGGGCGGCACAGCGCGTAATTGCTCGTCCGGGGCGCCGCAGGGGCCGGAAATGAAGCCCCGCGCGCCCCACTCGCGCGCCTCCCGCGGCCGCTGCGGGACTCATTCGCCTCCCCGCCTCTCCACTGCTCGCGGCGGGCGCCACCGTCGGCTCCACCGCGTGGGAGTAGTTTTTTGAAGATCGCTTTTAACTTTTACGTCAAATAGCGACAACTGGCTTGCTTGATTAAGATTGGTAACTGTAGAGGGAATACGTAACGACAACACAAATACACGCAAAAATTCATGCCCGAGGCTGAGTTCGAAACGGCGCCTCACGAGAAGAGGCAGCTACGGCCTTCGACCTTGGCTTTCCAGGCAAGAGGTATTTTGTATTGTATTTAGCCTGTAAGTCTTGCCGAGGGCAATTAGCTCCGGCGCCATTAGATCCTGGGATTCCTAGTCGGTCTCCCAACCACGAACCCGCTAGGCCACGAATTCGCTTAGCCTTCGTGAATTCACGTAATTCACGAATTCGGCTAGCGACTTCAGTAGACACATCACAGCATTTGCCTGGATGACTGAGAGAAATAACGAAAACCCTGGTAACGATGCCTGGCAGGTGGATTGAACCCGAGCCTCCTGACTGAGAAGTCATCGCGCTACGCCCTGAGCCACTTCGCTCGCTTTCAAGGAATATAAACAGGTGTACAGGGGCGCCGCGGGCAGCGAACCGAACCCTTCCGCCACGATGCCCAGTGCTTAGGAGTCACGTCGGTAGGGCCATACGAATCAAAGGGTGAAGGGCTAGATTACTCGCGATTACGAGTTCACGCGCACTTTACCTACAGAATTAACGACCTTGGTAGTTCACGCGCCCGGAATCTCTAACAGTCAATCCAGGTGGTTGTAGGGAGGAGATATCCCCATTTGGTTCTCGGATTTGTTTTGGACAAGACCCAATTGCATAGGGATTTGTTCCACGTGCGAGGGATGAGCTGCAGGCTGGGATCTTGGCGAAGCGACCCCGCCCATCTTGTGGGGAGATCTTGAGAGTGTTGCGGTGTGGGTTGTCCAGATGAGAGCCAATGGGTGCGTCTTTGCCAGATGAGAATGATAATGAAATACGCGATTCAACCTTGGGACTGAACATCCGATGTTACGTACAACAAGTAAAGAGGACAGCACATACGTATTATGACCAGATAGGACTAGCCCTGACATCCAATACGGACTGCATTACATTGGCACAAATTATATTCTCTCTGTATTGCTCAAAATCATATTCTGAAAATAGGAAGTAGCCTATTGCTCTGATCTGGCGCAATTCTCCGCTGCAAATGTGTAAGGCGGGTCATGAATTATGAGGGCGAATCTCCCCGTTGCGACATCGAGTCCCGCGCATTCATCACTGAGACGTATGTGCATTGCAGCTTACGCTAGGGAAAGAAATTTATCGCATCGTAAGGAACTTTATCCTTCATTTTTTTTATTTTCATTCTGTTGTCTGATGATTTAAAGAATTCCCGGAAGACTTCCTGAAAACTGTTGTATCTGAACTCCACCACACACAACACTTCTTTCTTAAACTGAATAGCCGAGTGACTGAATTGCTGCTCTGAGCGTAAGTGTTTGAACAATCGTGAGTGCTTGGCTACGACCTACCAGTCCTGATGCACGTCAAGAATTGTAATCGGTTATTTTTTAGGTATAAGTTGCAAAGGAAACCCTTTACATAATTTATTATTAGTCAAAAACAAACATCAGACACAGCATATTTTTGTCATAAAACTTTTATAGTGATTCATTTTTAACAACTTTGTCATATTGCGACCACTGTGTTTTTTCATTATAGGGAGCACACAAACACGAGCAAACATCCATGCCCAAGGTGAGATCCGAACCCACGACCCTTCGAGTCGAGGCATCTGCGGCCCTCCGGCCTCAGCGGTGGGGTATCCAGGCAATCATTTTATTCTCTCAAACTTAAAGCATTGAGAGGCTTGGATCAGAAGCGAGGTAAATATGACCCCCGAAGAATTATAAGGAGTCGGATCACAAATTTTTAACGCACAAACCAGCCCCTCAGATCTTCTGTGCGAATTCCACATTTGACAATGGTCAATTTAGCAAAACTGCGCACTGAATCGATCAGAAACTTCCTTCCGCGCTCTCGAAAACTGCGCGGTCATTTGCGGAGTGGAGCGGCGTCGTGCGTCCGTCGATTTCACAGGCGCGCGCTCTGCTTGTTGCAAGCTCTCGCCTCATGGCGTAATGACAATTTGCGCCACTGTAAGCGCAGCGAGCACAGGACGCGATCGTTGCGCAGAGGGCCAGCGGCGGTTGCTGACGGCGACAACAGGAGCGGAGTAGATTGATTGATTACTAGTGATTCTGGGCGCGTCGGCAGCTACGCTCTCTCGTCCCGTAAGTGTAGTGCACGTGTTTTGCTTAGGAGGTGACGTCGGTCTCTCCCCGCTGGATGGCGAGATCCAGCACCACCCCAGCCGGGGAAGCGCTAAGCTCTCGACCAGCCTCCTGGCATGTGCGGTAATGTAATGCAATTAGTGTAAGTGAGGGTAATGAGTGGAGGTAGACGAGTGCAATGAACGGGTAATGGGAAGATCTTAGCGTACTGCACCAGCATTCGTCTCAGTAATCATGGACAACAGCCGATCAGAGCAGCCAGCTGCTATAGCATTCTCCCCCAGGCAGTGGCTGTGTGCGGCTCGGCTATGAAGATAGTGCCGAGAATGCTGCCACCGTCGGGCCCCGAAGCCCCCTCTCCCTGCGGAGGAGGAGCGTTGACGACGGTGGGCGCCGGCAAGGCATCGCGGAGCGGGGGTGGCGGGGGGGCGCTGTAATTGCGCGGTTCGCAGGGCCCAGGGATCGATCGACGCCCAATGAGCGCCAATTAGCCTGCGGCCACTCGGCGCGCCCAAAGGCCACCGCCGCCGCCCTTCACTCCGCCCCGCCCCTCCCGCGTCTCCCGCACCTCCACGCCCCTCCCCGCCCTCCCCTCCTCCCCGCCCCTCCCCGCACCTCCCGTCCCTCCCCGCCACCTCCCCGCCCCTCCCCTCCCCCCTCCAACGCCCCTCCCGCCCTCCCCGCCCTCCCCGCCCTCCCCCCCCTTTCCGCCCCTCCCCGCACCTCCACGCCCTCCCGCCCCTCCCCGCCCCTCCCCGCCCTCCCCGCCCCTCCCCGCTCTTCTCCCCCTCCCCCCGCCCCGCCCCGCCCTGTCTCACCCGCCCCTGCCTACCTCCTGCCCCATCTCCGCCCTAACACGCCCCTACGCCACCGCTGCCTCCCCTGCTCCGCCGCTGCCCCGCCCCGCGCCAGCGACAGCCACAAGATTGCTTCTCGCGGATCCATGGCGACGCCCCCTCCCCCTAGAGACCTCAAAGTATTTACTTTTTACTGCCTCGCTATAGCTTGTTATTGCCTTCAACACGGAGCTCGATGTGCACTGCATAACTTACCTGGAACGAGAGGATCGCGGTGATGAGGGAAATATGAAAACAGTTGAATGATGCTACACGTTCTCTTATCGAGGGAATTATGGCATGAAATATTGAAAATGAATTTTGAAAGGGAATACCTCATACCTATGAATAACATTGACATAATAATTTATCAACTTAATTGAAGTCAGGGAGGATGCAAAGCAAAATATTATATAAAGGTCTCAGTAAAATAGTAAAAGAGCACATCAAATAATAAATAGACATTAACAATATCAAACGCCACAGAATAAACATAACGCCTGTACCAAGCACACATTAAAATACCAATACTTCATGAATTGGAAGAAGGTTCAAATATTGAACAACAAAGATAAAAGTAGAAAACATCGAACATCAGATATGTTGCATTTATACAAAGCGGACTATACGCGCATTATAAACCGGATCCAACAAATTACTAGTTATAAAAAAATTGTTTACTTGACCATATCCCTTTGAGCAGATGCGAGTTACAATCAATTAAGTAATACCTTATTTAAATATCAGTAGGCTGGCAAACATAGGAAAGTCGTCTGTTTAATCGGTTTTATCGTAACTTATAAAACTCGCAAAATATAGATAGAATATCAGTCACACGTGGAAAACCGGTATGTCCACCTACTGCTGTATTACATGAACCTTGTGGAAAGGGTTGAGGTGAAATTTCACACCCAACGATTAATTGACAGAAGGTGATGGAAGAGCGCATTACTGGCGTACTGTATTGATAATGACATTACTTTGATAATTTTAGAAAAACGTTTTAAATGGTTTATCATTACAACAATGTGTAATAGGGGTGCATATCTTACCGAAGTAATCCAAAACTATGAGTATTCGAAACGTTGTATGACATTTACATTTCAATTTTATAAATATTGACTCTGAAAATTGGTTTCAATTTTTTACCTCATTTAAAACATTGCTCATATGTGGGTGAATCATTTTGTAATTAACGGTTGATATTTTCTCTTAATTTACTACATATTCTCTAAAAATAAAAAAAAACTTTTGCCAACGTACACTTTTCAATACATTAAGAATAATAATAAATCTCTCTAGTAATGTAAATTTGCAGTGGAAACTAGCGTTTACAAGACAGAAAAATATTTCGTTGAGTTCAATTTGTTTTTAACTCAAAATCCAAGTAAAATATTGTAATTTTTTATTTATATCATTTCTTTTTTGTCTACAAACTTAAAAACATACAACTATTGCGGAACAACAATATTTTGTCTAAGTGTGACGTAATTTGCATGACTTATATGAAAAAAATAATTTGTTTATTATTTTTAGGACAAAAGATTTTCCCAATATGGCGAGTTTAGAACGTTAGATCAAGAATTGAACTGGGCTTTTGTATCCTTAAGAACAACAAATATTCTTTTTTATTATGTAATTTTTATGGGTCAGCCAATACATGAGCAAGGTTTGCTTTTTATGCCAGTAGTAATAAACCACATACTAAAATTTAGACACGCTTAGGTCAAATGATGAACTCATTTCGATATGGCCTATTCATGATTTGATAGCATTCATCACAAAGAAAATAAAACTTGCTTATCATCAATAAACCACGTTTCACTGGATTTTTATAGTGTACAACGTGATTGGAGAAAATATTTGAAAGGATTTTGTTTAATAATTGAATACGTTTTATCCCATACGTTTTCAGTTCACACCACATTTAAAATGTAATCATTAGAAGAATAAAATACTATCAGCCATGCATTTTTATGTCGAAGGCAATAACCATTTGCTAGGTATATTTGTTTTTTTAGTATATCCAAGCAAATTACTCCTGCTTTGTGGAGAGAAGAAAGAAGGAAAAGGAAAGATCAGTTTGATTTAATAAGCAGTTTGCTCCAATGACAATGATTACTCGTATTATAATTATTTGTGTACGCTATCAAAGATGTAAAGTTCTAAAAATAAAAAAAAAGATATTTCTGGGCACAAATGGAAAAATGAAGCCAGAACTTGTGCTCAAATAAGTAATAAAAATTTCAAAGCTCTTCTTTTTCTTCACATTACATCCCAAAATATATTCCAACGTTCGAAAAATATAGAATATCTGCGCGTTTCTTCGAGACAAGAAATATTAGTAACAGTTTTCGTTTGCTAGATTACTAGATTCGTTTGATAGATTCGTTCTATAGAAGAAAATTAGTCACCCACCATTCATTCTGTGTTAAAATATTATCGTCAATTTCACATACATAATTTTGCGTCATAACTAATAAAATTTGATTGAATTAAAAAAACGAACATACCATTTTCTTAAACGTGGGTAAGTCTGTAGGGCATTTTGAAAATAATAACTAATACCAATGGTCAAAAACTATGAATTTCAACACGTTTTTCAGGATGCAATGTAGTAGTCATGTCATGTCACACATAATAGTTGTATTTATTTTCTATAGGTAAAGAAAATTAAATGCACCGTTTTTACAAGGATCTAATGTGCACCCCCTATTTGAAATTAAAAATTATGAGAACAGATTTTATATCTAATATAATCCTCATCAATGGCACAATAACGACGGTAATTTTTATGTAATCGATTTACAGTATACATAAATAGCATTCTATTTGCTTTACTACAAACTGCTTTACGCTTTGATCAAGCATCATAAGACATTCTTCCTTCTTTGCCCTCCACATCGAAACTGAAAAGCCTCTATAATAGTCCATGGTCAATGAAATGAAGTTGAATTTGTATACAGGGGCAATCCATTGTGGCGTAATAAACGAAAAACCTCATGAAGTTACTGGCAACCTATTGCGGATTTGTACTCGAATCTCTCGCGCCAAAGATTTGCTTAAGTGCAGTAAATTTTGTGGTATTTGTACTGAAACCTATTTGAAATCAGCAGCAGTTATTTTTTGCCCGTTTTATAACAAATTATTAAAGCACTGACAATTAAATAACTATAGGAAAAGTTAACATAATTTGTTATTATATAACAACATTCACCAAATAAATAGGTAGATGCAAAAAATCGCTTTTTAATCATGGCTAAGATGCAAAATAACTTTGAGGGCCATGTAGACCCGAGCAGTTCTACGGTTCCGAGTTTGCTAAGTTCGCAGAGCAGCCCTTGTTAATTGATCTGTTGCACTAGTCTATGAACCTAGTCACTGTCCATTATAAATAAGTTGATAGTCAATTGTTCCGTGGCCCTGAGAAACAAAGTGAAGGAGTCCCCCACTCTGGAAACTATTAAGCAAAATATTTGCTGAAATCTTGATGACACAATTTTAAAATAAATTAAATTTAAACTAGATTAATAGTTCTAACCTCTTACTCAAGAATATTAAGCATTATTTCATATCTGTCGATAACATTCTTTGCCTTGGGCCTTTTTTGATTTCTTACGTACTTTCCATCTTAATTTAACCTTCAAAATTGAATTAGAACAAAATCATACTTTAAACATTCTAAATGACACTATTTCCCTTTGTTTATATACTAAATTAACATTGTAATATTCTTTGTGGTTGATACTTATTGGATGCTCAATTATTTATCATTATGAGTTACCATAATTTATCTGCTGCCAAGGAAATTACATTACTTTCTAAACTATGACACTGTATTTCAATGTTAAAGTTTAATTTTCAGTGGCACTCAATTCTCAATAATGTATTCCATTATTTTTTGCGCATACGCTTCAAAAATAAAAAAAGAATTGAAAAACAGAGAAATGTAGATCACGTTTCTCTTTAACCTTGGCAGTAGTCTCAGACAATTTTATTTTGACCGCCAGATTCGCTATACTTATAATTAAGACAATGACACGGACTCAGGAGGAGCTCAGAGGTAAGACTTTGAGGCCGGTGTCAATTAAAAGCAATAACTCCATAACTATTGAAGATAGATTTTTGTTTGTTCTACTATTGACAATAATAGTTTAGATGAGTGAATTCTTTAAGGTACGGTTCATGTACATTCATGGTCATTCGCACCGAGAAGATTCGGTGTCTTCGCTTTCGGTTCCTTCTACCGCAGTGCAATGCCATCGAACTCGCTTTGCTCCCGCCTTATTCTAATGCCAAATCACTTGTTGCTGCCACATTCTACTGCCACCTTTCTTCCTCGCTCGCCCGACTCCGAGCCACGGCGAGGCTGGGGCCCTCACGTTCACTTCAATCAACATTCACCGCATAATCACCCATTCACTTTTATAAATGAATGGTGCTACAAAATGGCACAGACTTTCCCGTATTAGTTTTCTATTTGCTTTACTCACGGCTAGCTGTTCAACATGCTTCATACTCTTGTCTGTTGCTATCTTTGCCCCCCCCCCAGAATTCATTTTTTTAAAGTTTCCTTCATTTTTTGGTTTACTGATAGTAGAATGGATATATTATTTTAAGAATATTAAAGAACAACAAAACAGCGTCCTAAATGGCAAATATCTCTTCATTTGGAGCCGTTTTTAAGAAAATGATACAGTATATTCGAACTTTGAGTTTTGAGTTTTGAGTTTTCGAAAATATTCATTAGAAGTCATATGAAGTACATTATCTCACAAATACAGTTAAGTTAACACATGCTGGAAATAAAAATATAACCGTCGTGAGAGATATTTAAAAAAACATTTGTATATTTTTTTAAAACAAACAAAAAAATATTTCGAAATGTATTTGATCATGTTAAAGAGTGCAATTAGCACTATCCATTCGAAACATTTGAAGAAAAGTTTCGAGTCGTTCTTGAAAAAATCTCGTTTTTGTGCTTTTTTGAAATTGCACGCAATATTTGCGCGAAAATTACTAAACATTTAAGAAACATACATAACCTCAAAGAAATAGCAAATTATGGAAAAAAGTGTATTTGAAGAAAATATCTGTCTTTAATTTTGTTGTAGAAAGACCTCGAAAAGATCAACCTTTGGAAAATTAAAAGTTAACTGTGAAAATACGACCTACGCCACATTTATAAGTGCATTTTACTCTATTCTTATGTATATGAAGTTCAAAGATAAAATTTTGATCCATTTTTGAGTAAATGTTTAAAATGTCCCAGGAGCTTCATGTAAAGTACCCCCCAAAACTAATGAATGATTTTCAAAATCACAGAGGCCAAATGTACAGGGGTTCTTCAATTTGGAAAAAAATCCTACGCATGATTTACCGTGTGTTGTTCACATACACCAGTCACGGACGAACGGATGTTTAGAAAATAACAACTTTTTCGGTGTCAGGGGCTCGCAGAACTTGTATTTTCGTTGAAATCTCGAAATCGATTTTCTGCATGATTACATAACTTCCCCTATTCTATGTGGAGTACTCAGTATATACGTACGTATACGGGAATGTAAAAAGCACTTAAGTTTACTCTCTGAAATTAATAAAATTGAAAACTCACCTTAGTGTCTTATGGATAAAAGTGTTTGATAAGTTGTAGGAAATTTCTAATTTTTTCATTCCTACTTTTTCTTACGTTTTTCTTTCGCCACATGTACGCACACAAATACAAAACTGCGCAAACTGCTCTGTTTCAAATACTTTGTGAAGACACTACTCTACACTCTTGATTTGGAATTGAACCTTACGAACAGTTTACAGTGAACGGGAGTTTTACCCTAAAATAAGAATCAGCCGTTTGTTATGCTAACTCTATATTTTGACAACGGGATATTCGTCAAACATTAATAATTAATAATCGTTAATATGGTAAAGGAAGTAATCTCCACAAAAGTTTGTCCATTTAATCTCCACACAACTTTCGTGGAGATTATTTCCTTTCCCATCTTATGGATTACCACAAGATATCTGCTACCACCACGGAATTGAATAAACGTTAATTAACCGACGGACCTTCAGTCCTCTTAAACGAGTCGCTCTCCAACATACATCGCAGAACTTTGTTTCCGCCCAGACGCTGCAAGGAATGATGCTCGAGTCGTAGGCTTCCGCTGCGAGAGCCATGTGCATGATCTTGGCTGTCCGGGCGTCCAAGGCTCTGTGGCCGATGTTTCAACCATCTTGACGTGGTCTTCCTCGTGGCATACCAGCCCTGGTCGAAACGTCGGCAACACAGCCTTCGACGCGGCGTCACCGGGACAGCCAAGATCATGCACAAGGAATGATCCAGTTTGCTTACACATCTGGCATACTCGTTTTATGCTAAACTTTTGTAATATTTGTAAATATTTTGTATAATTTACATTTCAAGTATTCCTGTAATTTTTTAGATAGCAATGGGGATGATAGATACGCTATTGAAGAGGCCTGGAACATAGAACACCTTTTATTTATTTTATTTAAACATCAAACGTTGCTTCCAATTTGAGCTAAGTGTCTTGTCGTATTAGTGCAACAGGCCGCGAGTACAAGCGACGTGTCGCCCCCTTGCGAAGTTCACATGAGGGTTTACCTGGCATCGGCCCCCGGAGCTCCATACTCACGCGATGAGGCGAGGGAAGGAACCGCACCTGGCGCCTTTCCACCGAACTTCCCCACAACTTCCAGAGAACAATCATTTGGACTCGAATTCATTCTCCCTTCCTCGCAGATTCATGGCTAATGGAACGCAGCTGGCGACGATGACCCTCTGAAGGACTTGAGCCTCGCCTCTTCACTCTCCAATAACGGAACCTCATAATGGACTTCTGTTTCTTATCCTTCTTGTTGGTTCCTCCTACTGTTATTCGCGATCCGATCTAGAGAACACTTGAAATAATCTCGTTTTATTTGAAGACTATCAGACGCACTTCGAAATTCTTTGCCAATGAGCTCTGCACAATTGGACACAATTTGCGAAATAAAGGTGGTGTGAATGAGGGTGGAAGCATTCAAAACAAACATTACGAAAATTAAATACACATTGACTGACGCAAAGTACTCAGAATTGCATGGGATTAGTCCTTCATACAACTTAATCACTTTCAAAAATTCTCTACTATGATTTTTAAGATTACATTTTTACATTATTCAGTTTTAGAGGATGATGTGCAACGTTCATGAGGTATCTCATGCTCATAATGGAATGAACCTCGATCGTTGCACTTCAGGCAGAGAAATTATCTTCACTAATCACAAACTTTTAATTATGATCAATTTACAATGATGTTCACAATATATAGCTTTGTCATTCACTGTGGGTTATAAAACTACAGTGAAGTACTGCTAAAAGTACTGTTATAAAACGATTCCAACTAATGTATTAGAAACACAATTACTACGTAAGTCGTAAACTACGATGCCAATATATACAATACCATATTATTCTTTCAGTATTCTACACCTGAACTACTTTATTCACCACCATGAATCTCACAAACGATGCCTCGTTCATATATTTCGTCTATTGATCTTGTCAAAATAAACACTCTGTTCATCCTTTCTTATCGTAGTATTCTATTTAAACCCATTCCACCCGACAAATCATCAATTCCCGGAGACGCAAAAATGGATCTTTAACTTCGACAACCTTTTCTCAAAATGTTACGAGACAATATATTTACAGTACATTTTATTTAACACGGGAGTTTATTTTTCGTTTCTTACAACAGGTACATTTTTACTGTGCTTGTTTAATAGCAGCTGTCTTTTGGGGTATTTTTTGTTTTTGTTTCTTTTTGTCCAAGTATTTTCATAAAAATCTATCCCAGATCATTTAACTTTTTTTCAATATGGAGATATCTGAGAAAAATTGCAACCGTGTCTTGAGAAAATTTGGTTTGAACGAAAAACGTACGTCAGATTTTGTTCTCATATATTTTAACTAACAGATTTTAATAATTTTTTTTTCATTAGAAATACATTGTATCTTCTATATTAACAAAGTTATTAAAGAATGAAATGTAACTGTAATACAAAGTTTAATGATGTGGGAGATATTTTAAAAAATTACATTTGGTAATTTTTTGAAAATCAAAAGAATACGTCAAAATGACGTTTATGTCACGTAATTGCGTACATTTATTACTACCCGTATAAAATGTTAAAGAAAACGCTTGGAGAAAAAAAAGGCTTTCTTTTAACATTGCTCAGATGTTACTCAAAAATGTGCGAAAACTAACAAAACTAGTGGTGTTACGGAATGGCACAGAGTTTCTCGTGTTAGTTTTCTATTTTCTTTGATCTCGGCTAACTACCCAGACTTGCCACATTCTCTTGCCAGCTGCCTTCTATCATCGCCCAAAGTACATTTTTTGACATTTTTTTAATTCTTCGGTTTCCTTCATGTAGAGCGGAAATATTACTTTACGTTTATTAAAGAACAATACCGTTTTCAAGAAAAAGACGCTTAAGCACTACTGAAAAATTCGACATATGAAGCTCTTTTTCACAGAAATTTGAGATTTGCAAAAGCTTCATTAGAACTCACTTTAAGTACTTTCACTCAAAAATATAATTGAATTTACAAATTACTGGAAATGTGCATATCAACGGCGCGAGAGACCTATCAAAAATTTACATTTGTGTATTTCTTTAAAAAACAAAAAATACCTCTCAATGAATTATACGTCATATTAAAGAGTGCAATTAGCACTATCCATGCGAAATGTTTGAAGACAAAATTTCGAGCCGGTTTTGAGAAAATGGCATTGAGAGTTTCTGTAAATGGGGAAATTTGAGCTAGTTTTCAGTGAAAACGGTGAGTTTTTGAGAAGCCTTATATGACAGTATTTAAAGCTCATGTACGTATAAATACAATAATGTAAACAAATTGCCGCTAATATAAGTATTAACAACGTGGGAGACGAGTCAAAAATATCTTTTATAATCTTTAAAAAAACAAAAGAATAGAGCAATATGGCGTTTATGACATCTAATAGAGTACATGTAGCGCTATCCCTACCAAAAGTTTAAAAAAAATGGAGCTGTTCTTGAAAAAATCTTGTTTTTATAATTTTTTTAAAATTGCAAACATTGCAAAATTGAACGAAAACTACTAATATTTTCAAAGAGACACACATGATCTTACTGGAATAGCAAATTACGGAAAAACAACTTTATTTGAAGATAATATTTCTATCATTAATTTTGTTGTAGGAAGACCCCAGAAAAATTCAACCCTTTTTGGAATTTGAGTTTGGTGTGAAATTCGGATCTACGCCACATTTTTAAGTACATTTTGCTCAATTCTTATATGAAATTTAAAGATTAAATTTTGAGCCAATTTTTGAGTAAATTTTTAAAATGTCCCAAAGACTTCATGTAAAATACCCCCAAAAACTAATGAATGATTTTTAAAATTGCAAAGCTTCCACTCAGGTCAAATGAACAGGGGTTTCTTCAATTTGGAAAAATACCTACGCATGCTTTAGTGTGTGTTGTTCACATCTACCACGGGAGAACGGACGTTTTGAAAATAACCACTTTTTCGGAATCAGGGAAACGCTGAACATGTAGTTTCGTTGAAATCTCGAAATCGATTTTCCGCAGCATTACATAACTTTCCCTATACTACGTATATTACTCCGTATATACGTACGTAGACGGGCAATAGAAACTCAAAGTTTTGCATTTTTAAAAAAATTAATTAACAGAGAAAATTAAAGTTCTTTATCTTCTTAAGTGGTTTTCAGACTATATCTACCAGAAATTAAAGAACGATTTTAGAGGCATATTTGAGAAAACTTTGAAAACGTCGTGAGGCTCCACGTAAAGTGGCCTGGAGTGGGGTGGGACGGGGCATAGCGTGGTGGGACAATGGCGTGTGGTGGGACAATGTGGCGTGAGGTGGGACAATGTGTGGATTGGTGTGGGGGTGGTATGGGACGTGGCGTAGTGGTGTGGGGTGCGGCGTGTGGGGGTGGAGTTGAGACGAGACGTGGTGTCGTAGATTGGGATGGGAGGGGACGTGGTGTGACGCCTTGTGCAGTTGGATTAATTGATTGATTGATCGTTTTGTGATTCCGTGCGCGTCAACAGCCAAGTTCATTAGTCCCGTAAGAGTAGTGCGTGTTAATATTCAGGAGGTGGCGGCGATCTTCAGCCACTGGATGGCGAGATCTGGCACCGACAATAGAGACGTCAGTTGATGCCCTGATCCACCTCTCGCGGCTGTGGCGATGGGAGGATCGCGAGTGTGGCGGGGGCGGTCAGCGTGGAAGCGCGCGTGGCCGCGGAGGGGGCGGGGGCGATAAAAATAATGACGCCGCTGCTATCGAGGGGCGCGGGGCCTCTGCCGCTCTCCGTCGCGGCGATTTAGTGGCGCGGCGCGATGGCAGATAGCCTGACTTCCCCGGGGCCGCATCTGCCTCCCCCCGCCTCTTCTCGCCCCGGGCGCCGCAGGGCGCTGAGCGGCCGTGGCTGCCGCGCTGAGTTTCTGAGCAGCGAGCGGCACTCGCCCAGTGGGCCTCTGCCTCTCGGAGCGGCGGCGGGGTTTCTGCTTCGCTCACAGACCACGCAGTTTCATTTGCGGACTGGATATGTAACAAAGTATCTTGCGGAAATAGTCGTGAATTATGGTGTTTAAAATAATAATAATAATAATAATAATAATAATAATAATAATAATAATAATAATAATAATAATACTTTATTACTGTAAATTAGCGCACGCTCGGTCCCAGCTCAGCAAAAAAGAGCCAATATGAAAATTCAAAAAAAAAATTGTATACAAGTATTAAAAAAACATATGTATAATATAAACAACAAACTAAATAAAATAAAAAACACAAAAATTAAAACACTTAAATATAGAGAAAATAATTCTACACAGTTTCTTCACAATTTTCATATTACACCGATAAGATCTTTACTGCACTTCATTTCATTTTTTGAAGGTCGAATCGATGCCCAGTAATTAATACATTTATGGTAAACGTATGGATTGCACGTTTCCCAAACTTTCGTTGGCCTCGACATTTGGTGGTTGATTTATTAATTCAACAAACTGTCTACGATTGAATATACGAAATACTCTCCAGCGGCTCTGTTTAATGGGTGGATGGCGGTGCGGCGCGACGTCCAAGGAAGCGCGTCTGCCTCCGCGAGTTGTTGTTTGATGTATGAGAGGTAAGTAGTTGATTATGTCCTGTCTTTCGGCTCGCCACGGGCCTTGGCCGACCGGCCACGAAGACATCCCTCCGCTTTATAGACTGGTCTTCTTCACCTTCACACAGCAATGGGCACTGGGACATTTGTAAGGAAAGCGCACCGTTATAACTGGCCCCGGTCGGGAATCGAACCAGGAATTGGGCAGAGGAAAGCGATCACGCTAACCAACGACCCACCGACGGTCTTACTAGTTGGTACTTGTGGATAAACATAAATTTTACGCAAAATTGAATTCAACGCTAAATGAATGAGAAGAACAGCCGGTTCTACCGCACCAACCCGAGGTTGTTGTGCGCGGCAGCAAGATGGCCGGCGGCGCCTTTAGGAGGTGCGAGAGGGGGGGAGGGCCCTCTGTTACGAAGCCGCGTGAGCGACGACTTAGCGCCACCGCAGGCCAGAGACGAGACGAGACGAGACGAGACGAGACGAGACGAGACGAG
>BOPP01000028.1:11192988-11230106 GCA_017312745.1 Gryllus bimaculatus
GTCGGAGGGTCGGTTAGAAGACCCCTCCCTCGAAGGGCTTATCTCGGCCGCGGCCGCCCTCCCTTCGCACTGGGCGCGATGCCTCGCGGCGAGGAGCGAAAGCCAAACTAGGCTCAACAACCAATAACTGTATATTACGTACGATCGCGTAAGTGCATCTTCACGTTGGATTCATGAAAAAATTAGGAGAATTGTGTAAATGGGATTTTTTGTTATTTCTGCGTTAATTTTTCTATCTGAATAAATATATTCATTTCTTTTAACAATAATAAACAATTTGTTTGTGGTAACAATGTTTCTGGAGTGTTTCTCTGCTCTGCATAGAAAGCATATTTTAGAACAAACTTTCGAGTGCTTATTGCGGTTCCGCCATTTGGAATATCCGAGGAGTTTATTAGACGAAGAATGCTTAAAATTGTCTTCAGAGGTAATGTTCGAAGTTTCGATGTTTCCTCCTTGGACACCCGTGAGTGTCCGCGGAACTGCCCCCATTGCGTCAGTTCACGCAACAGAAGGAAATTCCGTCACAATGAAGCGCGAGGTGGCAATCGCTTCCTAGCACACCGGACGCCATTCCTTGAGAGTCGTCAGACTCCCCGCCCCCTCCCAGACGCCCACACACATACAGAGCTATCTCGGGTAGCCGGACGCTGCTGCCCCTACTGGGTGAACAAACACAGCTATGGGAATTCCTGGAACAGTGACGCGCACCTGCAGATGCTGTCAGGGGAATTCCGAATTCTTTTCCAAGCGGCCAAAGCAGAGCAACGCAGTGCGGATATTCACCACCAACAGAGCAAACACTGAGCGCTTCTTAAGTAAAGTGATTACGGAATAAGGTTTATTCCTTAATTAGATAGCTGGTAAGCTAGAGGTCTTCTAATAATTAAATGCGGTAAGTTAAAGATGCTGTCCGGATTCAAACCCCAGACTTCTTTAATTTACCGTATTTAAGGTTTATTCCATTTCAAATGTTTATTTTTTTACTTTTAAATGGTAACTTTGATATTACTAGTGTATTTCATTTAAAAATATTACTTTTCTTTTCAAATTCTTTGCAATATCTTTCTTAGTAAATTAAATGAGAGTTAATAACGATAAATTTGGTAAGGTAAGATAACTAATAAAGGGAAATAACATGGACTGTAAATAAAAACAAGAACTTTTCAAGTCTATAACTCTCAAATGTTTAATCTTGCAACAAAACTTTATAGAAACGTTTTTGTCAAATTTTATTTACTTTAATTTTATGTAGAACATAATTTTCTGTGGGACTGCTAGTTGCAGGGATGCATGCAAAAACACTTCGATAAAGAATCTTTAAACAGTAGCTCGCCCCCAGTTTACCCCTCACACTTCATAGTGTGTAGAATGTTATGCAGAAGCAAGCAACAGGCAATCATGACAAGTTTCAAAACCCAGAGATTTTTTTCACTCGATTTGCCTAATTTGCAAAACTGGGCCACCGATTCTTCATGTGGCAATCCGACTGCCGGCCCTTGCTTCAGAACTTTTCCTTCTGCGGCATCAACCGACACTGATTTCCACCGCCACTTCCATTGTCTCCGCAACTCGTCGCTTGTCTGCGCCACTGCGCTACTTATTTCCGTCCCACAAGATGTGAAAGCATTATCCAAATTTCATGAAACTTGGTATACAATGGCTTTTGGGTATGAAATTCCAATGTCAAAATTACAAAATAAATGGCGGATTAAAAATTGAAATACGTCTAAAAATGTGTCTGCACGAAGTGCATATTAGCAGCTAATTCAGGTTTTTGGTTAGATATAATTTCATTAGATGAATAGTAGAGAATAAAGTTTTTACAAATTTCGTTGTGTATCTCTGTGAACTTATAAATGTTTCCAATAAACACCAACAAATTAATTGAATCATTTTGTTTAATAATTAATTACTAATTAAGTAATTTTAACATGTTTTTAAGTATTTATAGTACATGTAAACAATTTGAATGGCGAAATTTGCTCAAAACCTGAAACAGCTGCTCGCTCACGCGGCTCCGATGATACAGAACTTTTTCTAATCGGGGAGTTCGACTTTCCGGGAACCAGTCTACCCATCTGGTTAGTCACAATTCCCTAAAGAACTTTTTCGTCGTTTTGCCGGCGTTTTGAGATCCAGCGCCTTCGCGGTTCCCGCTGCCATCTTCCGTCGGACGCGGCGTCCCCCTTATCGCGGGGCCTTCGAACGCGAAGGCCGAATTGGGGCGTGCGGGTGGCGCGTTATGCGCAGGGGGATCTCCACGCGAACTGCCAGCAGCGGGGAGTGACAGCGCAGCGAATGAGGCTTGTTTCCATTGGCAACGGCTTCTCTCATGTTCTGTGGATATGATGTCATCTTCAAAATATCCAAATGTAAATAATTTTCGTCATTGAATTGTAATATTTCCTTAGAATATTATTAAAGATTGCAATTTAATTAATTTCCAGATATTAATAGTTTGAAATATCATTTGAATTTTCCAATTCTGTACATATGATTATTTTTTATGAGCACTTACTTTACAATAAATGATTACAATTTAACGTTTACCTCGGTAACTCAACTTTCCTATAAATCATAAATTGAATTTTGGTCAATTGAATTTTGTGCCATAAAATAACACATGTTATGCAAACGGATACGAAAGTAAAGCAAATGTATTACGATCGAAAGGACATGTACATATTGGGTTATTAAAATGGTCAAAAATTCTGATTCAACAAGTTCATCCTAAGAATCAAATTTCGAATTTGTAATAAAAAATTATTCACCCTTTGGGAAAACTATTTTATTATTATTATTATTACTATTATTTTTTTATTTATTATTATTATTATTATTGTTATCTGCATTATTCTACAGTATCTACTGGGTCGGATATTGTCAAACCACCACACAGGTATGTGACCAGGTGTGTGGTGCTTTACTGAAGGTTCAGATGGCTTCTGACAATACGCATGTAATTCAAATTACTATTCTTTTGCATATTAATATACATTCCTGGTATCAAGTGAAGACACTCCCCAGTGCCTGAAGGTCATTTTCGGGATCCCCCCACTCCCGTAGTGATATTTTATAGCACAGTCGTCACTTTACTGAAGTTCCACTGAGTTGCGACTTCAAGCCGAGATGGGTATACTTCTGGATTCTTTCTTGATAATTTTTCCGATATGTTGTGGGTATTGGGTATTGATATATCGAATTAAGGAAAAACCTTGCTGTTGGTGTGTGTATCAATGTACGTTAAATCTGGTCTATTCCGCCGACATGTCTGTCAGTGATAATGGAACGATCCCAGTAGAGTGTTGTGCTCCACTACTTTCAAGCACATTCTGAGGCCATAATTTATATGACGGCACGGGAAGTGGCGAGTAAGGCCCGTTCTCAACGCCCATAATTGGTGTACCTGCTTCGCCACTTTCATCATGCCTCTTTTTGTATTCCACCTAGGCGTGTGCTAGCATAAAACATTCCACTTGTCACGTGTTCGGATAGTTTCGCTTGCAGCCTCACATCTTGCTACACAGTAGTCGGTAATGAAGGCTCAAGAATCTCTCAGAATGTGTTTTCTGTAGTTCAATGTTGGTACCACATTGGATCCTGGATGCCCTGGATCGCAACGCGCTTCTGTCTCCGGAAAGAGTTATCCCCGTGGCTGGAGCCCCATCCGTGGACGCAGAGATGATCGACTTCTGTGTCTACTCAGCTCGTGAAGGGTTATTCTTTCCATGCAGTGCCGTTTGCTTTCCATAATCGGTTATGTCTCTCTCTCCGTTCTCTCCCTACATGATTGGGTTGACAGGCCGGATCATATGCTTTTCAAGTTCAGAGGACTTATAGTTATTATGCAACTGCGCTCACTGCTTGCTGAACCTCTCCACAATGTTTCCAAGAAGTTATCTCTACGCGTCAAGCAATTTGAGAGCGCACCCTGTGTAGATGGCGCACCCCACGTGTGGTAGATTCAGTATATCCAATATCCTCGCCTTCTTCGCGACAGCTTGAAGGTGTTAAGAGAAGACCACAGTCTACTTGCAATGGGGATGATGTTTAGTCGTGTTGAGTCATCAGCGGTTCGACATTGTTCTCTGGAGTTGGTCGCTGAGGTCGGTATTGCTCCTGTATTATAAACGCCAAAAGAGGATACTGCTCAGTCACTGAAACAAATGCAATTTGATGCGCTCGCACAAGGTTTCTAGCTTAGAGAGTTGAGGTTTCTTATTTACCAGCCAAGTCCCTTCTCTATACACACTCATTTTGTAGATAGGTTCATCTCTTCAGTAACAAGTGTGTTTGATTCTGGAGTGACTGTTGGAAACGCAAGTAATTATTTTAAGGTTCATCGGGGTTCCAGAGGTATATCTTTGGTTCATAATCCAATTTAGATAGCATTACCGATTTCATTCCTGCATTATATAACGATTATCATTTATGACCGTCCGTAATGTCTACCGTCGTCTCGATTATTGCCCATCGTATAACTTAAGCTCATCGAGACTTCGTCAGCTAGTCGCCCATATACTCTCACGTGTAACTGTCTAGAGACAGCTCATTCCATGTGGATAGGAATATGTGAGACACGTAAGAAGTAGTTGAGTCCACCTTCTTTAAGAGCGATTCATAATTAGATTGAAATTACAGTGAGTAAGAGGGGATTCAAGGGCTACACACAGCACAGAATAAAGGCGCTCTAAAAGAGTCAACCTCTGCGAAATCACTCGGCGGTAGTGTATGGTATCTGGTGATAGGTACAGGCATTTTTACTCCGTTAGTAGAGATACAAGTTTTTGTATTCTAATCGACTCATCGCAGTTTCAGAGAAGTTTTGATAAACGAGGTGGACCTTGAGTATACATCCAATTTATACAATGGAAGAGCAAGATGGGGTCACGCGTGTCGAATGCTTTATGGTAATCTATGTTAGCATCGTTACAGGAGCTTTCTTTGTTTTTCAAGCAATCTTGCCCATATTACAGAGTCTATAATGAGTTGCTCCTTGCATCCTGAGACTCCAGGTCTAATCCTTTTGGTTCATTTGCTAAGATGTTCTGTTCCATCAATGTGTGTCATCATCATTTGCGAAACACAAGATTGTTTGAGTTTTGGAAAGTTTGAAAGGCAGGTTATAGGCCTGTACTTCGAGGGGTCTTTAGTGTCACCCTCCTTTGGTAACAAAAATGTTTCTACCTTCAGGTGAGGAAAGTGAGGTAGATTTTTCTGATGTTGTGAAGAAAATATTGGAATTATATTAGCTATATGATGGTGAGTGCTGGTAAATTTTTTGAGCCAATAATTTGTGGAGCCATCACGCCTGTGCCTTCCAGTTATGTGCCTTTGCTCAAAGCTGCTTGGACAATTTCCACGGATGAGATTGGTTCATCACATTAGAGGGATTATCTCTGGTGTCTGTCATATTCCATTTCAATCCACGTCATATCTGGGTTGTGGGACACAGCAGGATGACCAGATTAGCTTCCAAAGTCCTCTATTTGTGCTTTGAGGGAAGATTTGATCTCTTCCATATCATTTACAAGCCCTTTGCCCTTTGACATATTCCTGTAGAATGCTTTCTTGGTTCTGTTAAAAAGAGAATTCTGTTGCTTCCTCGTTAGGTGACAATTCCTGTAGCGTCAGAGGCGTTTGTTAGACGCCAAAAGCTTTTGTCGTAGGGTGTCAAGATGTTCTGTTATTTGTTGATTCAAGCGGCTCGTGCTTCGTATAATCTTCGTATTTGATGAGGATGTTATTCACCTTTCTTCTCAGTTTTTCTGTGGTATTTCCTTTTTAAATTGCGTGAGTCTCCAATATCTCTCCTAGTGCTTTCTATACGATTCACCAGCCGTCTTCCCCAAGGTGGCATTCTTTTTTTCACTTCGATCATTGTGGGGAAGTTGCTACGCGGCTGAAAAGCTTGATGGAACCGTTACATCTTGAAGCCACAACCGCAGCACAATAAATTGCTTTTATTATTATTATTATTATTATATTATTATATTATTATTATTATTATTATATTATTATTATCATTCATCATTATCATTATTATTATCATTATTATCATTATTATTATTGTTATTATTAAATTATCAAGTTGTAGCAATTTATCACATTCTTTGTTATTGAATGTTTAACTACATGTTTTCTTTAAAAATATAAAAATCTTACAAACTTTCATGAGACAGAGGGTTGCATACATAACGTATGTACATATGTATCCGTACTCTATGTTGGGACTGAAGTATCAATATATTATGAGAAACATGAAATATATTATTTCTGGTAATGATGTTACTATGACCAACAATATACCTTCGTTTCTAACCAACAGTTATTAAGCAATTCAAAGTATTTTATAGTGTGTTGTATAATTGAAGTTTTTGCTACATAGAACTCTTGTAACTGAAACGATTGTATATATTTACTTAATTTTGTGATATGCATTTTAGAGACGGTACTCAAGTGAATTCTTTCAAATGGAATGTATTAGGTGTCGGGATCTCATTTAATAAGATCAAGGTTTAATTTTTATAAAATGAGTTGTATAAGAGCACATTTGTAAATATTAGTCAAACGTTTTGTCGTGTGCGACATACCAAACAATAGTTCATTCCGCGGCAACGAAGTTCGTGTTTATACAGTATGTACCGAGCTTTTAAACGCTTGAAGAGGAACGTATGTGGATAACATAACCACAATTCTTCTTAGTCTAATAACACCGCCTGTAATGGATAATAGTAGATAATAAAGGCGGAGTCGTTAACCGAATTATTTAACTACGTTTCGTGAAGACACGGATGTTCAGCAACTCTAGACACCACGGATTCCTGGATTGGTGACCGTCTGGGAACTCTGATCACTACCAACGCCGAAGGGATAAAAGTCAATGATTGACTGCAACGTCATGAGACAAAATACGATATCTAACGGAGGATTACTCCGTTACGGATATGAGAAACCACTATTCAAAAAATATATTGTCCACTGATAGAAAAAATTGAAATATGAAATTAAATAATTGGTTTTTAATACGTTCTAAAAGTTTGTTATTAAACGTTCTAAATTAAATGAGTTTTGAAAAAATCTGAAAACAATAACCTGTGGAATGATTGATAGATGGTAGAGATTCCGGGCGCGTCAAATACTATGGTCATTATTCCTTTAAGTGCAGTGCACGTTTCTCCTCTGGAGATGGCAGTGACTTTCCCCCGCGGGATGGCGAAATCCGGCGCTGACTTCCCGTCGGCGAGCTGTGTTTCCCCAACCAGGTATCTCCCACCAGCGGAACACCGCCCCTGTCAGGACAAGTTGTAAGCTCTCGACAGGCCTCCCGGCATAGGTGGCAGTGTAGTGCTTGTCAGTGTGTACGTAAGGAGTGAGCATAGGACAAGAAAGCGGAAGGAATCATCGCGCTTGGTCCGTGGCATGTTTGTTAGAGTATTCTCCACAGCTCCGTTTGTAAAGTATTCTTCATAAACTTCATTATTTCAGTGGTACACATTCCTTTTGCGGCTCTCACACGCTACCAATCTTGATAAATAAGGTCTCTAAAGAGAGAAAATTTCACGGAGACGTGAACAATTGCATTTTGAATTTACAAATGTGATGGATTTGTAGAAATAAAATGCATCAAAACATTCATTTCAAATGCAACCCGCAACGTTTGTCAGCATTCTCAACATTTATAGTTATATAACTCGTAAACGAAGCGTTTTAAGGCCGAAAACTTACAATTTTGACCCAAAGGCTTATAAAACATTGTTATACCGTAATCTGCGGATACGATATTCTTGGAGATTCTATTATATTTTTGCTAGTCCGTCGTTTAACGATATGATCCACTTCCAACTATATTACACTGCGCTGGAGGCGATCTGTGATTGTGACGTCAGACTTAGAAGGCTCAGATTTCTCCAACTTATGTGTATGCTTTCCAAGTGGTTTACGATGAATGATGAGATTTATTTGCATAATCATTAATTCAAGATTATGAAATAAACTTGAATGCTCCGGCAGCTACAATTAGACGTATTAATAGTTACTTGATACGGATGAAGATTGCTTTTCATGTGGATAGTGCAACATAATGCAACTAATTTATGGAATGTAAGTATTGACATTCTGGTTTCTGTGGACATTTCAATTTCAGAAAATGTCTTCAAATGCTGTTTTAACCCATTAATTTCCAACATTGCTTAAACGCAAAATTTAATATTTATATTTTTTAGACAAGCAATTCGATGTAATTTTGTTGCTTCACTATTGCACTAAGAAGAAATGCTTTTTTATCAGTTTTTGCACTCTTCATTCATATCCGAGCAAATATTTCGCTTCGATTAATTTTGAAACTTAGAGTTAATGTAGTAAATTGTGCTACTGATAATCAAGTTTTAATTTAATTATTAAACTATATTTTTTACTGTATATTACTCGAAAAACAAGCTAGAACCTTCTTTTATCATTTCAAATAATTTATTATGTAGATAAGTCCTTACATATCTTATTGTTTATAATTTACAATAATTACGCAACGTTGGAATTGGTGGAGTGTATGGTCTGAACATGATAGAACAAATGCAATTGGAATGTATTCGTTGAGGAATAGCCATGTAACTTTTGTTACATATTTCCATTCTTGATATAATTATCTCATTTTAGAGATGGCGTCTTATCTTGGATTGTTGCATCATTGTATAAATAATACCTCAAGCGTAATTATTTATCTTCCTCAAAAATTCTGCTTATTTCGGGAATGATAGAAGAAAATTCTATCGACTGCTGAACTTATTTTTGAAGGAAGATTATTTCTTCAAAAATGATTGATACTGTGTACATTCATCAAACATTTGACGAAATAACAGATAAGGAAAATATAGATGATCTTCCGCAGGAAAATAATAAAAGAAGAAATATTGATTGACTGAAATTTGCAATCTCATTGAAAATATATTACGTTGTGGATGAAGAAAATATCACAACTGTAATTTCGCTCATACTTAGCCATGACTCTAATGAAACCTGAAGTCTATGCAAAAGGAAGTGAATGCAATAATGAGCAAATGAATACACAGGAGACTGAAAAATCCCATTATGGTCCACCCACAAGCACTTCTTCACCCAAAGAAGTACGTTATGATGATGTATGGGTACTGGCAAGGGTAGCTCAGGGCATACATTTGTCAGCGAAGTGCCTCTGACGCGATCATTCCTCATCCTTCGCCACCCGTTGCTTGCACCACTTACACTCGCACTCGCACTTGCTCTACACTACCATATCGCCGGGAGCTAAGAGCTGGTTCCAGTTGAGGCGGTGCCTCGCTAGTGGATTGAAGGTACCTGTCTGGAGAATAACCGCAAGCCTACAGTAGGTCGGCGTCGGATCTCGCCGTCCAACAGGGAAATAACAGCCGCCTTCCGCTCTAAAAACGCATATTACATTTGCGACAGTAATGACCTTAGCAGTTGAGGCGCCCGGAATCATCAGTCAATCAATCAAACAAGATGTAAAGCACGTGAATATAAAAGAAGGAAACCAAAGCTAGAAGGAGGTGCATATTGTGCAAAAACACTGCACTGTACAAATGTAAAAAAATGCAAAATACACCTCCTTTCATACTGTTTTCACACGTCGGATATAAAGATCAATTTATATACCTGAAGATCCTATAGTTGCGTTCATGCAACATTTTGTTGTACGTTGACTATTGGTTTAAAGAAATTATAAATTAGTTTTTCATTCTTTCTAGGGTAAATACATAATGTTGTTAAAACATATTATTTCAATGTGTGGTTCTTAATGGGCTAAGTAAGTGTTTCAAGGACATGTCTACAATACTGAATAAACCTCTACTCAAATTTTGTTTCTGACATCAATTTAAATGTTCTTTATTTTAATTTTAAATTCTATAAGTAAATTGGAAGTACCTTTTTAATATTTTGAAACATATAAACACGATTTGTCAACAATTTCCCCTGTCAACATGGAAAAGAAAAGATAGTGAAGGGGGTGGTATTTAACATGCGAGAGTTCTCACACGAGTACGCAAGTTATTGTTATTATTGTTATTATTAAAGAAAATTTTTGTAGAAAAGTAGAAATATGACGTAGTTTCCAATCCGCAAATGTCATAGGTAGCTCGGCAGATCCGAGGGGTTTGTGAGTAAAAATAATTATTAACCATGCGATACGAAAATGTTTTCTGGCAGCTACACCAGAAACAATTTCTAGGAACCATTTATTTTCATTTGGTCATTTCATGTCGGTCTACATCAAAATATCTATTCTATGAATCATTGAAATCCTTCAGTTATTATTGCATTTCCACTCGCCTCTGTCACTTGCCGCGTTTGGGTTAGATTGCCTCGTTCCCCATCCCTTGGCAGGACCTCGCGACTTTGTCAGGCCGGTGCCGCCTTTGATATCTAATTGCATTCAAGTAGGCAGAAAGACACAAACTTTTGGTGGACGTTAACTATCGGTAAACAGCAGCTCTCACGGTGCCGCACCTTTGAAGAGGGTGCTGCGGCGTCCGGCGCGAGCGCTGCATTAAGCGCTGTTGAATGTGTTAACGCAGTTGGCCGCGCGCTCAGGCCAGCGGATTTCGGGCTGCCGGCCTCCATCAGGTCGGCGCCTCGGCGGGAGGGCCCGGATCAGGCCAAGGGCGGAAAATCCACAGGGTCCGCGTCTCACTTGTGAGGTGTAAAAGAACCTGGCGGTTGCCCGGCAAAATGAAATTCCTCCCCAACCTCCCACCCCAACGATATCTCACTTTCTCCTTATAAGATAGTTTGTATAGAGTTACCCAAAATCAACTTCTGCTGAAGAAAGTGAGAGTCACACCCCAGGAGTATCAGGGGTCTGCCCGCGAATTGCGCCTGCTCGATAAGGGTCCCCAGACCCGCGACGAGGGTTTGCTTTCAAGGACGCCTGGGTCGAACTCCGGGTGCAGAACAACTGTCTAAGGTCAATCTCCCCGCAAATGATCCAATACGAATAATAAGAAATAAAATCATTACATCGCCCAAGTCCCCATTTGCCTTCCGCGGCCGCGTATGACGTGTCCATTGGCACTGCCCATTGCCGAATTCATCCTTCACAATCAACGCCCCGTGGAGTGGAAGTTCAAATAACTCGTTCGTGAAAGTGGAACCCGCCTGGGGGGGGGGCGAGGCCTCTGTGGGTGGAGGGCAGCTGCGGTTGCGGCTTGAAGGGACTGAGTCGGGCAATCAATCAGAGTACTAGCTATTTATGATCAGTAGTTAACAAACTATCTGAAGAAAACTAGTGATGCTAAAAGATCATGCAGTTTTGCGCCTGTATCTTCTCGAAACATTACACGAAAACTACTCACATTATCGAGAAATTGTACGTGACCTTATGTCAAAATTTATCTTTAAAAAATAGATTTCATTAAGGGTAAAATCACAACCTTTATTAGTGTAGTTGAATGAAGACTTTGAAAATAGTTTAAACTTTACAATTTTCAAAAAATGAGAGTTATCAATGAACACGAGACTTGTACCATACTCTTAATCGTCCTTTACTCTATCCAAAAACAAAATTTAATCGGAAACGATGAACACATGGTTTTGAAAATCCCAAAAAAGTCTCAGGGGCTTTATATAAAGTATTTCCCAAAATTAGGCATCGATTTTAATTTGAAGCAAAAGCGATAGCAACCAGTTCGATTGCAAAATAACTATTTTAGGGAAAATCTGGTGAACGGTATAGCACCTAGCGCTGTTCACAGACGGACAGTCAAACCGTCGTTTTTCCATGAATCGGTATCAAGGAGCTATAAAATATTGATCCTGCCTACACCACAAATTAGAGGACTTCTAAGTTTCACAACTGTATTGATCCACTTCTTCGTTACCAGTGCTCTGTAATGAGCGTTTTCATCTGAAAACTCTTCATTTTTTCCCGCAGCCTTCCACAACATTCTCTCTACTGCGCACGCGGGGGCGAGAAAGTAAAAAGTGCGGGCGATGGTCCCAAAAGCCTCAGGCAAAGTGGAGGAGTCCACATCGCAAGCAATCGATCCCTCGGTGGGCGCATCCAGGGCTGCCCGACCCTTCCCGCGCCCCTGCCACCACCCCCAACTTCCCTCCTCCGCCCCTGGCACGCCTCGCCCGTTCCTCCTCCACCGCCACCTCTCCAACCTGCCTCCTCCGCCCCCGACACGCCTCGCCACTTCCTCCTCCGCCGCCACCACCTCAACCTGCCTCCTCCGCCCCCGACACATCTCGCACCTTCCTCCTCCACCGCCACCTCCCCTAACATACCTCCTCCACCCCTAACCTCGCTTCGCCCCTCCTCCTCCACCGCCACCTCCCCGACCTGCCTCCTTCGCCCCCGACTTCGCCCCGACGCAGACCCGCCCCGCCAAAGTAATTTTTTTTCGCCCCTAGGATTGCGCTACTGGGCTTATTGGCCGTGTCGCAACATTTACTACTCGTAAAAAACCGTGTCACTTTTACTTGGGTATTGAGGTACATAAAATACTAATTATGTTTTTGAAAGATGTAAGGTACTTACAAATCATTTTAAGAAAGTAATCGGCAATAAATGAAGCAAAATATTCAATTGTTGTTGAGACTAATAAATCTGAGCGAACGAACGTTACACAACATCGCTGACGAAGCTGAAGATAAATCCCTTTCTTTTTCAGAAATACATGATCATTAAATAAATTCTAATTATTTAGAAACAAAAGCTGCAAAGAACTTGCAGTGCTTGACGTTTGTTTGCGCTGGCTCGGCCGCTGTCAGTTGCGATCACTTTGCCCTCCGTGATGAAGGCGGCGGCGACGCTCGGGTTGGCGGCGGCGGTGGCGGCGGCGGCGGTGGCGGGGGACAACCCCCACCTGGGTGCGTATCGCCTCGCGCTCGGGGCTTCTGCGGGTCACGTGCTTTCAGCTGCCAGAGCCAAAGACTTGACACATGGTTCTTTCTTTGTGCCTGTGTGACGCTCTGAATCCCAATCTGGAGTCGAAATTACGCCCCCGCCCTCCAGTTTGGAAATCGCGAAAATCCACCGCACAATTCACAACATCATGGTGATTTTTCGCCTTTTGAAGTACCTGGTGTGTAATGACGCAATTCTGGCTGTGGATTCGCATTCGGAGCGTTGACATACATGGAGAAACATGGCTCTAGTCTTCGTGTGTCACACCTTTTTTGTGTGTGAGCCTTTGCTATTTTTCAATTAATGACTTCTCCAAGTAAGTATCGCGAGAGTGTCATACCCTTGTAGAGGTGTCATGGGTGGAGACTAGAGCTCTCACACAAAAATTTAGCCTAGCCATCAATTTCTAAATTTCTATAAATTCTTCTCATTACGTTTTAACTTATGCTGGCAGCGGGAAAACACGTTCCAGGACTCCTTTCCGACACACGATTTGTCTCTCGAAATTTCTTTTTTTCTTTCTTGCTGCGGATAGGGATAAAGGTATGTAATGCAGCGAGAAAAAAAGGGCGAATATGCAGCAGAAAAGCTTGTTACAGGGCCCTGGCAATAAGGTTTTTTCCCGAACATTCGCCGTTTTCTCGTGTATGGTGACAAAATTTTTTCCCCTTGCGAAGTACTTCGGAAGGGCGGGAAAATAAAAGAAATTTATTATTTCTAGTGAGTGGGTCAAAAACATAAATACTATTTCAGAAAAGCAAATATGTTCGTAGTAAATTGAATAATATTTCTTCGCTTGCTTACAAATTTTCCACGGGTTTGGATTACTTCTCTTTAAACACACCCATGAACTGTGCAGCATCTCTAGCATTAATTTATAACTACCGTACCCGTGCGAGAACTCTCACGAGTTAAACCCCACTCTAATTTTCACTTTCTCTTCAGAAGGAACTTCTAAGAATAGAAAGTTATGCAATTCTGCGAGAAAATATTTTTGGCAGAAAAACTCTTATTACTGAGCCCTGGTAACGAAAGTGGATAAATCCAAATGCTTAATTTAGAAAAACATCTTACACACGTGGTGTAGCCCAGAATCCCTGTCAAGTGACACCTTGATACCAAATAATCGATTGACGGCAAAACGTCTGTCCATTGTGTGTAAACGACGCTAGAGGCAAAACCGTTCCCCGATCGATCTAGCTGATGTCGCGGCCCCTAGAATTTGAAATTGATATTTTAATTTTCGGGGGTACTTTACACGAAGTTTCTGGGACGTTTACAAAATTTTCTAAAAGGTGGGGCCATTGATTTTGATTAAATTTTGTTGTTGGAGAGTATGAACGACGATTAAGATTTTGGCGCAGATCTCATGTTGGTTGAAAACTGTTTTTTTGTAAATTTTAAAAAATTCAAAAGATTTTTCGGCGTCTATCTACAACTAAAATATTAAAGATTTTTATTATTAAAGAGTTTTTTCTCTAAATGAAATGTATTCCTTAATGATCGATTTTGAAATATGGTCATGTACAATTTTTTGAAAAGTGTAGTATTTTTTGCACAATTTTTAGTGAATTATAGTCAATTTTTAATTTTTGTTTAAAAAATGTTCTATCAAAAACCGCTACATTGGTTTTTGATGAGAATTTGCTAGTGAATGGTGTAAAGTTAATTTAAGAAAACGGTGTAGGTCTCATGTTGGTTTGAAACACTGATTTTTCGAACATTGAAAAAATTAAAACATTTTTTGGCCTCTTATTATTATTATTATTATTATTATTATTATTATTATTATTATTAATTATAACTAAAGTTATGAATATTTTTTTCTTAGTGAAATATGATCAGCGAAAATAAATTTTCAAACAAGATCATTTTGAAATTTTAGAAAATATGAGTATTTTTGGAGTAATTGGGCATAAAATTTAGTCACCCGCTCAGAAAATATTGCGCTTCTTATTGGTAATTTTAGATGTGTCGAGACAGTTGGATGCTACGTAAGTTAGAACGCGTATTGTATTTCATATTTCTTTGTTCGTTTCTTACATTGGAGCTTTTGGGTTACGTTTATAAATTAATCTTTTAGAAATTATTTGAAACCGATTTGCAAAAAAATGAAATAAATATTGCTAGCCTTCAGTCGCTCGCTCCCAATTTACGCAGTTGGATACTACGTAGTTAGAATTTGTGACTTATTTCATTTAGAATTTTATTATTATTTATTACATATTAATGTTATTTCATTTTAAATTACATACTTTAATTGTGCGGAATGTAAAAAGGAATAAATGAGCGGTTAATGTTACCCAGTGTCATAACGTTTGGCCGCATAGATAATGCGATAATGACGGCAGCTTTAGTTCGCAGAAATGAAAACGAATTCTTTTCTATATTTGTAAAATATTACAATATCATAGTGTTTAATAATTATTATTATTATATACTTTTCGATCTATTTGTTTACGCTGTACAATCTCTACGCTAACAGTATCGTATTATTTATTAACGTAAAAAATTACTTTCTTGCATTCTGCCAATTTTTCCTACTAAATGTTCTAGGTTTTCAAATGAGTTTTTACAAAAAATAATTCAGAGAGATATTTTGGTATAAATAGTAAGAGATAACCATTACTAACGGTGGAAAAGTACGTGGTGTTTGAGCACCACTAGTTCCTAAGGATATCGTGAAACTGAAACATGGGAACATGTGGTCGTTTCCATCATTGTTCTATTCACAATTAGGTACACACCATTGTACGAATACACCACGGCAAAACGTTAAAAGAATAAATACTCATAATAAACAATCTTCATCGGTATTAAGCAACTTTTAATAGTACTCCTATATGTTGCTGCGCGAGGGAATCTTGATTTAATAAGTATGCAAATAAACCTCGCCAGTTTGCGCAAACCACGGTGTACTCAGAAAGCGCAAATAGTACAAGACGGAGGAATCTAAGCCTTGTAGATGTGTCGTCATAAAAATCTCCATCAGCAACAAGTGCTGAAATATATGTCATGAAGCAATATACTTTGTATTCCTCCATGTATATATGGTATTGACACAATTTGTACGTACCGAACCGGGAAAAATTTAATACAATGTCCCAGTATGTCTCATTATGTAGAGTACTGTGTGGGTAACGTTTCTTTAAGGCTTGTAGTCTCAAAACGTACATTTTAAGACCCTGAGATGGTTCGTTTAACTATATAGCTGACCGATTCTTGCAGGTTGCATTTGACAAAAATGTTTAGATGTGAGTTTTAAAAGAAATCCGTTTAAAAGAAATGCGTTTTAAATGAAATCCGAAAGTCAAAGTGATGTTATTCACTTCTTCGTAAAGTTTTCTTTCTTTAGACACTTAAGTTATAAATATTAGTTGCCTGTGGGAGCCGCGAAAGGTACGTATTCTACTGAAATAATATAGGACACGAACGAATCATAATGCTGTAAAGGAGATCGTAAGGTTAGGTTTCTATAACCTAGAACACAAATTCGTTTCAATTTTAATGGCTACCATGAATTTATCGGGTTTATCTCATTTATTGAAAGTAAAATTTGTTATAGTTCAATCTATGATTCTTATCATAATATACGGTAATATCTTATCATAATATCAAAATAAGATTAATTAAGTTAAATTAAGAAACCTTCAAGCAATTGGAAGTAACGGAAAAAATAACAGATTTTTTCTTGATAAATACTCTCGCAGTATGCAACCAAAGATACCAGAACTGACAAAAGAGTGAACATAATTACTTTTTTAGAGCCACTTTATTTGAAACTGTTGTAAATGTTCATTTATATATGTGTATAATTGTGTTTACTCCAGTGGCAATTATTGGATGTTAATTATCAAGAAAAAAATGAAAGAAAAGTTATGTTTACCTTTATTTTTTCCGTTACTTCCAACTGTTTAAACGTCGTTTGATTTAACTTAATTGATATCATTACAGAAAGTACGTAATTTATTATCCGTGATAGGCATTTACACTGTAAAAACATTTGAAGTTCAATATTAGTAAATGCACGAAATAAAAAAGAGCATTTAAAAAAAAATAAAAATGCTTATTGCAATAAAGAGCTAGGAGAATGAAGTTGTTCCAGAGAGATTATGTTTAGCTTGCAAAACAAGTGACTGTGATACTGATTATGAAATTTACAATTCACATATACCATGGTCCATGGTCATATGAAATCAATTCAATTCAAAATATGGTTTCATCAATACATAATAAATTAATATAAAATTGTGATTGCAAATTATCACACAATATATGCCGTGCAGTGTTTTTCTTTAAAAGCGTTTTCATAGGGTGAAATATTCTCTCATGGATATTTTGTTATTTCACATAACTTATAAAAAAATCAGAGATAGGTCAAATTTTATAAATTTAAATACAATAACAAATCCGCAGAGTTCATAGTACTGATTATCCATATAGATTCACACCCACACAGCAATAAGAAGCGATAATCTTAAGTTTGTACAAATTTGATTTCAATTCCGTAGTAAATTCCTCGAGAAAATTAGTAATGTGTAGCTGCATTCGTGCATTCTTGCCAAAAATGTAAGGGTTTATTTAATCTGTAACTCAACCGAACCAATACTGAAATGCAGACACAACTTGCTGGATAGGAGACCTGGTTATTTCTTGCCCGCAAGCTTTGTCCAGAGCCTTGCCTGAAGTAGCTGAGCGCGAGGGCGCGTTGCAGGCCGCACCGCCGGGCAGGGGCAAGGGCAGGGGCAGGGGCAGGGGCAAGCAGCCTCGGCTCCGCCGCGCAGCCGCGCCTTCTTCTGGCCCGCGCTCTTCTTCGTCCCGCTGCTGCTGCCCTTCCTCGACTCCTCTGGCGAGTTGGACGACGGCACCGACCTCCGGCGCTACGGCACCCGCCCTCCCCGCGGCGCGCGCTTCGGCGCCTGGGGCCACACGTGAGTGCGCGCTGCCGCTGCCACGGCCTGCCAAGGGCTGCCTTGGGCCTCGTCCGGGCCCAGGAGCATGAGCTCCTTCTCCCTTCTCTTGGATACCCCTCTCGACGCCATCTCTGCCTCCCCTTCTCACCGCATTCCCTTCCTTTTCGCATTTCCTATTTCCTCAGTTCAGCAGTCTCCTTCATAGTCCAACCGCACGAACCCAGCAGCTGTGGTGGTCGGGCTCTCTGTGGAGACGGCGCACGCGATAAAGGCTTCAGCGAGACGACAATACTCCCACACATATTACACCGCCCTTTAATTTTCAAAAACCGAGCCAACAAAAATGCAAATTATGCAAGGAGTCTCGCGGCGTTGTTAGTTCGGTAACTGCCAGCTGAGCGGCTAGCCCCTCCTTATATGGGCCGGCAAGGCAATGAGCAAAGCCCCTTCGTCTGCCCATTAAGGATGGGCGCGTTCTAATCGCGATTAGTACAACAATCATTTTATACCATTAACTGAAAAATTGATATCGATTATTTTGACATCGAGTAATGTAAACATCGATTATTTTTTCCAATGTTTAGATCGATTACTTCTATTCAAATATTAGTTTTTAAGGAAAGAAAAATGTAAAAGTGCAAGTCTACTTTTGAACTTGAGTAATGCAATTACTCGTCTGCTTATCTCTCTGAAATTGAAACTCGTAAGAGAGACAAACATACGCGACATGTTAGTAAAAGTAATAATTTTTACAGTAAAAGTCCCAAATACGTGTTGCAATTATGTCTCCTTTTTTCTGTCAGTTCTAAATTATGGACATGTTAAAATGGATGTAGTTAATTTTTCTATTCGATATTGTGCATTTGAAAACCTGTTATTGAGTTTTATATAATATCAAAATATTTTTGTAAAATATAATTTCATTTATTTTGTCGTTTATTAGAAGAAAATAATACAATTGACATTTTTTCGATTAAGTAATTGCATTTTATCTGTGGAAAACCCGTGTTTATTATATAGTTATGTATTTAAGGTATGCAGGTTAATGTTGTTTTGTTGATGAACATGTTTTTTCTAATTTCTTAAAATAAAAACTAATATGACATACACATAAAGTTTAATAAACAAAATTTAAAAAGGCACAAAATTGACAATTGTTCGCATTATTGTGCTATGTTTTCATAAAAGAGTTTAAGTTACTTGCCGGGTAATTCATATACAAATTAAAAATTAATGACTACGCATATTACGCGTCATTTAAAATAAGTGAAACATTAATCAATTATAAGATTACTCCAATAATTCGTAATGAATAATCAAAGCCATTCAATCAAATAAAAATAATCGATTTGATATTACTCAATTATTAATTAATCACCCACCGTACTGCCCTTCCTCTTCCATAGGAAGACTGACGACTAACTCTCCTAGGTGTGTAGAGATACAAGAACGAATATACCTTAGCTCTTCCAATTTTTCGTCAATGATAAATTGACATTCATATGATCTTACTGTCATGTATAGGATGCCCAGGGGTAGAATAGCACCTCTTTGTCAACGTATTTATTACAATCAGCCAGAAATCCAAAAGTCTAAATCCAAAATACAAGCCAAGTCACAGACATTCCCGTAGATGTCCCAAGTGTCGCACAGTCGTTACCGTTCACCAGAGAGTAGACACTGTCCCGTCATCAACAAACTCGTCGTAGCAGCGCACTCACTGGTTGTCACCATTCATCTGCGAAGTATCTCTCTGCCATTTCTTTTTTTTTCTTCGGCGAACCAAAGGTCAGCAGATCGCACGCAGAGTGCTTTACTGCTTTGTGTAAGTGGTTGGTGGAGGATCGCGTCGGGCCTTTGTCATTTGCCAGATCGGCGTTTCAATTTAGTCATACTTGTGACTGTCTCTTATATTGTATTTGCGCTACGCCCTCAATGTGTCCGACGGAAGAGCTTGTCTTCCGAGACAGTTGTTTAAGCGTCGCCGGTGCTTGTCTGTCAAAAACATCGTCCATCGCTGAAGTTTACGCAGCGTGATGTCTGGATTCTTCTTTTCGCTTGTGATAAGTAATTATAATAAATATGTTTCCGTATTGTAATAGGACGGTCGAACTCGTCAGCGACACGTATTTCAATATTTTATTCAATTCAACGTTGCTAAAAACAGGCCTGTAAATGTACGGTTTCGGCTTCCTGCGAGCGTGTTAAAGCGTCGGACTCAGTGGCATGCATCTCTATTGTCTCGTCGGGCGCGTCGCGGGCCGCTTCCGCTGACTCACCGGGAAGTACGGACGCTGCTGCCTCCTAACACGGAAATTCAGCTGCGCCTTTCCTCGGAACTTGGGTGACGGTTCAGTTTGGTGAGACTCGAAGGGCCACCAATAATGCCACGACTGGGTGGAAGAAACAGTGCGCGGCGCGCCTGCCAATCGCGGAAAACGAAGCGGGGGAGGGCCACGTGACCCGCGAAGCTGAGGAGGTAGCAGCAACACGCAAGCTCGGCCATTCCGATAGAGGAGACGACAGCGAGTAGAAGTTCCTTTCCGAGGTGGGCACGAGGGCAATTTTCTTTGTCTTGTGGAGGGGGGGGGCGCCAGTGATTGCGTTACCGCATCGCCGCCGCCGCCCAAATGCATCATCACCACATCACGGCCGCCTCTGAGGTCGCTACCTCCACGGACCACGACTGACGAGGGGCTGAGGCGCGATTAACGCAGCCGTGAACCGTGCCACCGATGCAGCGTGGCTGGCGCCTGTGGACGCCACCGCCGTCGCCCGGCCGCGCGTCTGACCGCACCGCGCCAAGCCCCAGAGCGAAGGGCCGCCGCTCCCGTAACCGGGGTCGTGACCGCCGGGACGGACGCCGCCTTCTTCCAACGATAAACTCTGACCCATATGACCGAATAAGATGAGTTAGTTATAAGATAGTTTTAAGGATTAATTATAAAGGGTGGCTTCACCTCATGGAAAGGGAACATTAAACCCACCTATGAAAATAGAATGTGTTTCAATGCAGTATTTGAATGCGAATAAGCCCTTTCACGCATGCCTCCCTTCAAAGAGTCTTCGGACTGATTAGCCGGGTCAACGCTGGATTGCCGCAACCAGGTAATCAGGTGTGCTGGGGCAGCCACGGTGGGTGTGGTTAGAATATTTTAACTCAGTAACTTTTCTTACCCCCAAAATAATTGCTAACGCTTCTTTTTCAATTTGTGCATACTTCTGATATGCATCTTCTGCAAAATCTGGAATGAATTTGAAGTAGTAGTTAGTTTTTCCCAGAAAAGACAAGTAAGAGTAATTGTAGCCAAGAAAAGTAATTGCTTGATGTTCTTTGGAGCAAATTAATAATGGCTTCCAAGTTAGCTTGCGTGGGTCTATTACTCTATCAATCACCTATGTAAAAATGTAAAAAAATGCATTTGCCAAGTGTAGCCTGTTTCAATACCTGCAATTTATCTATAATTCCTTCAAATTGTTCATATCCTCTTCATTAGATGTCCCTGTTACAATATCAACTCTATCTACATCCAGTATCACATGTTCCAAACAAACTTTGAAAAACGTGGTCCACGGATGCTACTCCGAAAGGCAATATCTCGTGTTGAAATAGTGCAAGAGGTGTGTTGTGTGCAACGGGAGCTGTAGATAAGCGTCTTTTAAATCAACTTTTGAAAAGTATTCCCCACCTGCTTAACCTCTGAAACAATTCTTCTGGCTGGAGAATAGCATATTTCTCTATTCTAGCTGGGCATTTACGGTGGATTTGAAATCCCCACACAACCGTACGCCCTCATCAGCCTTCTTTGCCACCACAAGGGGAGTAGCCCAAGCGCTAGTTTTCATTGGTTTAATTGTTGCTGTTGTTGCAGTCTTTCGTCAAGTGGCCTTTGCCGCAGTGAATGCTGCCTGGACTCACCTAAAGTAAGCGCGCGTGTGCGACCAGCGGCAGCACCGTTGCTTAGCGACCTCGATGCGCGCCGGGCAGTGGAATATTGCTTTTAAGGCGAAAAGCCACTTGCCGCCGTCGCCCGGCGCGAGGTTTACGAAGTACGAACATCCCCTTTCGGCTCCTGTATAATTGATAGCTGCAGGCCTGGGTTTCCTCGGGCAGTGCGTGGCGATGTCGTCGGCCCCCGTGCGCAGACCCTGGGGGAGCTTGAGGCACCGCTCTTGCTTGCGCGAGCCCGTGAAGTGGGACGCGTTCAACTTCTCGAGTGACCTTCAGGTGATCGGAGGTGCTCTGCGCTGGAAGCGAGAAAACTTCCCGCAGTGCTTACTCGCTGCCGGCTCGTCGCCCCCGTGCACCACCTCCTCGAACCAGCAACCGACGGATATACGGTTGGGGGGCGGGCGCAGGCTGTGAGCCCGGCGTAGGTCCAAGGGAGGGCAGGGAGCGGAGCGGCAGGGTGGCAGCGGCCGTCGGGGTAGAGCTCGAGCGCGAGGGCCACCGCCTCGCCGATCAGCGCCAGCGGGACGCTGCTCTTTTTGTCCTCAGGTTAGGCCTCTTCAGTAGGGCCGATTGAATCGCAGGGAAATCGTGCCGGTGGCCGGCGTCCGAAGCGGTGGCGCTGGCGGCAAGGCCCTCGAAAGCCCTCTGCGCGGGTCTCCGCGCTCCCGCCCTCGCGGCGAGGAAAGAAGGCGCGGGCTGCGGAGCGAGCGCGAACTACGCATTCCGGCCGCACCGTGCCCCCTACCTCGTCGCCGCGGGCCAACTACGCTGAACTTTCGATTATTCATTTGCAGATCCAAAGCAATTATTACAAAGAAAACATAAGAAACAATATTGTCACCGTATTTACTTTCGTACCCAGGTTTAGTTTTATTTTTTATTATCACTTCAAAGAGTTATCGTTTTATCAGTTATATTTCTTGTTTGACTTAAACAGACTTTTAGTTAATTACATTAAAGTTACAGTGATTGTTGCAAATAGAAAACAAATTTTTCAAAACTTCTCGAAAGAAAGTCAAGCAAAACGATCCATTTTCCGTGCAACTGTTATTTAATTGAAAAACATGTTTTAAAATACATTTACGTGTGACATTTTTTCAGAACAAATTTTAGTGAATTTAAGAATTTATTAAAAAATTATTTAACTTTTTTAACTTCAGCAATCACCACTTTCGCAAAATCTATTCATATAATCAACGATCTTCGCTTATCAATGATATTTAAATTCACTTTCACGACATTCACTTCAATACTTCTTCCAAGACAAAATCTCAACAACCTCTGTTCAAAATTATGAGAAGAGCATACGTTTTAAAAAAGCTTGCAGGTTGCAGTTATGTATTTGGCAGAGTAATACAACAAAGGTTTAAACAAATAAAATTGGAGAGAAATAACGAAAATTGTTATATTTCACAGGCTGTGGGGACGGCTGCCTGTAACACAGAACTCTCCACGCGGTGTGCTAGCTGCCCCCACGCTCTTCAAATTCCAAGGGTCCATTGACGAGCCCCAAGACACGTGGATTGACTTCCGTGGTTGGGGCACGGGGGCTGTTTTTGTCAATGGCTTCAACTTGGGGCAATATTCGTATCTTGGACCCGACAGCGCTCTTCTCTGGCCTGCATCGCTGCAACGCCAAGGGCGAAATCAAGTAAGTTTTTAATGAGATTCTAGAACCATATATATATATATATTCGTATGGGAAAAAAATCTCAGAAAGTTTAATAAAGAATTAAGTAGATTTAATATCATGAGAAACAGAATCATGACAGTTATATCACAAATAAAATGAGTAAATTAGTTGTTAAGAAGAAAAAAAGGTTCATTGTTTTAATAAAAACGTTTCTTTCTGATTTTAAACATATCTTTGTCTGGCAATGAGTATACTATACTTAACCGTTTATCTGTTGGAATTGGGTTGGACTCACCCTTCCACGTTGCCTGTGTTGGAAAAGTTTCCAATTGTATTGAATATAGCAGAAATATCTATGAATAATTACTCTCTTAATGATCACGTTCCTTTCTGTCTCATATTCAATACCCCGTACCACCTTTTTTGCGTCTTGATATGTACTTCATGTATAAAGACAACAGGTAAGTACTATACAGACCTGCAAAAGCAATTTTAAAATATTTCAATTTCTGACTTGAAAACAAAATGCAGTGTATACGTTACAAAATACGTTAAAAAAATTAATGCTAAGTAGAAAAAGTGTTTCTTTTAATACTATTTGGTGTGGGTATAAGTAATTCCACAAAATATGGCAGTACAGAACATTACATAAGTACAGAACATTAATTTTTCCCAAATCTTTTTCAGAAAAGTAAAGTACATTATATATCATTGATTGAATGTAAAATAACTCTTAGATTAAAACACGAACAAGTGGAATATACACACCAAAACAATAATTACTTCACCTCACCAAAAACTGTTTCTTCCAATTCGTGTTTCGAAAAGCCAGCCGGTCATTTTTAAAATTTTCTCAAAAACGGCTCCATTATTTTTCTTTAAATTTCTTGTAAGAATAGCTAAAACATACTAATTCTATAAGGTGGCATACGTTGTGATTTTCACGTTTATCTCTGAATTTTTGATAAATGCAAAAGTTTATTTTTTTCGGCGTCTTCCTACAACTATAACATTGAAGATATATATTTTTCCTTGAAATAAAATTGATTCTCCATTGTTAGCTCTTTCATTAATACAGGAGTTTTAGCCCAATATTTGTGTGTTTTGTGCAATTTTAAAAGAAAACAAACCTAGATTTTCCCAAAAACGGCTGCAATCATTTTTATTCAACCTTTAGTATGGATAGTACTAAATGCACTCTATACTAGGACATAAACGTCATACGGATATTTTCTTTTGTTTTTTTCAAAACTTACAAAAATTTAATTATTTTCACTTAGTCTCACATCATTTGTATTTACATTACTGACAATTTGTTCACAATAATTTATTTATGAGTACATGTACTTGAAATATTGTCAGATAAAGTTTTGCAAAACTTCAATCGTTACCTCTTAAAATTATATCACAATTCTGCATTTTTAGAAGCATTGAAACGCCATTTCCTATAAACCACTCCAAATGTTTTCTTCGAATCTTTTGAACGCATAGTGCTAATTGCACAGTTATAGATAACATAGAATTAACTTCGGGTATTCTTTTTTTTTTCAAAAATTAAACAAAATAATTTTTTTAATATATCCCACAACTTTAATATGCACATTTTAGCGATTTGATAACAGTATTGCATTAGCGGCTGAAAGTGCTTGGAATGACTTTATATGACGTTTTTCGAAAACTCGATTGTTTTCTGTGAAAATAGGTTTCATTATCGCATTTACAGTGGCTCTTTAATGACATTTCCTTAAAATCAACTCCAAATTTTTAACAATTTTTTTATATTATAAATGAAACAAATACAGGTATTTTGAACTCTCTGCAGAGTGTGAGTGAGTGAATATTTTTAGTTATTTTACACAATGTCACCACAGTCGAAATGAGGGCTTTTACTAACATTACTTTCATATTAGTAAGAAGACATTTATCGACATCGTATCGCATCTCTTGCAACTTACACTGGTTTTCACAGTTTGGTAGTATATGATAAGGTTTTTCCGCAAATTGCCGTAATCAGATGGTAATAATAATTATTATTTTTTCAGGGTAAATTTTCTAGGACTCGGAATTTCATGTAAAGCTATTTGATGAGTTGTCAATATGTTTTTATTCATATACTATCAAAAGGCTGTCATATCTTATTTTTCTTTCAAATATATCTTAAAATCTTATTCGACTGTGTTGGTCATAGTTTTAACTGGATTGTTCCTTGATGCAATATGGTTATAAATAGTGCATCAATTTCAACATCATCAGTCAATTAACAATAGTTAATTTACTATGCCACCTGCGTTAAAATCTAGATATTTGATTGTGGAATTTGTTCACAGGTTGTGGTTCTAGAGCTCTTCAAGGCCCCAGCTGACTTCACCATAAGCCTCTTTTGATGAAGCAAACTGTTGCGCTAGGGAGTAATGACGCTTTGGCATCGCACAGGGAGTAACCCATCATCAGGTTGAACAGCTTTAGGAAGAGGATATTGCATTTCATAGATTGGTGTACGATGTAATAGGGGGAAATAGGAATTATATTATTGGGAACAAAAACAATGTGTAAGTTCTTTCTCTAGCGGTAGCACCCTAATGACATTTATATCTCCGTTCAAACTCCTCAAATCAGTGGACGTACTCTTTTCCTCAGCCACGGGACGCGGTTGGCAAACCACCTTGGCCGAGATTTATGATCCCAACTGCTACTCGAGTTACGCGCTGAATTTCGGAACCGGAAACTTCCGTCGAAGCAAGTGAAGCCTTGGTGTGCGAAGCTGTTTGAAGCACGTCCCGTAGCAACCGCGTCCGACCCCTTCTTAGAGATTCGAGCCGAAAGTGTTCGAGCCCCGTGCGTGTAGCGGGTTTTTGGACAGCCCCTAGACCCGCGCGTTCAGTCGCGGGTCTGAGGGCAGAGCTGAGGCTGCTCTGGCTTTGAAAACCGCTAGGTTTGCTATGCTCTACTCTACCACACGCGTCGGAACGCGTTGGAAAGCGGCCGAGCGTGTCCGCCTTATCGGCCTGTGCTTCGCGTGCTGGGAGAATTCTCAATGGGAAAAGGCCCGTAAGGCCGGCGATGAAGGTCGCGTGGATTCTCAATTTTTCAAGAGAGGTAGAACATGGGTTAACTTTAAAACAGAGTGGAACAATTATTATTAGTCTTCCATTTGCACTCTCGACTTTGCGGGATATTTCAAATTTACATATCTATACATTTTATTATTAAAAATTCCACGATTTGAATATGATTATGCGTTTGTGAAGACAATGTTTTTTTAAAAATTCAGTTTGACGTTTTCTAGAAAGACTAATAAATTATTCTATCCCGTTCAAAATTTGTGCATTCTTAGAACTGTTAAACGACAATTGATGATAAACGTCCAGAAATATTTTCTAATGTAAGACTTGCCCATGAGAACCATGTTTAACGTTTCTATTTATTGTTGAAAAAATTTTGTGTTTTCTAGTATCAAGAGGTGTGTAGAGTTAAAAATTGTTAAAAAAATTATCCGTGTTATTTGTTAATACACTATTTCTCCAATAATAAAGATAATAGAAAATTAAAAGTTCACCAACTTGCAGTAAATGTTTTACAACAATTTACACGAGAAAAGAAATATTTTACGTTTTCTCTCGCGTAAATTTGTTTTCGGAAATTTTCCTACTGAGTGATTAGTTAATAGATGTTATTACTGAAATTAGAAGTAATAAATAAAGATCTCTCAGAGATGATGTTTCAAAGTTACAAGTCATTTTCAAGTATGTTATTGATTTAATGAGCGTTTATGCTTCAAAACGTGTGTTTAAAGTAGTTTGTATTTGTGGTGTATTATATCGTATTAAATTACATAACCTCAAACATTTGTGCATATAGGTTTCAGTCGAGTACTTCTCTCTTTCTCTTTCCAAATTAAGAACTTCTTTTGGAAAGTGTATCATCCAAGAAAAGTTAAATGATAGTATTGTGACTCCAATGTGTAGTTAATACAACACATTTAATAAAAAACTTGAACTGTAAAAAATGACTTTATTTATTACACTTATAGTGTTGTGGGTAAGATATCTTTGGCATTTATTAAATATATTAAAGATGTGGTCATTGCCAACAAGTACCTACACATAAGGAAAACTACACATTCATTTATAATAATAACTTATTAAATGAGAGAACATAAACAATAGTCCTTCTCCTTTACTAAAAATTACTTCTAGGACACCACTCCCACACCACACCCCGCCGGGGCGGCCGGGTGACAGCGCACCGCACCACGCCATTGCCCTCCTCCACCCCACGCCGGGTACTTTAGCCCCTCGGCTCCGCCCGACCCCGCGTAGTCGTTTTGTGGCATTCGTCAGCTAGCAGGAAAACGGCTCAACTTACATTCTATGTTTTTTTCGTGTATAAAAAATAATTTTTACGTGTCCTATTTCTATTTCATTCGCTTTTCTTTAGTATGTTAATGGCTTACCCCCCCCCCTTTTTCTTTCTCCCCGTTGTCAAATTATTTTTCGCAAACATTCGTAAATTATTGTAACCTTTGATCATATCTTGTTGTTAATTCGACGTTTTAAGTCTTTGTTTTTTTTGTGTTTTCTTCTTGTATCAGACAATCTGATTATGATGGCTAAGCCAGTTGAAGCTGCTTTTGAATTAAAAAACATAGTGCAATGACAACATCTTTAATTATTTTATTATACACTTACTTACATTTATAACTAGAACGTTGAGAAACAATTTATTTCACACAACGCTTACTTCTTTTTGGGAAACTTCCACAAGCAGCTTTCACACATTCTACACGAAGTTCTTTTCTGTGTTTCTTTGGAGTCTTGATCTTAGACGGTGTGTTCCTGATCGAGAGGTGTGTGAGTCCAGTTTTGTTAGAGCTTAATTTCTGAAGAGTTCCTGCGTACTCAGTCAATGCTTTCTACGGTTCTTCAGTTAGTTCAAAATATATGAGAGTAGAGATATTTTTTCCCCTGCTAATTTGATTTAGCACTTTTCCACGCATTGAAAGCGTGCGTAGATCTAGTTGTATTGTAAAAACACGTGGCCCTGCATCTTCGTGACCTATTGATATAGCATTGTATTTAGCAATATTTTTCATCTGGTCAACAATGTACAGAATACATGAATTGGTCTGCGTGAAAGATATTATCTATCTTGCTCGTAGCTTTTTCCTTCAAACTCAAATTGTACCTGTCTTGTGTAGAGTTCACAGAATAATTACATGTTAGTTCTTCTTGCCTTAATACACAGTGCACGGGTTGAATCATCGGTTTCAAGAATTCTGTCTTAAAAGACTTGCACCACCATATAGAATTACTGTTCTATTATTTTTTACGGTACCGATAATTTTAATTTCTTAGATTTGAGCCGTTCTGCAGATTTGTGAGTGAAAACAGTGTGTCCCAAGTTGTGTTGCGCCTCTCTTAGAAATGGCTCAATTATTTTCATAAAGACATATTCTGGCATGGGGACTAATTTACTCAAATATCTGTTATTTCTTACCGAGATATAGATTGCATCACATAAATATTTCGAGTCAACGTTAGCCAATAGCCGAATTTAAGTGCCTCATTTATCCGACTTTTATTTGCCGATATGGGGAAATCAGCAGTGAGCTTTTGTCGGAAACAGTTGCTCGTTTACAGTTACAAGTTTTCTCACGACTCTATGAAAACCGACAACTCTCTATAAATTTGTTCCAAACAACAGAAAACAACACAAATTTATCTGTTCAATCTAGAAGATTCTTCACGATTTTTTTTAATCTAATACGGTGAAATGTCGGGGTAAACACAGGGTGGCCTTAAACAGTTACACATTCATTCTAAATCACGTTTGTAGCATTATACGCACCTCGTACGTATAAAAGAGGCAAGAAAGCTTTCAGCTGTTCTAAGAAGAAAGTCCATTTCTCATTTCCAGACTTCAATCGAGCTTCAATTTCTGGCACGAGTTTAATGTGTGTTCTTTATATATCATCAATAAACAAATCCAAGCACCAGAGATAAATATCTTCTTGTTGAATCGGTCTCGCAGTAAAACGCGTGGCGCGTGTGATTTTTTTTAGGCATATTCTGAATTCTCCATCTAGCTCCTACGGCTTCTCGATACTGTCCATGTTGTTGCAGACCTCACTCACGCCGACGCTTTGGTCCAATTGAAGTTGTGCTCGTACACTTAATGCACTAGATTGGATGATTTAATTCGCTGGTGTTTACTTAGACTGAAAATGTATACTAGGGCAGTATCAGACTGATAAACATTTTTGTAAAATAGAGATTTTCCAGTAATTTGTTGTAAATACATGGAATTGTTCTATTTTGTTGACAACATACTACCGGTGGTGACGTGTGGTCTCAATTGAAAGTTTGATGCGGTGTTATTTGAAAACATTTGTGACTCATTAGGTACTGGGTTCATGGTAATTTGATTATCAGAGAAGCAATATATTACGGCGGCAATAATCTGTAATGTTTTATTTTATAAAAATATAATTTTGTGTAAACACGTCATACCTCGCACAACGTTAATACCCGGTGATTTCCCTCTTCAGCTTTCCTTTCACATCTTCATCGCCGAAGAGAATACCTCACTATCAGGACGTGGAGATTTTTTTCACATTTATTTCAGATCAATTATCGCTGAACATCCAAAATGGCTCGAATCAGCTGTCTGATAATTTCTTTAAGCGTCAACAGAATTTTGTACAGAGGCCCAACATCCTCGCCGGAGTGTAAGTGAGAAGTGAGGATAGGAATGACGAAGATCGCGGGTGGCCCGTGGGCCGTTTTTAACTTACTCCTCCACATTTGGCTAATATTGATCGGAGATCCCATAGAAAATTACCGATCAGAAGAGCCGGCCGCAACATTTGTCCACCAGCAATATTCGCGAAATATTCAATTGTTTTCGAGAGTAATAAATCTGAATGTACGAACGTTACACAATATTGATAATCTAGCGGTAAAACCTCTTTTGTTTCTAAGAAGTACACGATCGTTAAAATGTTGCCTTAATTGACTCGAAACAGAAGAGGAAATAACTTGCACCGACCTTCGTTGTCTCTGGCGCGGGTTGCTGTCGGTTGCAAGCACTTCGTCCTGCGCGATGAAGGCGGCGGCGGTGATGGTGGTGGTGATGGTGGTGGTGGCGGTGATCAACGCCCAGCAAGGTGCGTGGCAAGGCGTCGTGCGGTGGCTTTGGCGGATCACGGGATCGCAGCAGCCGACACATTGTATGACACGACTTGCTCTGGTACACAAAACAATATTGTGTGCTGAAAGACTTGAAACATATTTCTCTTTACAAGTTCACGTGCTGAATCAGAATCTGGAGACAGAATTACGTCACCACCGTCCATTTTTTTTAAATTGCAAAAACAGATAGTAAAATGTACAATTTGAGTGCTTTTTTGCGATTTAAAATAATTCCATGGCTTTCGATTTTGATTCAACGAGTCGATATTCATACGGAAACATGGGTAAAATCTTTGGGTCTGACACCACACACACACACACACACACACACAAAACAAACAATGTCACTGTGGTTTCTCGCAAGTCCAAAGTACTTAAGGATGGTGGCGCAATTCTCGCTTTGCATTCCTATTCAGTGCACATAGAGAAACATGTGTAAAGGATTCGTGTCTCACATCCTTTTTATTTTGTGTGCCTGTGTTATTTTTCAATTACAAACTTCTGCAAGTTACTATCGCGATGGTGTCATATCCTTGAAAAAGTGCACTGGCTGGGAACTAGAGCTCTCACACAAAAATGTAACCTATCCATCAGTTTCAAAATTTCTAAAAATTCTTCTCATTACGTTTGAACTTAAGCTTGTATATGGGCACCACTTTCTGAGTCTCGTTTTACATCCACGATGCACGGAATTTGTTTTTTTACTTTCTCACACCGCGCACACCATACAGAATAAAATACGTGATGCTGCGCGAAAAAGCAGAGAATTTTCGGCAGAAAAAGTCTTCTTGCCTGGACCTAATACAGAAATAGTGGATAAATCCAGCTGATAAATTTAGAAAAACGTTTACCTTACCATGGCATGACAAAAAGAGATTCTTCCGAAAATTCGCCGCACAAAATACCGGTGCACGATGTCATAACGTTCTCTTCTTACGAAGTACTTCAGTAGGACGATTGTATTGTTTCTAGTACCTAGGTCAAAAACATAAATAATGTTTCGGGAAGAACATAATAATATATTCACAAACACATTTCCGGTTTATGTTGATCAACAGTACTTGCAATTAGAATTGTTTCAAAAGGTTTTCAATGATTTTTCTGGAATTATAAATTATTACTCGCGGCAACACAGAATTGTCACAAATAAAAATTTCCGACGAAGATTCGAATTAGCGAATCCGCCCTTCGAAGCGCTCAGGCCTTACCCTTCATTTCCTAACTCCCAAACTCCATAACTGCCTACCTCGGCTATCCACGTACGACGTGCAACGAATATTTTTATAATAGTAATTTGTATATGGTGATTTCAGTTATAGCATTATGAAGCAGAATATTTAGGAAAATGTGAAAAATATTTGCTTTTCGGGCTACGAAAGAAATCAGGCGAGAAGACAAGGTTGCCTATCGGAAAAGATAGAGAAATATAGAAAGAATATAAAACTAAGGCGGCAAAATCTATGCCAATCTATAGCACCACTCGTTTTTTATTTAAAATTGTATTTCAAAATGTTTTTCAATTTTTAAAAATGCGCAATAAACGAACATTGGACATCACCGTATTTCCGGTCGTTCTTTCTTACAAATTCTGAGAAAAATGCGAAGAGTGCGAGCATGTTCCGTCGTGTGCGCAGGTCACGACGCGGCCTTCGCCCCCGAGGGAAGTCCGGCGCAGGGAGCTCGCGCGGCCGCGGCACCGCCCACGCAGACCGCGCCAGCGCCCGCCGCGCGCTTCCTGCCGGTTTACATCCTGCCCGTCTACGCGCTAGTGCTACTGCTCAGACTGCCAACGATAATTGAAGGACTCATTTCCCAGAAACACCTGGCGCCCTCCATGCCACGCACCTCCGTCCCGCTCTTCGGCTTTCTTGATGACAAGTGAGTACCTCACTAGGCCTAGCATCACTGTGTGCAATCATTCCTTCGCACAAAGAGAATCTATCCTGGCAGATCTGGCCGACTCCCCAAAACTCGCCTCCATCCCACACGCCAGGTAATGAGAGAACAAGTGTCTCCCTTCCTTTCAGAGGGCTTAGCATTAGGTACATTCATTATTCGCACGAACAAATTCTCTACACGAAGAATGGAGCAACATCCTATTGCATCCTTGGGTCGTCTAATTTCGAGACCTCCTTTAGACTCAGTAGTGTTTTGATGGGGCATTGACTGTAAGGGTCAAAAAAGGTCGCAGGATTGCGGCCAAAACCTACTCTTCATTGCTCTCTGTTAATCATTTGTGCCAGAAAAGGTCTTGTCACACTTACTAGGAAAATATAATAGTAGTTCCTTTCGCACTCTCTTAGATTTCCCATCTCCCTCCATGAGTTCCGCTGGATTTCTCATTTTTTTCTCTCCTCCAACCGCAATCTTTTCCTTTTGTGAACCCAATAATGCGAAAAAGAATGTGTTATTATAACTTCACTAGTTCTATACGTAACATATATTTTAATAGAATGCTCATGATATACTAATATTTTAATAGGAATAATTACCGTAAATTGTTTTGTATGCGTAAAACAAATTTGTCTGAAATTAAAGATTAATACGATTTTATTTCACAATGATTAATTTTCCCAGGCAACTGTTATATTAATTGTAAAACATGTTTTAAGATCCATTACGGGTGATATTTTTTGAACAAATTTCATTGAATTTAAGTATGTATTCAAACATTATTTAACTTATTCGACATAAGCAACCATCACTTTCGCAATTGAGGTATTCACCCTTTCTATTTGATATTCACTTAATCTATTTATTCATTTAACCGACGATATTCGCCTAATCAATGATATTTAAATTCACTTACACCACATTCACTTCAATACTTCCTCCAAACCAAAACCTCCACAACCTCTGTTCGAAATTATGAGAAGAGCATACATTTTAAAAAGTCTTGCGTATGACTCGGTTGCAGTTATGTGTTTGTCAGAGTAATATAGCAAAGGTTTAAAGAAAACAAGTCGGAGAGAAATAACGAAAGTTGTTATATTTTATAGGCTATGGGGACGGCAGCCTGCAACAAAGAACTCTCCAAGCAGTGATCTAGCTGCCCCCATGCTCTTCAAATTTGAAGGGCCCATTGACGAGCCCCATGACACATGGATTGACCTCCGTGAATGGGGCACGGGGACTGTTTTTGTCAATGACTTGAAGTTGGGACAATATTCGGGTTTTGGACCGGTCGACGTTCTTTTCTGGCCTGCGTCTCTGCAACGCGGAGGGCAAAATGAAGTAGGTATTTAATAAGTTTCTAGAACTTTAAAACAAACACACACACACACACACACACACACACATTAAATATATAATATATGGTACAGGGAAACGGGAAATTTTGAATTAACGATATTTGCATGAATAAATTAATAAAACAAATAATTCACTAACAAAAGTGCATGTATCTAGCATGCCATTTATGTTTTTACAATCAAAATGTCCAAAATGTCTCTTTACTTTAATGATTAAATTAGTTAATGATGACATCGGAAAGATGTGCTCCCATTCGGCGTCCACACTAACACCCTGTTATGACATCTCAGGAATGCGCCGTGTAAAAATCTTGGGGAATGGCAGTGATTTCTTTTTCAATCTTCTCCTTCAGTTCATGGATTGTTGCAGGACATGTACCCACCTTGCCTTTAAGATGTAGCCACAGGTAGAAGTCGCACATACTAAGACCAGGGAATCTCACAGGCCGTTCAAGGTCACGGTCACGTGAAAAAATGCGTCTTCTAAACAATTGACGAACTGCTGGCATCGATTGTCGAGCAGTGTGTGACGTGGCTTCGACCTGCTGAAACCACATGTTTGCGATGTTAAGATTAAGCTCGTACAGTCTCGGTGTAAAGAATGTTTGAAGCATTTCAACATGTTGAGCGGATGTTATTGTCGCTGCACTACCATCCTCACGTGCAAACAAATACGGGCCGATAACACCATTACAAGATACCGCACTCCATAGTGACGTTAGCGCTATGGTGAGGTCGCTGTTGAAACACTCAAGGATTTTCCTGGGCGCAATAACGAAAATTCTGTTTGTTCATGAACCCATTGAGGTGGAAATGGGATTCGTCTGGTAACCATATGTTACCAAAAAAATTTGGGTCCTCGTTGATTTTAGCCAATATCTGGCTACTGAACTCCATACGTGACTCTGGATCTCTTTCATGTAATTGTTGCACAATCTGCAACTTGTGAGAATGGAAGTGTAATTCGTTCAGTAAGGTTTGTAAGATTCATCGCTTAATCCTCATGCATGCTGTCGAACGGAGGGGCGAGGTCTTGTCTCGATTGCAGCTACAACAGCTGCAATGTTCTTTGGTGTTCCGTTCAAAGTGTCACCTGGAAGTTGCTTTTTCAAGGCCTATCCTGTTTCTTCACAATTACGCACCCACGTTGTAATCGTATTCGGGTATGGGACACGTCCATGACATCCAAGTTGTAATGCTGTCGAAATATTTTCTGCGCGGCAGTCGCACTATCATCATTTTTATAAAACGCTCTCAGCGGTACTGCTGCTCCAAAGTTTCAACAACTGCCAGTTCTAGAATTAATAAAGAATTAAGTATAATTAATGTGTTGAAAAACTGAATGCAAAAACATCATTTTCTCAAAACTACACTGAAACGTTTTCTCAAACATTTTTGTACCGATTGGGCTTGAAGTACTCAGTTCAAGCCATAAGATTCATTTCAATAAATATTTTTGTTTCATTTTTGAAAAATTACTTCCCATGCCTTTATTGTCATTTCCATCGATTTTTATACATTATTGCATTGGTGAGTGAAAGGGTTTCATAAGAATTACAATAAAGTTTTTGGAAAATTGGAAAGATTTCTGTAAATGAGCTTCAAATTTGTATACAGAGAAGGCAAATATTAAGAGCAACGCTTAAACATGATATTCTTAAAAACGGCTCCAATGTTGTCAACGAAATTTACCGTATTGGACGAGATTTTACTAATCTTTAGTATTATTTAAGTAATATTTCGGTTCTACCGTTAGGAAGCAGTAAAATTAAGAAAAACTCCACGTTGGATAGAAAAAGATGACAGCTAGCAAAAAAAATGGGGCAAGACCCAACAGCTAGCCCAGAACAAATAAATACGATGATCAAAGAATACGTCTGCGCCATTCTGTTTTACCACTATTTAGTAGCATTTTCCTCATTTGCATAAAACACTAGTGTCATGTTTCTGTTTGTGAATGTCAAACACACTAAGATGAAGTTTGAAATATATATAATTTGTTGTAAGAGAAAAGACTTGTAGGGCGTTTTCCATTTTATGAATTGTCAACCCCTCAGAATCTGATTCTTTCTGGATTTTATTGTTGACTGAACGAGTTGGGTTAAAAAATGTTTGTGCATTTTTCAGGAATAAGATCTGTGTTGTTTTCATATTTTCGTTCACTTTCTTTTTCATCTAAATATCTTTGGAAATGATTTTTTTCAGCTTCTTGAAAGTTAGCCGAATTTGTTACACAGCACTGAATTCAGCTATCTTCTTTCGGATCTTTGGAAGGAAAATTTTATTCACTCTCAAACCCATTTCTATAGAACTCGTCAATGCCAGGATACGTTTGTGTATAGAAATCATGTAGTATTTTAAAAGATAGAACTTTACCGAGATGAATATTACTAGTTTTTATCAACGAGTAATGCGAGATAATACCCTCGACGAACCGATGTATTCATGAACACTATCCATAGTAACATAAGAATTAGCACTGTTTCGAATATTGTGTACCTCTGTAATCAAGCGGGTACATGTATCGTAACATTTTTGGGGTATGTTTTACTATTTTTTTGTACTTGGATAGTTATTCTAAAGATCTTAAAACCTCTATGCCTCAGAGATACGTCTTAAACGTCAATGTCTTTCATTATTTAATCTTGTAACTATTTTGACGAACTATGTTTTTGGTCGAGCAATAAGTTGAAGTTTAAGAATCTTACTTCTTTCTTCATTTGCATTTGTTTCTAAACATTTGTTTTCTTCATTTTCATGAATCACCTTCAACATCACACAGGATGATATTTGCATTCTAGCATCTGTCAACAGTTAACCACAACAACTTAACAAGAGTTCGGTATCCCTGCTTATTGCAAAGAATTTACACCATCCCTCTCCATTTTGGTTCTTTTTACTAACTCTTTAAGCAAACAATATTAAAGTTACGCTCCCTTTTCGAATCTCTTGCAACCTACAATGGTTTTACACAGTTTGGTAGAATATTAAATGTTTGTTTTCTGTTTATTGCCGTAATGATATTGAAAAATTAATAATTTTTTCAGTGTAAATTTCCAATGACTAAATATAGCCTTTAAAAATATTTTATGTGTTGATAATGTATTTCCCTCATGTACTACCAAATGGCAGGAATATCTCATTTTTCTTTCAAATATTACTTAAATGTGATATTTGACTGTGATGTTCATATTTTTAACTGGATTGTGTGTATATATATATATATATATGTATGTATATATATATATATATATATATATATATACATATAT
>BOPP01000028.1:11231765-11259940 GCA_017312745.1 Gryllus bimaculatus
ACTATATACATACATATAATTACACATACATATATATTATACATATACATATATGATATATATATATACACTATATATACACTTATATATACAATACATGTACGTATATATATACATATAAGCTAATCAATCATCATTTTATAAGTAAATTGACAATAGTTAATATTACTACCATATGTCAACTGTATTAAAATCAAGATACTTGCATAATTTGTTCACCGACTTGGTTCTAGACTCTTCAAGGCCAGCTGACTTGCCTGTCAATCCTCTTTGATGAGCCCAATTGTTGGCTAGAGAATACATATTTGGCATCGCACAGATTAAACAATCAATATATTGATTACTTGAGAGAAATGTTATCATTGCAAATTTTCACATCATAATAACATAGAATTATATTAATTGGGAACAAAACAATGTTGTGAAGTTCTTTCTCTACGCGTTTAGCCACCCTAATGACATTTATCTCTCCGTTCAAACTCCATCAAATCAGTGGACGCTAACTTCTTTTCCTCAGCCACGGACGCGGTTGCAAACACCTTCGGCCGAGGATTTATGATTTCCCAACTGCTACTCGAGCTACGGCTGAATTTCGGAACCGGAACTTCCGTCGAAGCAAGTGAAGCCTTGTGGCAAGCTAGTTTGAAGCCACGTCCCGTAGCAACCGCGTCCGACCCCTTCTACTAGAAATTCGACCGAAAGTTGTTCGAGCCCCTCGGTAGCGGGTTTTTGGACAGCCACTAGACCCCCAAAGTTCAGTCGCGGTCTGAGGCGAAGCTGAGGCTGCTCTGGCTTTGAAAACCGCTAGTTGGCTATGCTCTACTTCTACCACACAGGTCGAAAAACGCGTTGAAGGCGAGCGTGTCCGCCTTACGCCTGTGCGTTCGCGTGCTGGGAGAATTCTCAGATGAAATAGGCCCGTAAGCCGGCATGAGGTCGCTGGATCTCAAATTTTTCAAAGATAGAACACTTTGGGATTAACTTTAAAACAATGGAAAGCAATTGTTATTAGCTTCCATTGCAACTTCTCTGACTTTGCGGAATATTTCAAATTTACATATCCTATACATTTTTATTATTACAACTTCCAGCGGATTGAATATATTTATGCGTTTTGTGAAGAACAAGCTGTTTCTAATAAATTCCAGTTTACGTTTCTAGAAAGACTAAATCATCTATTCTATCCCGTTCAAAAATTGGTGCACTTCTTAGAACTGTTAAACGACAATTGATAGATCAAACGTCCAGAAAACTTTTTCAATTAATACTTGCCCATGACAAACCATGTTCTAACTTTCTATCTATATTGTTGCAAATTTTTCTTAGATCAAAGAGTGTAGAGAATTAAAAATGTTAAAAAAAAATTATCCGTGTTATTTGTTAATACCACTATTTACTCCAAATAATAAGATTAATATGAAAAATTCAAAATTCACAACTTGCAGTAAATGTTTTACAACAATTACACGAGAAAAAAATTTACGTTTTCTCTCGCGTAAATTTGTTTCGGAAATTGTGCCTACTGAGTGATTAGTCTAATAGATGTTATTACTGAAATAAAGTAATAAATAAAGGATCTCTCAGAGATGATGTTTCAAAGTTACAAGTCATTTTCAAGTATGTATTATTTGATTTAATGACGTGATATGCTTCCAAAACGTTAATTTTTAAGTAATTATTTGTGTTAGTAATATTCGTATTTAAATTACATAACCTTCAAACATGTGTGCATATAGGTTTTCAGTCGCAGTACTTCTCTCTTTCTCTTTTCCAAATTAAAACTTCTTTGAAAATGTATTCATCCAACAAATAAAATGTATAGTATTGTGACTCCAAGTGTATTAATACACAACATTTAATAAAAACTTGAACTGTAAAAAACTGAGCTTTATTCTACACTTATTATAGTGTTGTGAATAAAGATATCTTTGGCCATTTTAAAATAATTAAAGATGTTGTCATTGCCAACAATGACCTACACAGAGAAACACTACACATTCCATTTAAATAATAACTTATTAAGATCTGAAAACATAACCAATAGTCCTTCTCCTTCTAACTAAAAATTACTTCTTCTAGACACCACTTCCCAACACACACCCGCCGGGGCGGCACGTAGCAGCCGCACCGCACCCCACGCCATTGCCCCTCTCCACCCCACGCCGGTACTTAAGGCCCCTCGGCTCGCCCCGACCCCGCGTAGTCGTTTTGTGGCTTCCAATCGTACAGGTAAGGAAACGGCTCAACTTACACTTTCTATGTTTTTCCTGTATAAAAATATTTTGACGGTCTATTTCTATTTTCATTCGTTTTCTTTAGTCATTTAATGGCTTACCCCCCCACTTTGTTTCTTTCTCCGTTGTCAAATATATTTTTCCAAGACAACCATTACATGAATAAAACTACTCATATATCTGTAACCTTTAGTCATAATCTTGTTGTTAATTCACGTTTTAATTCTTTTTTTTTTTGATTTTCTTCTTGTATCAGACAACTGATTATGATGGCTCAAAAGCACATGAAGAAGCTGCTTTTGAATCAAAAAACATACGTGGCAATGACACCATCTTCGTAATTCATTGCAATTACTACACTTACTTACATATCACTCCACATCACTACCTACATGCGCAACGACATCCATCCATGCGGACTATCTCTGAGAAACAATTCTATTCTCACACAACGCTACTTCTTTTTGGGACAAACTTCCACAAGCAAGCTTCCACACATTCCTACAGCGACAGTTCTTTTCTGTTTATCTCTTAGGGAGTACGTTGATCTAACGTGTATTCCGCACTGAGAGGATGTGAGTCCCTGCAATCAACGATGTGTGCTAAGTTGTTGAACTTAATTTCTGGAAAGTTACCTGCTGTACCTCATCAAATGCTTTCACGTGTGCTTCAGAGCGTCTCAAATACTATATGAGAGTAGAGATATTTTTTCCCTGCTACAGTTTGATTTAGCACTTTTACCACAGCATTGAAACTGCTAGATCTAGTGTTATTGTAAACAACATGGGACCCTGCATCTTCGTGACCCTATTAATAGAACAATATATGTACAATATCTTTTTTGCCATCTGGTCCAACAATTACAGAAGACCATAATTCTTGGTCTGCTCGAAAAGATAATATCCTATCTTCTCGTAGCTTTTTCCTTCAAAACTCAAATTGTACCTGTCTGTGGTAAGGTTCACAGAATAATTACATGTTATTTCTTCTTGCCTTAATACACAGTGCACGTTGAATCATTCGGTCTTCAAAATTCTGCCTTAAAAAAACTTAGACACCACATAGAGCGAATTCTGTTCTATTTATTTTTTTACGTACCGAGAATTTTAATTGCTTCTTAGATTTGAGCCTTCTGCCAGATTTTTGAGGTAAAAAACAGTTGTCCCAAGTTGTGTTGCGTCCTCTTCTCAAGCGAGAAATGGGCTCAATATAAAGACTTCTATAAAGCACATAATTCATTGGCAATGGTAGCTTAATTGCCTCTACCTCAAATATCGTCCATACTTTCTTACGAGATATAGAATTGCATCCACATAAATATTTCGAGATCAACGCTTAGCCAATAGCCAGAATTTCACACTGTCACTCATTATCCGACTTACTTTCCTGCCATGTATTGGGAAATCGCAGCAGTGAGCTTTTTGTCGAAACACGTTGCCAGTCTTACAGTTACAGTCTTCTGCCACACTCTATGAAAACGACAACTCTCTATAAAAATCTGTTGCCAACACAACAGAAAAACAACACAAATTTATCTGTTCAAATCTAGAAGCATTCTCACGATTTTTTTAATCTTAATACGTCTGAAATGTCGGGTAAACACAGAGTGCCCTCTCAAACAGGTGACACACCATGGTCTCAAATCCACGGTTTGTAGCATTATACGCACCTTCTGTACGTATACAAAGAGGCAAGAAAGCTTTCAGCTGTTCTAAAGAGAAAAGTCCAAATCTCTCATTCCAGACTTAAATCGAAGCTTCAATTTTCTTGGCACAGAGTTTAATGTGTTTCTTTATAGATTCATCAATAAACAAATCCCAAGCACCCAGAGAAAATATCTTCTTGCTTTGAAATCGGATTCCGCAAACGGCGTGCGGCGCTGTCTTTTTTTAGGCATATTCTGAATTCTCCCATCTAGTACCACACGGTCTTCGATACTGTCCATGGTTGGCAACCATCACTCACGCCGACGCTTTGTCCAATGGAAGTTGGGCTCCGTACACTTAATCGCACTAGATTGTGATACTAAATTCGCTGTGTTTTCAACTAAGCTAGAAAAGTTATACTAGACGACTATCAGAACTTGAAACATACATTTTTGTAAAAATAGAATTTTCTGAATTTGGTTGTAAACTAACATGGAATTACTGTCTATTTTGTTGAACCATACTACCGGTGGTGACGTTGGTCCGAATGAAATTTGTAGTCGTGTATTTCATTGAAAACATTTGTGACTCATTAGGTACTGGTTCATTTGTAATTTGATTATCAGAGAGAAGCAAATATATTACGGCCAATAAGCTCTGTAATGTTTATTTTATAAAATATAAATTTTGTGTAAACACGTCATACCTCGCACAACGTTAATACCCGGTGATTTCCCTCTGCAGCTTTCCGTTCACACTCTTCATCGCCGAAGAGATTACCTTCACGTATCAGACGGGAGATTTTTTTCAGATTTATTCAGATCTTATCCCTATCTTCAACACAGACATCAATTTCGTAAAAATCAAAAGTAATAATAAATTGAGAAATAAAAAAGTTAACTCAAGATTTCCGAGCAACCGACGCCTAGAGACTGCATTTGAATTCATTCCTGCATTTGATCGCGTTGAGTGGAGTCGTACTGAAGGCAAGCTACTTTCATTTAAGGAACAAGAGCTCGAGATGAGCAAAGTCAGTGCACAACTATTTCCTGCCATGTACAGTCTTCTTACAGCTGTCTGTCTGTCCTTGGCGTGACAGCCCCAGCTGCGTCCCGGCCTCGAGACCATGGGTTTAAGGGGTACGTGTGGTTAACACATTCACATCCCTAGGCCGTGTTCTGGTCTTCTCAACGCCACACCCCTGTAGGGCAGTGCAAAGCAAACGCATCCCATAACCCTGACCAACGACCTAAACTGCGAGGGCACAACCGTAAAACTACTGTGCTTTATTACCCACAATATTTTTAGAAGGCTTGAAGTAAAATCTGTTACTGTACAACCACTCAAAAAGTTCAAATCTTAGCAAATTTACTGAAAGTGAGACGACAATCAAATGTTTGGATGAAACTGTACGTCCCAGAAACGAAACATTTTCGACTGATTATCTATAACCCAATTAACTTATTTGCATTCAAGTATCAAATGAAGGGAAATTCAGCCCGGCAATCTAAAAATAGGGTATGACACACGGCGAAACAAGTTTGTTTCACTGGTAAAAATAATGTTAAAATATATCGAAGCTATTTCATTCAAGATATTAACACCAATAAAGTTTAACTATACATTCAAAACGGCTCAGTCAGGGAAGTGTATCTCAAAAAGTTAATGAAATATATACAGGTTTCCTGCCAACTACAGGTAATGAGAAAATTTGAATGAATGATACGAAAAATTAATTAATTTAATTTTAATCATAATTTTCTATTGAAAAGGCCATAATAATTCAATTTTTGCTCTCTGACTACCACTTTTATTAATTCTACAATTTTTATTCTCAATGTTTTGATGTATATTTCAGTGTATTTGTATATTTTTCAATGTATTTGTATTTCTCAATGTTTTTGCTTATTTATACGTCTGTTCATTTCTTACATTCGACTTCCGTTATACATTTACGCAATAATTATTTAGAAATCACCTATTTGTAAACATAATTGTATTTATGAGTAAATGTGCTTCAAATTACTTCCAATGAAGGTTTTCGAAAACTCCAACATTTTCCGTGAAAAAGAGTCTCAAATTTCGAATGTGCAGCAGTGCTCAAGTGTCATTTTCATAAAAAAGGACCCAAATTTTACAAAGAAAATTGCAATTTATGATGAGTTTTTACTGTTCTTTAATATTCTTAAAATACTAATTCCGTTCTACTATTAGGAAACCTAAACATTGAAAAAGAAATTACAAATGTACTTTGGGTCACAATAGATGGCAACCGTCAAGAGTGTGTGGCAAGTTTGTATAGATAGCCAAAAAGAAAGAAAATAGAAAACTAATACGGGAAGTCTCTTCCGTTCTGTAGCATCACTAGTTTTGAATATAAATAACATGCGAGATTCGGCGACCAAACCAATCAACGCGTCTGACGACTAAATCAATGAAATTGTATCGTGAAACTCCAGAAAACAAGGAGAATATTATAAAATATTTTTGACATGAATATTTAGATGCGTTTTTTAATCACACACTTCATATTTTTAAGCCAAGGTGCAATGTATCACGTCTTCACAAGAGTCTCTTTCTTTTGAGACCACATTTATAAAAGTTGGCTGAGTGTGAGAGCCTCGAAAGGTATGCACACTACTGAAATATTGAATGAGACAATGCAATTCTGTACCTGAAAATCCATGAGCAACATTCTGTTCAGACACATTCATTATCACACACATTTGTTCAGAATCCAACATGATGGGAATGAACATAAAGAAGTTCCTACAACATTTAATTTTGAAAAGTGCTTTAAAGCAAAATAAGCACACATTTTATGTCATCATTTTTGTATTCATTCATTTATCTTGATTTTAATTACCTATTGACCGCACAGTCTAACCTCGCTTTATTAGCATATGGCCATGGTAGACCTAGGGAAATATGAAAGATTATTGTATAATGTAAATTATTATAATATAAAAATAGAGCACGTTTTGGAACTCTGTTGGACGTAATTTCATTCGTTGAATACCCCTCGAACTTTGAAAATTCTCAGATACATTCCGAAGAACCTATGATAAATAATGGTGATATAATAATGGTAAAAATAATATTTTTATGCGCTACACGACCTATCGGCCTGAATGTTGATAATGCTGAGCGTCCAAACCTGTTTTTCCGTGTTCACATGCTTTGGACACGAGTAGAATCTGTTGACAGAGTGTTGATAATACTGAGCGCGCGAGCGTGTTTTTTCGTGTGTGCAGGCTTTTCAAAGATTCTGTTGAATGAATGTTGATAATGCTGACCGTGACAGCGTGCTGTTTTGTGTGATCATGCTTTGGATACAGACCGATGACTGAATAATGATAGCACTGAGGTGAGGGGTTGTTCCGTGTGTAAAACGAGCAAGCATGTTTTTCCGTGTGCGCATTCTTTAGATAGTCTGATGACTGAATGTTGATCATGCTGAGCGTGCGAGCGTGTTTTTTATGGGTGCATGCTTTGGATTTTGCCAGTTGATAAAATGTTGATATTACTGAGCGTGCCAGTGTGTTTGCGCAAGCTTTGCACATAGCGCGTGTACGGAAGGTTCATCTAGGGACGGTCAGCTGAGCAGATGAAGGGACAGTCAATTACTCTACAATACTTTGCGCAAAATGTGGTCTGTTCCAGATAAAGCAGTATCTTGCACTTTCAAGTCTTTTGAAAGACCTAAGAGTTTGTGCAAGTTCTTACGCAAATTTTGCGGAACAAATTCAAGAGCTCCGATGACTATCGGTACGACCAGTGTTTTTATATCCCACCATTGTCTTATCTCGATTTCCAAACTCCTGTGTTTAAGACGTTTCTCTGTCTTATTGGTTACTACGTTTCGATCGCAAGGTACAGCCACATCAGCAAGTTGAACAGATTTTTTCTCCAAATCCCGGATAATAATATCCGGTTTGTTTGTCGCTATCGTGCGATCAGTTTGAATGTTGGTCGTACAATATGTATTGTATAGAGCCCAACAGAAGCCATTGGTTTTGGTGAGTATTCGTACAACTTGGGGCATGTAATTGGAACTTCGAGGGCGGTACAGATCTGGCAGTGGAGGTAACTACACACCCTGTCATGTCTTTTCAAATATTCGGACTTTGCTGAATTAGACAAGTTGAGATGATATAATATATGGTTTCTGTTTCTGGCTAATACAGATTTATCATGTAGGGAAATTTAGAGAACGGCTTTATCATAATGTCGTGTTCTCAATGCCTGATCTTGAGCAGCTATTAGAACTACTACCAATTCTGTTTATATTTATTATTATTATTATTATTATTATTATTATTATTATTATTATTATTATTATAAAGGTGAGACTATGCTCAAATATTCAGATAAAACTGTCAATGCGAGAAAGAAACTCTTTCGTCTGATCATCTATAACATCCTAATTTACCCAATTAATTGATTTGCATTCTAGTAGCAAATAAAAGGAAATTCAGTAACGCAGTCTACAAGGTATGGATGCTATAGCATGGCACAGACGTTTCCTTATTAGTTTTATATTTTCTTTGATCTCTTCTAGCTACTCGGATTTGCAATATACTCTTGCCAGCTGCCTTCTATCACCGCCTAAAGTTCAATCTTTTTGAAATGTTCTTAATTTATTATTTTCCTAATAGTAGAACGGAAATATTACTTTAAGATTATTAAAAAACTCTACAATCACGTCCTAAATGACAATTTTCTTTAAAAACCTAGGAGCTGTTTAAACAACTGGCTTTTAAGTGCTATTGCAAATTCGAAATTTGAAGCTTTTTTCAAAGAAAATTTTTGAGTTTTCGAAAAACTTCTTTAGAAGTCATTTTAAGTATTTAAACTTTCAAATACAACAGTATTTACAAATTGCTGGAAATGTGCATATCAACGTAGTGAGAGATCTTTCAAAAAAATTACATTTGTGCAATTTTAGAAAAAACAAATATTACCTCGAAATACACTTTACGTCATATTAAAGAGTGCAATTAGAACTATCTGTTCAAAACGTTTGAAGAAAAAAATTCTAGTTGTTTTCTGAGAAAATGCCTGAATGTTTCTGAAAATGCGGAATTTTGAGCTAGTTTATACAGAAAAAGCATATGACTTTATAAATACAATATCGTTAATAAATTGCTGCTAATATAAATATTAACATGAGACAAGTACAAAGTTACATTTTTATAGTTAAAAAACAGAATAGAGGAATAAGCGTTTATTAATCTCATAGAGTACATTTCCCACTACCTCTATCAAAAATTTAAACACATTTGGAGAAATTTTTCGGAAAATCTTGTACTTGCATTTTTTTAAATTGCACAAATTGCTCGCAATATTGCGCGAAAAGTACTAAAATTTTCAAAAAAATGTTCATAACTTTAATGAAAGTACTCACTATGGAGAACAAATGTTATTTAAAAGAAAACTTTCTATCCTCAATTTCGTAGTTTCAGGAAGACACCGAAAAAATACGTACTTTAGAAATTTTCGAAAATGTAGAGTTAACCGTGAAAATAGGACAGGTGTCAAGTTTGTAAGTATATGTTACTCTATTCTTTCAGGAAATTTAAAGAAAGAATTTGGAGCCAATATCGAGAAAATGTTCAAAATATCTGGGGGGCCTTATGTAAAGTACTCCCAAGTTTTGAAGAATGATTTTCAAAATCTCAAAGTTTGGAATCGATCCAGATGGATAGAGGTTTCTTCAATTTGGAAAAAAGCTCTACACATGCTTTAGGCGCTAGTAGGGTTCAAAGGCACTAAACGGACAGACTGACGGACGTTTAAAAAAAAACACTTTTTCAGTATTGGGGGACCCCAAAACGTGTATTTCCGTTGAAATATAGAAATCGGTTTTCCACAGCATTACATAGCTTTCCGTATACTACGAATAATTACTCCGCATATACGTACATATACGGGAAAATAAAAATAGTGTATGACGAACGCGGTAAAAATAATTAAATTTGCCTGGTATAATTGCGCCACACGCCCTATCAGTCTCGATATAAAAAAAATTTAAAAGATGTTTAGTAATTACAAATCATTCTAAGAAAGTAATTGGTAGTAAATGACACCACACATTCAATTGCTTTCGAGATTGAGAGATCTGAACCTACAAATGTTACTCAATATCGACAATAAAGCCATAAAACCCCTTTGTTTTTTAAGAAAACGATGATCGTAAAACAAATCGTAATTAATTAGCAGAAAAAGAGGCAATAAACGTGCCATGAGCTGCGCTTTCGCTGGCTGCTGTCGTCTGTTATCACTCTGAAATGCGGGTGTCGGCGAAGATGGTGCTGGCGGCGGTGGCGGTGGCGTTGACGGTGGTGGCCGACGCACAGCAAGGTGAGGAGAGGGCCGTCTACGCGAGGCCGTGCTCGGAACATCGGTCCATCACGCGCTCACAGCGGCCGACACATTCGCAACTTCTAGCTCACATAGCGATCACTGTGGTTACTATACTGCAGAGGGCACACGTAAGGACAACACAAACGCATGCCCGAGGTGGGATTCGAATCCGTGACCCTACAAACCGAAGCAGCAACGACCCTTCAGGCTTCAGGGACCTCGGTTATCCTCGCCGTCCGATAGACACGTTTTATTACATGAATATTAATTTCGGTTGCAGACCTCAGATGGCTGTCTACCATCGCGTTAGGGTGAAGGTGCCTTCGCTGGGAACTAGCGATCTGACTCAGAAATACGAACATAGGCATCGGTTTCAAAATGTCTACAAATGCTTCTCATTACCTTTTAACTTAACTTTGCAAATTTGAAACACGTTCCGAGCCTCTTTCAGACTGACGCTTTCTCTCACTCGGAATTTCTTTTCTTCTTTCTCGCTACGGACAGAGAGCTGCGCGTAAAAAGGGGAATTTTGAGCGGAAAAACCTATCGCACGGCCCTAGCAACGGAAAAGGATAAATCTTGTGGCCAAATTTAGAACAAAATCTTCTCACGTGGTGTAGCCAGAAACCATGTTTTGTGGGTCCTAGATATCGAAAGATTGAACGAAACCTCTCTGTCCGAATACCTCTCTGTCCGTCGTCCGTCCAAATGTCCGTCATCCAAACGACCGTCCGTCCAAAAGACGTCCGTCCAACAACGACGTCCGTCCAAAAGAACCGTCGCCAAAGACCGTCGGCCAAAGACCGTCCGGCCAAAAGACCGTCCGGACCAAAAGACGTCCGGCCAAAAACCGTTCCGCCAAAAGACCGTCCGCAAAAGGACCGTCCGCCAAAAGACGTCCGCCAAAGACCGTCCGGCCAAAAGGACCGTCCGGCCAAAAGACGTCGGCCAAAAGACCTTCCGCCCAAAAAGGACCGTCCGCCAAAAAGACCGTCCGGCAAAAGACCGTCCGGCAAAAGACCGTCCGCCAAAGACGTCGGCCAAAGACCGTCCGCCAAAGACCGTCGGCCAAAAGACCGTCCGTCAAAAGACCGTCCCGGCCCAAAAGACGTCCGCAAAAGACCGTCCGGCCAAAAGCCGTCCGCCAAAAAAGCCGTCCGTCCAAACGATCGTCGTCCAAAAGACCGTCCCAAAAGACCGTCGGCCAAAACGACCGTCCGTCCAAAAGACAGTACCTCAAAAGACTGCCTCCAAAAGAACTGTTCCCTCAAAAGACTCCCTCCAAAAAACTGTCCCTCCAAAGACTGTCCGTCAACAACGTAAGCAATACACCGTTAATCCGATTTTCTACAAAATTAGTACTACTTTCTGGCAAAATTCTTACAGATAAGTAATAAGTATAATAATAATAATAATAATATAATATAATAATATAATAATAATATAATAATAATAATAATAATAAAAATACTTAAGTCTCTGAAGTTGAAAAAGCTTGATCCGCCTGTTCAACCAATCATTGAAACGGAAGAGAACATAACCTTATGGAAAGCAAAGGCACTGCATGGAAGGTACCCTCAGCTGGGAGTAAACAGAAGTCACATCTCTGCGTCGCACGCATGGCTCAGCACGGGGATCTCTTTCCGGAGACAGAAGCCTTCATGATAGCTATCCAGGACAAGTGGTACCAACATTGAACTACAGAAAACACATTCTGAGAGATTCTACTATTCATTCGACTCGTGTAGAAGATGTGAGGCTGCAAGCGAAACTTATCCAACACATGACAAGTGAATGTAGCAGCCACGCACAGGGATACAAAAGAGGCATGATGAAGTGGCGAAGCAGGTACACAAATATTGGCGTTGAGAACGGGCTTTTACTCGCCACTTCCGTGCGCCTATTATAAATATTGCTCAGAATGTGCTTGAAAGTGAGCAATACTCTACTGGGATCATTCATTATCACTGACAGACATGTCGACGGCAATAGACCCGATATAACGTACATTGATAGAAACCAACCAGCAAGTTTTCCTTATCATATATCAATACACCAATACCACAACATATCGGGAAAATATCAATGAGAAGATCCAGAAGTATACCAATCTCGCCTATGTAGTCGCAACTCAGTGGACGTCAGAAAAGTGCAACTGTGTCTATAATAATATCAGCTACGGGAGTGATCCCGAAAATGACACTTCGGGCACTGGTGTCTTCACTTTGCTTACAGGAATGTATATAATATGCAAAAGACAGTAATTTTGAATACATGCCGTATTGTCAAAAGTCATCTAAACCTTCAGTAAAGCAATCACACACCAGGTCATCATTCCTGTGTGTGGTTGTCATACTGACCAGTAGATACTGTGAGTAATGTAAGATAATAATAATGACAATAATAACAATAATAACAACAACAACAATAATAATAATAATAATAATAACAATAACAATAATAACAATAACAATAACAACAATAATAATAACAACATTTAAAAAATCATGAGTTCAGCAATAATTGAAAAACTAAACTTTTCGTTTCTCGAGCTAAGGAAAATTTTTTTTGCACCGCCACCGGTGAACAAACTGCAAATTTTATTTTTTGCTCTGCTAACAGAATAATAACTCATGTCCAGAGAAGAAGAATTTATTAAGAAATAAAGATACAAAAACTAAGAAATAAACTATGCTAACTCAAATCACGATAACACCACACAAGATAACGCCAAGACACCGCCAAGGACTCCGAAACTGAAATGAATGATATAATATAAGGAATTAATCAAAGGTTCGCGTTGGTCCGCAGTGGTTCCCAGCGTCACTGTCGCTCACATCCTCTTGAATCTCTCTCAAATATTGCGGGTTCAGCTAATTCGCGGAGTAGAAACTCTTATATTCTACTCGAGAGTTATTATCTAAGAGTAAATGGTTACTCACCAGTAACTACTCTCAACTTTACTCGGTTGTTGGTGAAAGCGGCTCACAGCCGGGTATTTAAGCCCCTTGGATCGCTCGAACCAGTGTACTTGTTTTTGTGGCTTCAATGCAGCAGTTAAGAAACTTACATTTCATGTTTTCTGTTTCAAAAATTTAATATCTTTTAATATTCAATTTCATTCACTTTCTTGAAATATAAAATGATTTAACACCCTCTTTCTTTCTTTCTGTTCTTAAAATGTTAATTCTATTTTCTGAGTTTTAAATTATTAGTAATCAATTTATTCTAATGTATTTTACTCACATTTTAATATTTTTTTCCTGTACTAGAAAACTGATGATGATGGCTAAGCCATCGAAAGCTGCTCTTGTAATAAACAATATTGTTGGCAATGACGACTCATATAGTTATTTCATTATTTACCGTCGAAAATGCCAAAGAAAATTTTACAAATACATTGTGCTAGCGGTGTTTGTTAATGATGCGGATAAAGTTACAGCCCTATGAGTTTCTTTAACATAAATGTCTTCGTAGTCGACAATCTACAATGTTCAATGAATATTATCCTTAAAATAAAGATTTTATCGTTTAATGATCATGTCGAAGTTTGTACCTGACAAAGAACATTTGCGGCACGCATTGCTTGTCTGATTTAACTACAAGAAAACGGGTGTGGAAAGTCATTGTTTAGTTGCAGCTAGCTGCAGCTTTAGCTGCAATATAAAACGTAAATTGAGCCTCACCACAATCATATAGAGCGATTTTTATAAGGGTGAGCCAAACTGACAGCTCGCAAAATAAGTGAACATTGTGTGTAATTCGTAGAAGGATTCTTCCACCGCGGCAGCTGTTCAGTCGCGCCTCTTCATGAAGGTTTGTTTACGGTTCCAGTGAAGACATACAGAAGTCTAAGAGTTTCGCTGAGGTATATGCACGTACGCGACTCCAGGAGATATTTAAATTCAATTATGTATGTGGGAAAATGTCTTAACTGCTATCATATTCAGCAAAATAAAAATGTCTCAAGAGTAAATGGAATAAAAAATTATTTTTCAGGGGACGTTCAAATACCTTTTCTGGGCGTTTCACAGCGAATGGCTCATGAATGCTGTAGTAAAGAGGGTGGTTTATTTATAATTATAACACTCCGACTATCAATACTTAGCATTATGCTCTCATAACTCATATGTGACTTAATAATTGTTACATGTCGCTCATGTTCTGCATGTCAATGCATTTATTAATCTACCTTGTATGTCTATTTCAACTTTTATTTTTGGATGAATAATAGGCACATTTTTTATATTCACTCTCACCAATTAAAACACTAAACAGTGAACGCTACCTTTTACTTGTATGCTTGCATCCAGAGTTAAAGGCTTCAGTAATTTTTTTTCCCTCGCGAGCCGGAGGCGCGTGCACCGCCGCCAGAGCGCGTCTCAATCCAAGACGACATCTTAAAACAAAGATAATGCTTACCACACGCAGACTAGATCCAATGGAATGTTTATAAAAAATATATACAATAGAGCACATAACTCTGCACTCCCTAGTTTGAATTATTTCTCGTGGCGCACTATATTTTCGTCGGTCAAAGGCAACACAAAAGGAAGCGCCGAAGCCATTTACAAGTCAGCCAACTGCAAACCTACAAATGGAGGATAGAGAGTGTAATAGACTCAAAGACACAACGACTACAGAACCTCCATTTGCGTTGCCAGCACTAGCTGTCAAAATAGGTCTTTCTTACAAAAATCGCTCTTTAACAGACGCTAAAAGTGTTGTTCCCTTCACTTGTTTCCCAGTGATCTGATTGCTACCAACATAAATGCACTGCACCAAGTTAACAGAGTCTGTACTGAAATAGGATAGTTCCTGTTGACTGCATATAGAGTTCGTGCCAACTTGAACGTTGAAGCACAGCCGATCTTGTGCGCGTGCGCAGTTCAAATTTCGCCCCACTTAAGAGCATCTGCGCATGCGCAGACGACCGGCAGAGCTGCCGTTGCGGCTGCCGACGAGTGCTGAGCATGAGCGCGCGCTGTCCGTGTGTGCAGGCTCCGAGGGGCCGAAGCGAGAGCAGGCGGACGAAGACCCGCCCGCGCCGGTCGCCCGACTCGGCCATGTCATCGCTCAGATGATTCTGCCCTTCCTCCTCACCTTCCTCTTCGGCAGCATAGAATACGAAGACGATGACGATGGTCGGCGCGCGGCGGCCGTGTGGCCGGGAATGCCGCTCCCTGCCTTACCGGCGCGCGGCCGACGGCGACCAGGAAACAAAGCACGGGGGAACTAGGGTTGAAATAAAATATGCATGTTTAAATTATCCATGTATCTATTTCTACGACGTTACAAGATGATAATTTCGCTGTCTGGCTTCGTTTAAAATTCCCGCTAATATTGTGGCACATTAAGGTCACAGGTTGAACAGATAGACAACGCAATAGATCACTCCTGTCTTTTATTCTTCGGGAAAATGGTCAATCCAGTCGTCCGGTAACTTCAAACAAACTTTCTGCTTTGTATTTCCCATTCACTCATCAGGTACTATATACAAATGTTCTCCTACAGAAAATGTACGATAACTTATTCAAATCTACAATTAACAACATACAAATAATAAAGACGCAGATGTACCGACATTTTTATTCTGACCAGCACAAGTATTCATAATTTCTCGTATATTCATATGTTTGATGTTATCAGTGAATTTCTTAGAGTAATGAAATAACCTAAAACACTTCATTGCATCCTTTTTTTACAACTTCTCTTCATATGCTAAAATAAAGCATCATTGAATATTTTTGTGTTCAATAAAAAGAAGCTCAGTGCAAGTTTGTAACAGACATAATTTGTTGTAAGATAAGAGCTTTGGAGTTTTTTATTATATCTAAGCACATTTGTGATAATAAACAAATTACAAAATGTACCTGTAGTTGAATTATTTATATAGATATACCTACAATAGTTAATGAACGTTTGTCCCAAATTATGAACGTATATGAATGAAAACATGAACAGACACATGAACACTAAATAAGTAAACATTGTGGTATTTATTCGCTGGTACTGGTACTAGAGCGTTTCTCCTGCTGACGTTCCTCTAAGATTTTCTGATGAGCCAATTTTTGACTAGAGAAATACATTTTGTTCTTCCGCAGACACTACATACAAACCATCGTCAATGGGGCTAACAGCTCATGCGATTGAACGAACAATATTCAATATTTCGAGAAATGTACCATTTCTAAAATTTATATTATTTTAATCGTTTCATTGCTCAAATGAATACTGAGAGGAAAAGAAATTTGTTGAATTTCTTCATTCACCTTAATAAAAAATATGGTGAGTCCTAAGTTAAATGTGATTAATGAACAATAAATGACTTAAAAAACAAATTCGATGAAAAACCGCATTAAGTGCATCGTTATTTTCCTCCGTTACAAAAAATACTCTTGATTTCGTCTGAACATGAGTCTATATTTAGCTTTTAACTCCTTCGCCTTCGTGAGAAGAAAGTATTTTAATCGCATATCGAAAATAAGGAAAAATTTGAATGGCAGTACTCTTCTTGCTGAAACCCAAAAAAGAAAAAGTGGGTTTTTATCTTCTTACACTGTGTACTAAATTATTTTCTCTAACACTTGTTTAGTCAAAATCCAGGCTTTGTGGGTCCTTAATACCAAAACATCGATTGTTGGGAAAACATCTCTCTATCTGTGGCAAACGTCTACATTATTCACCATTTTCTCTAGATTTATAATCGGTAATGGATTTAAATAATGTCAAGGCTCTGGAAGTTGGGAGCGGATATTTTGATTTTGGGAGGTACTATACATGCTGTTGGTACATGTGCCGCCAAATTAATTCAAATTTGGTACCACGCTTCAAAAATTTCAGTTTCATTACTCTTTGAAGGTATTTAAGATGAGAAGATCATACATTTCAAACTTCCTGCCTTCGAGATTTTTGGCCTAATTTCGGCCAAAAACAGCGCGAATACTTTCCCAATTGTCAAAAAATTCATTTTTGTACAAAACTATTTTTAATCGACTTCAACTGCTTCGAAAAATCATTAGTAAGTGCCACCACCTCCTGGGAGGCCGCGACGAAAGATTTACTCACAGTCAAATTTCCTTGAATCCAATTTTTTTCCACATCAGACGCGACGAGTTCGCATTGTTTGAAAATCAGAGGACCCCGGCCATTTTTGTAGCAGTCGAGTCGAGAAGCTAAACAATTCGAGCACTGACAGTTGGTACGTTGGCAGCAAGCAATTATCGAGCAGTTTCTTTGAACCAGCACCGTGAGACGCGGAACAAAAAAGCAGGAAACATGAATGGCGTAAAATGTGTAAGGAGAACGTCTATTTCCGTGCAGACAGGGGTAACCATGACCATCTCTTTTAATACTCATTGAGTCTCACGACAAAGTAATAATATTTTTCAATTATGTATCGCTTATTTTCAGAACTCTCCCGACTGATGAGAACACAGAAGCCCATGCATAAAACGTCCCGTCGTAGTTTCTACTAATGCTCTCCCAATCATCTAAGCAATATTTCATAGCCTCAGCATGAAGACACAACATTTTAAAACATTTTCTTAAAAAATACTAATTTTTTTATAAAACTTTGAATTTGGATGTTCTTGAAATAAAGATGGCATATGTGTAATCCTTGTTAAACTATACAAATTTCGAAAATTCTAATAGTTCAATTTTTTCGGTGATCTAACATTCAATTTTGAAGGTACTAATGTTTTATTAATGAAATTTGCCGTTGAAAAATGAGTTTAAGAACCATAATTTTAAAAATAGTATAAATGAAATTGCCTGATATATAAACAATTTTTAAACTACTATTGTTTTAAAAATGTCTCCAATTGTTTTCTTTTCATTACTTCCCAAAAATTTGCAAAAGTTGGAAAAATATTACTTCTAAATAAGTACTAATTTTAAGACAGAGTTTTTATGAGTGTATCACCGCTTGGGCCGGACTTAAATTTGTAAACAGTAAAATAAGGTTTACTAACGAACCCTTTGGATTACTCTCGCATGTTAAACCATATCCCTTCCTTATCCATTTCCCAATCCTTTCCATTAAACAGGAGAGTTATTAATGAAACATTTATTTGTTGAAAAAATGTAACAATGTAACTTTGTACATACATAATATCAAACAAAAATAAAAACAATCCAATTGATGTAGGGAAAAATATTAGTTTTATAGAGATATGTTATTGAAACTATTCAGACTTCCTGAACACAACAATTTAAGTAATTGTTCAAACTGCCTTGACAGTTAGCTTTTTGCTTTCCTTGATAGCCCCAAAAAGTCAGCAAAGGACTTTTCTCTTGAGAAAGCCAAGTAACGTTTTGCGGGCAGAAGACGTGTGCGTGTGCGTGCGTGCGTTCGTGCGTGCGTGCGCGCGTGTGTGTGTGCGGAGTGAGTCCTCGCTGCTGTTCGTCTTCGTGCGTGTCGCGGTACGAGTAGCCGCCTTCCCGAAACCGACAGCTGCGCGGCTGAATCAATTACCTTTACTTTCCCTTGGTAATTAGCATACAAAACAAAAACCACGTTCTTTAAGATGCACTGTTGCAACGAACAACCATTACAATTCTCAGATATCATATTATTTTCTATTATTTTTTATTGGGCGATTGTGACAGGACAAGGTGGCTGTTATGCAGCATGAAGGGAATGGAGGTCTACGTGCTAGATGCCACTGCTTTCAGTCTCCGAGTAATTTTACATTTTCCTTCTACAAAAACTGCATGCATCTGTACTATGAACTACAAATAATAACAAAGATATTATCTTTGTATGTATCCCTGACCACATTAATGATAATGAAATAATAGATGAGGGTGCAAAACATGCTTCTAGTTTATTGCTAACATGAAAATAAATAGCTCACGACGATATAAAAAAAAGCTTTAAAGAAAAAAACTTAAAAAATGCAAGGATAATAAAAGAGATCCCTCCCAAACAAATAATTTTTAATTAGGAAATCTATTTTTGAAAACTAAGCATCTTGCCTTAAACAAGAAGACATCAAGTAATTTCTACTAACTCATAAGTACTTCGCACAAGAGAACCTTCCAACCTTTGTGAGACACGTGGGACATCAATCACCGTTGTTCGTCTGCTGACTTAAATATCTTAAGAACCAAACACAAGCTATCGAACAGCCTTCAAGAGCTACTAAATGACATCAATATGATCTAAAAGGAACTTAACTTCTTATGTGAAGGGGTAGATAAAAATATATGAAATATGCCCATTTCTTCTTCAACTACAGATAAATTCAATAAATAGCATCTCAACATTGAACTAAAGTGATATCTGGCAGCTTAGCACTTTCTTGCTCTTGAACTAGTGTTTACATTTGCTCGTAGTGTACTAAAATGGAAGAGTTGTTAAGAATCACTCACTGTAAATTAACCGTTTATTTGTATATAATAGATAACATATCTACCTAATAATCCACGAACATAAGGTTTATATCAAGATGAGTACTAAGAGTCTATATACAATACCGATACTTTGTTATCCATATCAATTTAAAAGAATTGTTCATATATTTTGAATCATTTTGTAATATTTGATTTCTTCAAATATTGTAAAGTTTTGTAATAATCATGTGGTTACTCATGACCTTGAAGTTAATGCGACTCTAATAACCACTTTTCGACTTCTCCAAGGAGCAAATTCTCCTTCAAGATACCAAAAACTATGAAATGCCTTTAATACGAGTAACGCGATTAGAATTGCGGTACTTCAAACATATGTTTAATTCTTCCTCAAATTAAAAGTAATTGTGGAAAAAATTATGAGCATTGGTATTTGGTTAGACAGTATCTTCAGGAAATATTCATTTTCCGTTAAGTAATTTAAATTCTTATTTTTTTTCAATGGTGTTGCTCCAATCTAAATTCATAACCAAATATAAACTAGCAAGAAATTAAAAATAAATTCTAGTTGAATTTTCGTTTATCCATTGCGAATCAAATTTGTTAAATTGCGACGATCCAATGGTGAATATATCAGTTGAAATGTTGGAACTTGTATTTCAGGTAGTTCTGACAATGTTATATCACGTTAATTAACCACTCTCTAACAACAATCACTTTTCCTTAGACCTGAAAGCTGGATTACGTAAGAACTAATCTTATAGTCGATTGTCTATCCTCAGTTTCCGATTTTAGACATTGGATTCCCATTAGCTTACGATGGACGCTCCCAAAAGTTGTATAAAAAGTTGTATACAAGCTGATTACGTCCTACTTTAATCATTACAATTTATTAAATAAATGCCAGTCTAGAGTTACGATGGGAAAACTAAAAATTAATTGCACTCCTCATGTTTACAGAAGACATCATAAATCCTTACTTTAACTAAGTTTAAGCTTACACGCAATAAAATTAATGAATAAATACTTTAAGATTATACAGGACCTCAGCAACATTTATCATTTATTAAATATGTAATCTGGAAAGCATCCAATGATTGAGATGCTAACGCTTGGTACAAAAATATTCACCTACGAATTTTATGCATCTTTGCAAGCAGGTACCCCAATCGAATATTTTTCCATCACAACAGCAGTCAATAATTTGGTTTTGAAAGTGGTGCTAATAAATAATTACAAATATGAATGTTACTTGAAGAAAGAAAATATTAAGAAGTGTAGAAACGTATCTGATATTTCTGTTTATGTTTGTTATCAACATTGCTATAATTATTAAACTATTACATTCACGGTACCATGAAACTGGCGGAAGAAAATTAGGGGTTGTTGCCATTTTATGTCAGCACTAGTTTGTTAGCATTCGACTTCCGTAGTTGGTGTGCCAAATTTTTTTTTAATATGTACAATATGTTTGTTTTGTAATTTTATTATATTAATGATTGTTTTGTAAATAACATGGAAATGCCGGTATATTTGAGTAATTCACAATAGTGGCGTGCAATTGTGATGCAACGTATTTTTGTATAAAGTATCTGATATTTGTGTTTTTAATGTTCTGAAGATATTTTAACAGAAATGAAACAAATTCTTTGAATCGTAAAGATTATGCGGTTCAGTTGCGGTCGACCCTCATTACAACAGCTTAAGTGTTCTTTTGTCTCATGTTGTAGCTTCAGATGTATTTGAGGGGAATGCGAAGTGCAGTTGGAAGTAATTCTATGTGGACTGTACCTATTGGAAATTACCGTGTAGCATTGATGTGTAATAATACTCGATATCGCCCAAATGATATCTCCGCTCCGTTTGGTTGAGGACATAAATCAGAACTCATAGCGGGCGGTCGCACACTACCTCTCCGTCTCAGGGGGCGAGGTTAAAAACACTGTCAAAAAATTTGGAATTTGTGATGCACAATAAATGTTTGCGCAAGACTTTTCTAATTTCTATTTCCTCCTCAAATTTCAATTTTTGATTTTTCATGATTTGATTTTTACCGTAATCTACATTGAGTACACCATGAATATTCCACTGGTTGCCAAAAAAGGTTTAAATACTGAGATAACTGAAGAAAAAATAAATTACGGTTATTCAGTCATAGAAAGTTTTAATCCTTTAGAACATAATTCGCTTTTCCTCCTAAGATCCTCGATCGTCTAGATCGGGCATGACAAGGTCGCAGGCAAGTTAACAAGCTTACTCGCGGGCGCTGCGTCCAGAGAACTCTAAAAGTAAGGGTTGTACAAACTGTCCCGCTACCGGGCCCATGACAGTCTTTGCAAAATGTTACTTGACAGTTCCCGTCATAAATATGGCGAATCTAATTCCATTTTCCCCTTTAAAGCAAAGAAATTGTCCATTAAATGAAATATTATATCAGTCGGATTTCCAATTTTCAATTGTGAGTAAAATTACAGAATTTGGATCAAACATATTTTGATTGTCAGTTGAAAAGAAATATAAAAGATTGACTTTTCGACGATTAGGTTAGGGGGTTTAACAGACAAATATTCTTCTCTGTTTAATGTGCCATCCGTCCTGAAGTGAGAATTATTAACTTATTGAGGTTAGTAGCTCGTGCGGGCGCACTTTGTCGTGCATGCTGTAGATAACACACTGCCATTTGTTCCACAGAGAAGCAATTGTGTGTTACATTGTATTCACATTGTTCCTTCTGCACCGCAGTCCCCCTGAGCCGCTCTAAGCGACAGTCAAGAAGAGATGGCCGTGCGGTGCGCGGGTCGGAAGGGCTGCGTTGGCGCCAAAGCGCGAATGACGAGCGGATAACCATCTCGCTGACGGCTGCGGCGCAAATTGAGGTAAATTCGACGCGCGACGCCCCCTCCCGGCCGCATCACTCACTAGCGCCACGCCAGCGCAGTGGGCCAAATCGGAACTAGGCCGAGCGATTCCGCTTTCGGACCAACGAGTTAGAATCAGATATCGCAACCGTATCACTGGATGCACCTGTGCACTGCTTTGAAGCGCCGAAAATCTCGATGATCGCGGTGAACGTCCACCTTCAGACTTTCTTACGAGTTGAATGTGTCTTGTGTGGTATTTATGATGCTTAGAATCTTCTCTGACATATCATTCGGCTGTAAAGACGCCAAGAAAACATAAAATAGATGCGAATATTATTAGATGGCATATTATTTGGTAGCCGTTACTTTAATCTCTTTTATGTTTCCGACGACTATTACGAGTATTTGCTATGAAATGATTAAAGATACGCAAACCAAGAACATTTCCCTGCGTGAATATTAAAAAAGTCTCGAAGTAATAAAAGACGACTTTGTTAAAGTATTATAGGTGAATTTCAAATTCAAAGTATTAAATATTGGTTACATTCAACTATTTATTACGTTTTAGTGAACATAAAAGAGAATAAATGTTGAAAATTGAAATGAGACTGCTATTTATTTCTGAGATAAGTAGATCCGAATAGATATTCACCATCATGGCGGACTGATTTCTGAACACAGAGTGCTGTCTCCAGCCTACACTAAAGCTCACTGGATCGGACCAACGAGTTAGCTACATAGAGTGGCTGACCCTCAGCGTCCCTAGATATAGAGTAGCGCATTCCATTGTTCCCCCGCTTCCATTTTATATCCACTTCTGAAGAGAATTGGAATCGTGTTGTATTTTGTGTGTTGAGAACCATGGATCTATCCCAAACCAATATTAATATTCATGAAAAGCTCCATATCGTCTAAAACCTAAAATTCCCTCTCCAGCTTTGAATACTGCCTGGCGAGGCTATCGGGGGAGGGGAAATAAAATGGCAGCGGTTGCGCTACTCTCTGTGTCTAGAGACCCCTCTGACCGTATGGTTTTCAGCGCTCTTGGCGGACGTTCGCAGAACGTCCACCAACAACAGGCCGCCATGCTTTCTGCATTCAAAATATGAGTGGTGAGTGCTGGTGCCGTATCGAATTGTTGTTATACATGATATTTGTGGAACATTTTATATTTATGTTTTTTTTTTTGTTTAAGTGGATTTAAATTATATTAGTAGTGAGATTAATAATATTCACAATGCCTTCGGTATCTTCGGCATATAACTATACAAATATAAGAGATCAAAACACAAATATATCATTTTTCAAGAAAGTTCTTTCTTAATCCTTATTTCTATTAAGACTTCGATTTCTATTTCATAAAATTCAAACAGCACAAATTTATTATATAGAATAATGGCCCAGAGGGCGCTGTTTTGACGGCAAACATGACTTTATCTGCAAAGATGGCGGTGCTTCAGCCACTCTACGTACTACTATATTCAAACTCGATGGTTCGGATGAACTTGGCCGCTTCCGACCGAATGACAGAACTCTCACCAGAGCGCAGGGCAGTCTCACAGCGGGTCGGACTCGCTCCGATAAGCACGGCCTTGCTATCAAGTGTGCAGCAAAGAAGCAACTGCATTTCAATTATTTGGTCAAACTGGACCAATCAATATAGTATCAATATCAACATGGACGAACTTGTTTCGTTAGTTTAAGAAACCTGTGGGATACCTAGCATTCAACTCTCAAAAAATATGGCAGAGCAATTCAAAAGAAACCTATGAAATGAGTTACAAATGATTCTGGAGAGAGGAGTTTCTGTGAAACGTGAATCCAACGTGAATATAAAAAAAACGGGAATGTAAAGTATCCTTTACAAATCTCTCTCTTATGTGATGGGAGTTTTTAATAGAAATAGATGGACAGAGGGTGATTCAGTCCGTGTTACTAATACGCCGGTACTTTATCTCACGTAATGTACAGATTGAATTTACCAAAATTGGATATTCTTCGTCGTTTAGCTTCGTAATAATATACGATAAACTTTGGGCTACGCGTTTGTGTTCTTGAAACACGAGCTATGGAAGGTGAGCAAGCGGCTGCCCCTCGAATTCGCGCTCGCCACGGCTCTCAAAACCTCAATTGCTAACACTCTCCGAGAAGCCCCGGAAGCCAGCACAGGCAAATAGCGCGCGAGGTCAACGCACAGTCCCTCGTATAGCGAGCAATTCAGGCGGAAAGATTATAACTTTTCCGTTCCTAGCGGGCGCAGCATATGCACAGTAGACACTTAAACGTCGTTTGAATTTTCTAAGCATCTGCAAAAGAGGCGTTGAGTATCTGAATTGTATGGCCCAGGTACTCCCAACGCTTGCGCTACCGAAGTCTAGAATCGTGATGACCTTCGGCGCATTTAAGTGGCGGCAGAAGTAAAGGCACACCTGAAGTTGTGCGCGTCACAGAGGCCATGGGGTGAAGATGCTTATTTTGCGTTCACGCAGGAGAAGCTCGTTTTGAACGCTTGTAGAGCGCCTGTTACACGAGTCAAAAATGCGTAATTTTATCGTTATCGTTATGCGGAATATCGTTATCGTAACTTCATAAGTCGCGGTAGAGTAGTCTGATATTTCATAAAATTTTCAATTACGTTTTTATCTTATATAGTATCACGTACTGTATATTACTTATAAAACAGACTCGTGGTTAATTCTTGGTCAGCGTGCTCGCTTTCCACTGCGCGGCTTCGATTCCCGGTCGAGCCAAGACTATTGTGTGCGTTTTCCTTGCAATGTCCCAGTGTTTGTTACTGTGTGGCAATGAGAAAATTCACTTCTCATGTTGAGAAGACCGGAAAACGGCGTGGGTGTGTCTAACTACGTGCTAACGACACGTACCCCCTTAACCGATGGCCGCGAGGCAAGGACATTGCCAGTAGGCCTCAGCCCGTTCACGGGCTGTCGCGCCAAGTACATACATACATATAAGGTAGGACTATTAAATTGAATCAAATCTGAAATAAGAATCTGAATGAAATAAGATAGGACTCTATGAAATGATCAAATGACGCTAACATTAAAAAAGTTTCTACTAAAATTCATATTTATTATTTCATGTAGAACAGCAAGTAATTTTATTATACACTTAGTAAATACGAGATCGTTTAGCGTTTTAAGTTCACCGTGGAAATTGTATTATTTGATCACTTAATACTTTTACATGAAACTATTATTTAAAATATATTTCAAAAAAAGTATCTACCATAATAGTTGTAATTTTTTGGTTTTGAAATAAATAAAATAACTCGTAAAATTTCTTCATACACCACTCATTGCCCATCTGTTCTAATCCACTTTTGCCATCGTTTCTGCCACTTTTTGAACACGAACGCCAGACCATCTTTCCTGGGCCTCTTTTAGCGCGCCTACACAGCTTAGATGACCTCGGGATTGTCCTTGCATTTCCGTCCACTGAGCGGAAACTTGTGTTGAGGGAACAGAAGTTGCAAGAAGACAAATCTGGACTGTACGGTGGATGGGGTACAGTTGCGATGCCTCGAGCGTTCAAGAAATCCACTGCAGTTGGAGCCTCGCGTTGCGATGATGCGCGGCTGCAATCTGCATGATCCACGTTGCATGGCCAAATCATCGAGCACATTCGCAAATGCGCTGCTGATTGAAATGTCTAAGACTGCGGCAAGCGCTCTAGTGGTCATTCGGCGAACTTCGCAAATAATAGCGGCAGCTGATTTTTCGGTTCTTCCCGAATCCTACCAAACATTTCACGCTGCTACAACGTTGCTCTAAGTTTATCCACACTGGACATGGTAGGCGAATATTTAACACACGTTACATGACGCGTCACACGTTCACTCACTACACCGTTGAAACTAACAGTATTATTGGCTTCTTGTAACCTTCTTGAAACTAACAGTATTTTTGGCTAAGCGTATAGGTTACACGATGGTATTCAGTGCTGCCTCCCTTCGCAATACGTTTTCCCGCAGGGTTCCTCTTATCAATATCTAGATCTATTCCATAATATCTTCGTTAATGCCTCGAGCATTCCTTTTGGTTCGCCAAACACAAAACAAATCATACGTTTTCTCACAAGTGGTTACAGATTTTGAAGTCATCAAACTAGAGCATGCAGCTTCTGCTTTCTCCAGGATATCATCTGGCACGAAAATAACTTCTGATACTTAGAAATTACCACACTTGTTTTCTCATTCAACTTACATTAGCAGAGAAAGCATTGAACTTTTCGATCACAAATAAGCATCCAGTACTATCAATACTTACCACAGAAAAATGAGAGTAATGATAAGTGATAACTCATGAAAGGAATAACAGTTTATTTTGAATAAGCGATAAACTATAAATACCAAAAACATTGTACGTAACACGTTCTCTTCAGTCTTTTAAGGACTCCACCGGAAGAGTAACTATTCTTCTTTGCCTTCGCTCCGTCTCGCAGTTAACCTTCCCGCTTCGTTTTTTAAATACTCAGTTAGAGAACTCGTGTCATAAATAACTATTACGTTTTAATTGGTTCGTTTGTTGGTGTGCGTTGAGGGCCATTGCCCGAGCCTGTGGCCTCGAACCGCCAAACGGATGCCTCTCTCCAACAGAGAGCGGTGCCATCGAAGGAATTCGCGGTGCCAGAGCGCGAGGTGGAAATTGTACCGTTTGCCGTTTCTGAGGGCTCGATAATGTTGAGCGAATGGTGCCCATTTACTTCTATTTGCTTGTGCGAGAGTATGTTTGAAGTCGTAATTGCTCACTTTCAAGTATTAAAATAACTTCTTGACAAAACAGAAATAAAAAATGTCAGTAAAGAAGGTATATGTGGAAAGCATGGCCGGTACGAGGAGTAGTAGAGTCAGGCCAAGTTTAAGATGGAATGATGAGGTGGGAGAAGAACTGAGGAGCCTAAGAATGAATATATGGAGAAGAAAAGCAGAAGACCGACGAGAGTGGGCTACAGTAATAAAAGAAGCCATGGCAAACCTATAGAGCCAGAGAGCTGACAGAAGCAGAAGACATCTTACCTCTCTCCTTCCTGACCATCTGCAGTCCTCTGCCAGTGCTGGTAGTCCGTTGTCAGGCGTCCTTCCCAGATGTTCACACCGTCTTTTATTTCCTTCAAGTTTCTTCAGCAGTGGTTCGACTTTCAATTCCTTTTTTATCTCAGCATTGTTTTGTTTGTCTAAAATTGAATTGAGAAGGAGTTTCTCACTAATTTCATTTCTTCCACCTGGATTATCAAGTTATCATTTTTTGATATTACTCTTGCTTAGACTTCGTACATTTGCTCATTCCAGGACACTTTACACGCACGGCGCACATCAGCCAATGGACGAAGCGCATCCAGAAAGTACGTTCCCCTTTTTGCTTTGGAAGTACACGCTTTTAAGCAGGGAAAATGTGCTTGTGACCTTTGACGTAGAAATCGTGTGCCATCCGAAGAGGTCCGGCCGCTTGCCAGTAGCGTGTCAGCTCGTCCTTGCGTGCCTACTACAGATGTTGCAGTAGGTATGCCAACTACGCTGGTCCATGGTAATGCTTGTCCACATTCGGCGCGGCAAACAGCAACCGTTCTGCAGCAGTTTGTCTAAGAGCTGTTTGTTCATCCCCCAAACAGCCCTGATCTCGCACCCAGCAATTTCGATTTTTCCTGCACCTGAAGACATTCCCGTCAGCGTTTTCATATCAACGAGAAACCGA
>BOPP01000028.1:11262101-11273645 GCA_017312745.1 Gryllus bimaculatus
CCAGAATTCGAAAGATTAGAACGCGAAAGGATGTAGGTATTGTAATGGCTTACAGGCCTTCGGCCTAGACACATAGGATCAAGTAAGCTAATTCGTTTGTAATAATTACCTATTAAATAAAAATAAATAATATTAGTGTAACTGTGTGTAAGGGGTGACGAGACAAGGAAGAGGAAGGAAAGATCGCGCGCGGTCCGAGTCCCATTTGTTAGGATAGTGCTCTAGTATTCGCCTTCTGTTGATCGGAGAAACGACGGAAAACTACCGATCAAAGCAGTCTGTCTCTAGAATTCTCGCCCTGTCGACGGGACGGGACTCGAACCTAGAACCTCCCGATCTGAGAAACTGCAGTGACATCAGTTGATGCCCTGAGCCACCTCTCTCGGTGTTAACTACGTGGAGGTGTCATGCCCGATACGCAGAATGCTTGCCAATAGCGATCACCTTCACCCTGCTACGAGAGTTTAACGCTTTCCAAGCCCGCTCAAGAGAAACATTTTTCTTTTTTCATATCATCCGTCCGTCTCTCTGCTAATGCGTCCGTCTGAAAACAACACTAGCGTCTAAAGTGTTTGTAGGATTTTGGTCTGAATGAATATTTTCTGGTCGATCTGACCAGACTCAAAGGCCTGCGATTTTGAAATGAATTCTTTGAATTTTAGGAATATTTTACATGAAGTCTCTTACATGTTATAAACATTTTCTCATTAACAGCTCAAAACGGTTTCTTCAATTTTATCCACGCAGAGAACAAGGGACGCTTAAAGTAAAGGGTATTTTGAGTATAAAATTTGTATTTTGAGTATAAAATTATATTTTATGGCTTATGATTTTAAATTAAAAAAGAAAATTACGCACCACTTTCAGAATTATTTAATCGAATAAGTTCAGATGTAAAAATATATAATATAGTGAGTCAGTAGTTTATTTTTTGTTATTCTCTTCAGTACGATTGTAACATGACGGTACATGACAACACTAACAGATATATTCTCCAAATATGAAACCTGAACTCTGAACCTACAATTCTTGTCAATCTCACAGCGAAATACAATAGATTGTAGCTGCGTACAAGCACAGAACAATGCTGGGTAAGAAAATGTGAACACTGTTTCTTAGACGAAACACTTCTTGTTTTCATGGGTATCATAAATGGTTTGATTCGAACATTTTATATTGATTGAAACATTTTCATGATGGTTAGAATGTACTTATGGTGCTCTCTTTTAGTGCGTGTTAATAATTATATATATATATATATATATATATATATATTATATATATATATATTAAAGTTTTGAACATTTATAATACGTAAAACCATGAAAATCAATTGAGTTTCTAAACTGAGTTTCTTAAGGTCGTTTCCATAATCTTGTCTTGTCATATAGTGTCAGCTGTGTTTTTTATACTGTAGGGTGAACTTTAGGGAACGAAAGGACAGCTCAGACAAATACAAACATCCATGCCCCAGGCGTGATAGCAGGATACGAACCCGCAACCCTTCGACCCTAGGCAACTACGGTTCTTCAGCCTTAACGATTTCGGCTATCCAGACCACCTGAACACAGTGCCTCTTTTAAATTCGTTTTCAACTATAACGCGAATTGTGTAATGTAAAATCTGAATTGTTGAAAAATCAGTCATCAATCTCTCCCACTCGCGAAAAACTATTTTATGAACAACTAGTCATATCAATGGACTTGTTAACCAATAAATCCAAACTCTTAAATTATGTGATTTCATTTTATAACCTTTTATAGTATATTATGAAGCGATGATGTAATGATGAAATGCGTATTAAAACACGAAAAGATGGTACTGTGCGAACGAGTTTCGTAAACTTCACACGAGTGTCTTAATACCTAGTTTAATACGGTACTTTTTCTACGATTTATAAGTTAAACTTTTACACTAAATCGTTTCGTAGCAGTTGACGCACAGAATTCAGCCAAGGTAACCTAGCAGACAGCTCCTACCCTACAAGTCAGTCAAATGTTCCCTCCGGTAACTACCACTGCCCTAGTCAAATAGGATGAAAGTCAAATTACGATCCACTTTATTTTAAATAATATTACTCGTAAAAAATAATATTAATAAAATAAATTAAACCTGACAAGCATTCTATAATATAAAATACCATTTTAATGTACGCAATCGAACGAAAAATTTACTGGACCAATTCTCAATGATTTCTTAAGTCTTAGTACTTGGTTTGTAAACTACTGCGATTGGTTAAAAAACTGAATCATGATGAAATATGTGTTGGAATTAGTGTCATTATGCAACGGGTTGCAGCCATTAAATGACATAATTATACAATGGGAGTAGAAAAAATATGTTAATGGCTTACAAAACGGATTCAATATTCTGAACATCACTGAATAAATTTCAAAAAAAATAAAAACATGACAAAAAGGGAATAAGAGTAGTTACGTTTTAGTTAAGTTCGTGAGTGTGTTCTTAACGATTTCGTAATCTTCCTCCTCAACTTCAACGGCAATAAAAAATTCATGAGAAGCACGGAGCAAGTGTTTAGCTCCGCCGTCAAAAGTCGCCCTGGTTTTCTTTGTCCCGAGGAAACAGCGATGATTAACCGCAGCTTAAGAGAAGTAGCGAGGGCCTTTGCACAAAGAAGATCAGCGAGAGGAGCCTCGCCTTCTGCGAACGATGGAAAGGATCTGCAGGCAGCTGCAAGCGGCTGCCTCGGGAACGGGAAGGCGCGGAATATTCAATTATGGAGGACGTCTTTGCGATTACAGGATTCAACGCAAATTTAAAACCACAGCTTACGTTAAGTGGGAAGGCGGTGTGATCACAGCATTCAAAAATTCTTCATCGCTTGTACCTTCTGCTTTGATAATTATTTCCTGGAGAGGGGTATGCGCCATTATGATCTTTAATTGGCTGCCGTAAGTCCTTTTCTTTGGCTCGACTGCCCATTAAGGGCCTTGGCCGGCCAGCGGTTGCCCAGCTTCTCGGTCATGAGGTAAGGGGTTCTTGTGGTTAGCATATACTGGTCTCCGTAACCTCAGGGTGGTTTTTCTCATCGTCACACAGCAATAGGTACTGGCACAGTTATAATTTTCCCCCGACTGGGAATCGAACCCGGGGTTGAGTTGAGGAAAGCATGCTAACCCTCGATCCTCCGAGGGCATAAGTATGGGTAGCCAGCTAATTGACAATCAGTTGAATCTTTATGATGAGGGTTAAGGGAAATTTGAACCAACACTCTTGGAGTTCAAAGTTCGTCTAATTGAATTTAATACAACTTACGACAATTATTCATCGATTAATTTGCAGTTGCGCCAATATATTAATGCATGTCAAACATTCACTTTTTTATTTATTAGCGAACACTTTATTTATAAGTGAATTAGCTACAATAAAAATAAAAGTACGTTTCATAAGTCGCAATGATTACAAAATAATGAACGTCGGATGAAAAAATAAATTAACAAGTAGCATTAGTTTGAAGATCATATAGGGAAGCAAAACGTATCTTTAAAAGTGAAAGAAGCGTACAGCTCACCATTTGATCAAACGAGCTGAAAAACTTGAGGAAAACCTGGTCGTGATGTGGATCATTGACCGAGAAACTGAGGTACGATACTTGTTACATACATTTAGTCTTTTAGGGTCATACAACACAAATTGAAATTAACGCTGTAAATAGAGTTGTTGAAATCAATATTATTTTAGTATTTACTTGAATGTCCGGGTGATGCCGAGTTCATGGCGGAGGTGCCGACGTTTCGGTCGCCATTCTGCGACCTTCCTCAGGGCGTAATGCCCTGAGGCCTCATTCGTTGCCTAAACTTGTGTATCCAATTTAATTATTTAATGGCTCTTGCCAATATTTTATAAAATAACGCAATAATATTATTTTATGTGATTTCTTTATACAAGTTGATGATACTGACATCTTAAAAATTTTACTATGTCGAGTGTTATAGTTAAGATTGCTTAGCGAAAAATAGGTTCGCGAATTTAAATAAGTCAGTTTTAACCAACACCACAAAATGTTCATCAAGAGGAAAGGCTCTGGTATAATTCACAACATAATAAAGTCTTTAAAGAGACACGTGGATAGGATTTGCTCAAAATCGGTACGAATATTTCCTGTAAGTATGGAAGTAGTAGAATGTTTTCCTAAGAATATTATGTTATAGGCGGGAAAGTTCCCCCCACAAAAACTGGCGGGTGAAATTGTGTCTTTCCAATCGTCCAGACAAATTTGGATACCATTCGATCCGGGGAAGGGGCACGTTGGTGCAATCGATACAGCCGGAACGTTAGTGATAATGTGGTTGGCGCCACACACCAATGGCGGCGGGAAAGAAGTTGTTCTCGGGGGCCTCGATTGTTTACTGTGAGGCGGAAATATCGTCATCTTTCAGTACCGAAGGAGAGATTTTTACCTGCGCGTACACCATAACGAAAAATATTTCTGAGCGGGGGTTTCCATCCAGAATTACTGTCAATAGGCCAGTAAATATTTAGCACTTTAGCAACAATTATACTATCTTTTAGCAATCAAATTGTAACTGTCAGTCTGTCGATGCTATCAACTTCCGTTCTCGAGATATTTAATCGTTCATTAGAACTTAGCATCTCATAATCATCCCCATTCTAGCACTCATTCCATTCGCGCTCCGCACACAAGAATACTAAAAAGAGAAGTTTGCTATCTCTCTTCGATGAACTCGCCGAAAGACGAATAAATTACCTCACGTGCTTACGTCGTTGTGGAAGAAGCATCGAAGGAAATATACTGCAAAACTTTTCTTCGATTCTAGAACATACGAGAGGTCATTTTGGGATATTGTTTTTGTATTATTAGCGATTCAATTAAAACTGAAAATTTCTTCCATTTATTGTAACAATTTATATAATAACGTTAATTTATTTATATTTGAAAAGTAATTAGTAAATATTTTAATATGTTGGTTAATGTGGTGAAACATCTGGATAGTACACATGTCGTATTTACCAAGTTGGAGCTCACACACTTCTCATCTGGCATAGTTATTTGTGTCACATACGATTTCCGAATAGTAAAGATGTGATCTGATGCAGACAGGATACAGGAAATTTTTAATCAGAAACTCGTAAGACCATTTTTTAGGTAATTGATGTAATTAAAATACAAATTACAAAAGCAGGTGACGTAAATCATCCTTTTCAGAGCTGACAAGAATAGTGTAAAAGAAATAGATATAATGTTAAGAATATTCTCGAGCGTAAGTCTTTGAGGAACAATCGCAGGGAGACGATTCATTGCAAAATGCTCTCGCAAATACTCTCCTACCGTAGACACGTCCCCAACCGCCCGACAGAGTTGCCCGACGGCGAGTGACGGAGGGAGAAGAGGAAGCCGTGGAATTCCTGCGGAGCCCCAACTGACGCGGCGCGTCCGCAGCAGCGAGGGCGAGCGCGGGTGGAGGCAGGGAGGGACGGAGGGGCGTGGCGATCGCGGGATGGCATGCGCGAGCTGTGGCGAGGGAGACAGTGGGGCGGGCGTGGTGCAGGCGAACCGGTTGAGGAGGTATGGCGATGGCGGGCGTAGAGGGGAGGGCGAGCAGGGCGAGGTGCGGAGGTGAGCGGCTGAGAGAGAGGTTGGGCGAGGGCGTGCTGGGGTTGGTAGCGGGCGTGCCAGGAGGCCGTCCACCAGCGGCAAGTCTTGTGATGGGTCCGCTTCCCTCGCAGCTCCGCTCCGCAGGTGAGCGCGTGTTTCCGCTTCCGCTAACGCACAGCACTGCTTGCACGCTCCCCCTTCGCCCCTCTGTACGTGTGTGGGGAGAGCCACGTGTCCCACGTTTAGGCGACTCTGCCTGTACGCGTAGAGCGCTTCGGACTGCGAGCTATATGATTTGCTCGCGAACTAACATAGCGAGTGTGGGTACCTGTGCGTGAGAGAGAGAAAGAGAGACTCACAGACATGACAGAGAGAGTGCACTGGCTCAAATTATTTAAAATACCTTTCCGTCTCAACTGACCTGGCTGGCTGGAGCTGTTAACGCGCACCTATTCTTGCTGTCACCGACATATGTCGAGATTGAGGTAGAACACCTGAAGCTAGCAGTGTCAACTGGGAAATATACCTCTTAAAAGTATCCAACCACTAAGCAAAACATATGTTTTCAAGGCGTCAGGAAGGGCAAGCCAGGGTACACTGGCGATTGATTACTAGTGATTCCAGTTGCGTCAACTGCTACAGTTATTTGTCCCGTAAGTAAAGTGCTCGTGTTTGCCCCAATTAAGGTAATGCTCCGGCATTCGCCTGATATTCATGGAATCCACGGAAAACTACCGATCAGAGCAGCCGGTCGCTAGAATTCATCTCGAATGAGTGACAAAACTCGGCCTAGCTATTTAGCAGGTGTCTAAAGTCGTGCACTGCAGTGACGTCAGTTGCTTCCCTTAGCCACCTCGCTCGATAGCTTTGGGTGAGAAAATCACCGGAGCTGGAGTGCCTTGGTGGGGTGGAGGTGAAAGAGCCAATCGACCAGGAATGCGAGGGAAAGGAGTGAGCCGTCAAGGGTTGGGAAATAAAGCCTTCTTGTACGACTTTAATAGAAACTCCATCGGAAACAATCAATTTAAGAAATAAATCTCGCATCATCGCTACTTTGTTCGTTTTTACTTAGTTGTCTTTCATATTATATGCATTCCTACATAATTAAATGTATATCTCTGTATATGTGCTGTAAAACTCTGCACGAGGAAGCTCATTAGCAAATAATATTATTATTATTATTATTATTTTATTATTATTTATTTATTTTATTATTATTATTATTTATTATTATTATTTATTATTATTATTATATATGTGAATATGTTGATTTCTGTAATAAAAATTGTCTGTACTTAAAGAATCTGTCTTTAAATTTATGTGGTTAGTTACTGAAATAAATGTATAGGGAAGCCATACAAGTCTTATTCACAATTCGAGTATTCTTTGATATGAAAACGTAAAATAAATGGAAAATATGTTTCCACATGTAAATGGACTATAATGTTTACTTGCATGCATTGCATGAACTCGACATTTTTCACATCAGAAATGTAATTTTTTACTGTAGATTTTAGAATTATTTGAGACACGAAACAAACGTTTAAAATAAATTAAGGACGTTTATACGAGAATTTCTGATGTCTGCGCCAAGTACTGTGGGCACGCCTTGACTGGAGTAGTTCCTGGGTCACTAGGCTTTACCAAGCTATCAACGTTTACAGAGCTTACCTCGCTAAGGCGGTTCTGCCGTAGCAATTTCGGGCCGAAGAGTGGCAGGCTCGTGTCCCTCCTGAGGCATGGTTATATTTGTGTTCGCCATATCCCTTCACCCCTCACCATATCCCTTCGTTCAGTACACTGGTACCCCTCTCGTTAATCACTGTGTATGTACTTGGCGCGACAGCCCGTGAACGGGCTCATACGGGCCATGGGGTAGGTACCGTTAGCACGTATTCCGGTCTTCTCAACCTGAAAAGTGAATTTTCTCGTCACACAGGCACATATACTGGAACATCGCAAACAAAACGCACACTATAATCTTTCCCTACCGGGAATCAAACCCGGGGCAGCGTAGTGAAAAGCGAGCACGCTGACCAAGAGCTAGACACGAGGGCAACGTCAATCAATTATGGTCGCTAACGACCAAGCAGTTCATGCGACCCTCAATAAAAAAATTAAAAAAATGTTCTCGCAAGAAAAATTGTCGTGCACAGCAAGAGAGAGTATTGGAAATGCGAGAGCCACACGCAGTTGTCACGCGGACGCGAGAATTCTATTAATATAAATGTCAATTTTTCTCTATTCAAATTAAAATCACTGCAATTACCATTTTCAATTAAGAGGTGTTCTCATCAAATTGGTTGCGAACGCGAAGTTACGCGGGCGCTTCGTCACTTCCATGTCTCCAGGGAGAGAAAACGTTAACTAGAGGGGCTGCAGCGGTGCAATAGCACAGACCTTTGGGAACTCAATTCCGTGGAGGTAGGAGATATCTGGTGATAATGCATTATGCGAGTCAGCAAATAATCAACCACAACAATCACAGTTATATTTATTGCAACATTCCCAAAATTAACTTCCGGAAACACTTTTCCCATCTTCTATGAGTCTTTAACATGGAGAAAAAGAAGAGAAAATAACAAATAATGGGAGCAAATAGTAATATGGGAAAAATGCGAGATAAAAATGACATATAAAATAAAATTAATAATAAATGAATTTAAAAAAAATTACTTACTATCCAAGCAACAGTGATCACTATTAAACATAACAGGAGATGTACAGCATAACAGACGAACGAAATGAGCTGGAAAGCCATCTTGTAGAATGGGGAGACTAGAAGAGTAGAAGGGGCTAGTCAATAAAAAGATTTGAAATGGGACAGCATTTTTATTAAGGAATGTTCATTCACGATAGAAAAATTAAGATTTGTGAAATATTTTAAAGTATTCTAGACTAGCATTTTATTTTCCCGAACCCTCTTCCCAGCAGCTCCCTATCGGCATCTAAAAGTCATTTTTCACGTTTTCTAAATTTTTCTCTGATTAAGAATATTAAGAAGTGTAAAACTTGGCTCAATATGCAAATTTTCATAAACAAATTTTAGCCGTTTTTGAGAAATTTCTTTAATGTTTCGGAACACGCCGAAAATTGAGTAGATCATTTTTACAGAAAAAAAAACGATACTTCATCAAACATACTTTGAGGCACTTGTTCTCACAAAAACAATAATGAATAAGACCCAGAAATGTAAAAATTAATGACATGAGGTGCATACAGATTCACTTGTGTAATTATTAAGGAATCGAATGTGTATACATAATCGAAGTTTATGTCATATTATTCAGTGAATTTAGCACTCTTTGTAGCAAAAGTGTAAATAAAGAATTGGGCCTATTTTAAAGATAATCTGGTTTTTAAAATTGATTGACTCCAAATTTCACCAAACTACCACAATTTTTAAAACAAGTAAGAAAATTTATTGAGGACCTAATTGTGAAATAACAAGTTTTGCTTGAAAAAATGTTTAGTTTCAATACCGGTTTAGAAAAGGGTCCAAAAGTTTCAAAATTTTGCAAGAGGGGCACTGAGCTTCAAAATACCGTTAAGTGAAAATACCTCTCCCTCCTTCCCCTCCAGCCCCAAAACTGCCTCAGCCAGCAGCAGTATGTTGCGTAATATTTAAGTAAATCGGTGAGTCAAGAAAACTCCTCTAATCCGATGTGAATCTGTTCAGACCGACACTTTTATGTCTTTTAGCTAAAAATATGAAATTGAAAAAAAGAATACAAGCATATTGGACGCGGTGCATCTGTCTTGTGAGCAGATATTTAAATAATCAGCTTTATGCGGCCGCTATGATTAAAGAGCCTTTGCACTGGCTTGCTTTTACAAATTATTTTAGTATATTAATGATCTTTGTGTTTTAAAAAATGGTAAGAATTTACACATAGTTTTATAACAAGTGCTAGTATTTTATTTTATCACATTTTTTCTTCGTATTTTAACATTTCATTTGTTTCAGAGTTTGCCAAAATTTTGCTGTTTACATTCTTTGCAACTTGAATATGAGGAAACAAATATTATTCCTCAAAACGTCACAACAATATGCAAAAGTATTAAGTTTTCAAATTTTATTATTACAATAAATGTTTATTTCTAAATACTTAAGTAAATCGGTCTGCCAAGAAAACTCCTGTATGTTAAGGATTCGATGTGAATGTATTGAGACCCAAACTTTTATGTTTTTATGTATATGTGTAATTGTAAAAATACAAACAAATTTGATAGGTGAAATGTGCTAGTGAGCGATATTTAAATAACAATCAATATCGATTAAAAATGATAATTTGTTCTTCGTTCCATAACCACTGTCCGCAAGAGGTATTCAAAGTATCGGTTTTTGATAGCAGGGTTGAGCGATTATTAAATAATAACCGATTAATAGCTAATTGATAATTTTTTATTATATTAATATGCTCCGATTACTCGCTCCAATTTAATTGATTAATCTAATATAATCGATTAATTTTTCATGCATTTTAAATATTGCACTACGAATTTAAAAGCAAACAATTTTGGTTGCACTTTTTCAAAATGTTTCCACACAATGATATTAGTTTTTGGCGTTTTTAGAGGCACGTGATTTAATTGATAATATTTGTTTATTCTTTATTTAAATAATATTTATTCCACACATGTACTCATGAGAAAAACGACTGGAACAGTTTAAAATGAAAATCGCCATAGAATTTCCAGAAATAGCGAAACACCAATAATTGTAATCAAACCATGTACTTTTCTGAGAAGATTCTAGGAAAACTGGTAATTCTCTCTTTCTTATTTAGTACTGAATATCAAACCATCACTTAAGAGATGAATGTACACAGTGACTTAATTTATTAGTTTTGCTAACGAGAAATTAATTTCGTATGCTTGTTTCTATTATGTTTGCGGTTGGTGCGAGATAAACAGACGAAGTATTCCGTTGCTAAAGTTCAAAACTAGATATGTACTTTTGTACATATTTCTCGTCATGAAAATGAATATTTGAATTAAAATAATCGAGTTAAAAATCGGAAACAATAATCGATCTGTACATTAATCAGAGTAACAATAGTCGATTTCAATGTTTCTATCAATCGTATAAAATAATCGATTGTCTTACTAAGAGCGATGGCGATTATCCCCTTTATTGATAGTTTTTTCTATGCCTAACCCCCGCCCACGCCACGACCGTGCCAACTCGCGCCACCTCGCGCCACCTCGCGCCACGCCGCCAACTCGCGCCACCTCGCGCCACGCGCGCCACCTCGCGCCACCGCGCGCAACCTCGCGCCACCTGTCGCGCCACCGCGCCCACCTCGCGCGCCACCGGCGCGCCCACCTCGCGCACGCGCGCACCGCGCGCCACCTCGCGCCACTCGCGCCCCGCTCCCGCGCGACCCACCGCGCCCCCGCGCCCGCGCGCCCCTCGCGCCACCGCGCCGCCACCGCGCGCCCACCGCGCCACTCGCGCACCTCGCGCACTCGCGCCACCTCGCGCCACCGCGCGCACGCCGCACCGCGCGCCACCGCGCGCCAGCGCGCGCCACCGCGCGCCACGACCGCGCGCCACCGCGCGCCACCGCCGCGCACCACCGCCGCGCCACGCGCGCCACCGCGCACCGCGCGCCACCCCGTCGTGAGCACACGGCCGTGTGACTGCGCACGCGGGATTTACTGCAAATGTAATTACCCGAAATCAATTACCCTCAAATTCTATTATCTCTGCGAGAAAAATGTTGGAACTCCGTCGCTTTACTTTCAGGGGGAAAAAATCGCATTAAAATTTCATCCCACCTCACCGGTTGCGGGTGTTACTTCTTTCTAAAATGAATGTTTGCTTTTTTAAGCATCAATTTAAAATCTACGTTTGTGCATTTAGTCCAAATGCTCTTTTAATTTTTTATACTTTTGCATTTCTAACCATGTTATGATGTGATGAGTTATTGTACAAATCGAGATTTGCACCGATCTCTCTC
>BOPP01000028.1:11273670-11306559 GCA_017312745.1 Gryllus bimaculatus
GGCACCGCGGCGTCTTACTGCAAATGTAATTACCCCGAAATCAATTACCCTCAAAAATTCTATTATCTCTGCGAGAAAAATGTTGGACACTCCGTCGCTTCGTACTTTCAGGGGAAAAAATCGCATTAAAATTTCATCCCACCTCACCGGATTGCGGTGTTACTTCTTTCTAAAATGAATGTTTGCTTTTTTAAGCATCAATTTAAAATCTACGTTTGTGCATTTAGTCCAAATGCTCTTTTAATTTTTTATACTTGTGCATTCTAACCATGTTATGAATGTGATGATTATTGTACAAATCGAGAATTTTGCAGGACTCATACAATCAGGACCCCAGTGATTACAAGCACATTTTTTAAAAAATAATATTATATTTTGCAATTTGATCTTTGTTACAAACATTTGTTCTAAAATTGGCCAACCCATTTTAATAACATGAAGTAGTAGGTCCATCTGAACCTACGTCCTAAATATTATATTTTTTTCAGATAACACACACTAAACCTACTATATTGATAACTAAACTAACAAAACAAAAATTATAAGATGCATAACATATAATAATAAAAAATCAAAAAATAACAATTTATAGTCTATATGTCAGGTCTAATAGTATGATATCGTTCTAAGCTCGCTCTGGTAGGTCACTATTGTTCTAGTAAGTTAATGCAGAATATTCCTTGTATCGTTATGTAGTCGTAAGTATTATTCGCTGGTCTTTTAATTGCTTCTTTTATTGTTCTCATTTTAAGTCTCGTGATTTGTGGTTCGTTACCTACCACAGAGCATTTACCAAGAATTTTCATTGCTTTTAGATTGGAAACGTTGTAATATTTTCAATATTTGAAATTTTGAGCTGCTTCTACAAAAGGTTGATATTCCATATGTCCAACAGTTTTTGTAATCGCTTTTATACAGAAGAATTTTGTTGCATCGATAAGATGACGTTTTTTTTCCTAATAGCCAGTTTAATCTGATAATTTTGAGATCCAAATTCTATATTAGTTTATTCTTTATATGTGTTTCCATGTTATGCTTCTGTCCAGTTAATTCCAAGGATATTTGAGCTGCTTAGTCGGTTTGAGAAAGGAGTAAATCTTCGTCCAATGTTTTGAAGAATTTGAACTGTATTCTGAATAGTGTTATGTGTGACGAGGGCAGTATACAGCTGCAATATTCATGTTCGAATGCATCGCTTACTTAATGGTCATTGCCTTGCAATACAATGGTCTAAGTGTGAAGGAATGTGAACATGATGTTTATTTATTCCCGAAAAAATTATGGCTTTCGTCCATGTTCTGTTACCATCTGTAGTGTTTGTTAGTGTACATGTGTATACCTGGAAGCTGCGAAAAAGCCTCTATATTAGTTGAAATAGCTCTAATATTGGCATTAAAGTCTAGATATTTGGTTAATCTGAAGAAAAAACTTAATCTTCAATCTCTGTGTCGTAACAAAGCCATTGGCGCTTCAATGCTGCTATTATTATATGATTTTTCATAATTTTAGTTAGCAGTTTGACACAGACATTTAAAAGTGCATTTATCTGTTCTGTGCTGTCTTAGTATAGTTTCAAACTTTCAAAGACTCGCTGCTATTATTGAGAATAAATGATTATTAGACTCCATTGTTTAATGCATTATTGTTTAAGCTATTTTCTTTGTGAGCTTTCAGTTGCTTGCACAAGTTACCACGCTGATGTAAATTATTGTTGAAGTAGCTCTCAGTTGTAACGTTTTCTTATTTGTATTCACTTTAGTTTGTGAACCATATAGTGTGAATCTTGGAAGAGTTTTTTTTGCCTTGATAATTTTTTTAATACGTATTTTTTGAATAAATCTTCACATCCTTATAACTCGCCGTATGTGGACCATCACAAGAGCAAACATTTTGGGAATCGTGCTGTTTTATTTGTATCGCCCAGTTTTACTAATCGTTGATTCTCACCGCAACACTACACACCGAGAAGGATGATTGCAGTTAGTATGCTTCGGTGCCTCCCAGCTTTTGCGCAGTATGGCCCCCCGCACTTGCACAAGATCTCGCTTTACTCTTGAGCCTCAATTGTATATTTGTACTTTTGAAGGTACTGCAATTTATAAACGTCTTTTTATATCTTTTGAGCTTCTAAATCAATGAGAAAAATACCCGTAGGAATTTTATGTTACACGTGTGTGCAGTTTGATATTTCTACAGTATGACCGTTTTCTTCTATTTCGTTTTCAATCATCATATTTACTGTAGGTGTAATATTTCTTAATACTATTCTAAAATGCCCTTTTCTTGTTTTACTGAAACTGTGAAACTCAATTTCCTCTTTAATAAGTATTTATAAGTGATCATAACATGTCTGTGTTGCCGTAAAATTTTAAATGTATTTGGCCACCAAAGCTTGGCAGCGAAATAACTCTTCTTTATTCGCGACTTTTGTTAAAGTTTTCTGTCATTCGCGGAATCACCTCTACGCCAGAGAAAAGTATTGCGGTGGCTTTGCACCTTTTGAATGTTGTTAGATTGTGATGATTGTCATGCAATGTTTTGTATTGGGTTAATCTCATTAATTAGTTCGAGATCTGGAAAATCTTATATCTTTTGGATATAGTTAGATACGTTTTGCATTTTACGTTTGCTGTTTTTGATTTTCAGCCTGTTTGATTTACTTCTCTTGCGTTGCTTACAACAACCTGCCATATACCGGTCGTTTATCATTACTACTTAAATTACTGTCAGATCGATTGAGCTTCTTGATTTATTACATTTGTTAACTTGAACTGACGACTTGTATGCCAGAGAGGAAAATCGCAGAAGTACTGCTTGTTGATAGCGGAACTGTAATTCATCTCGCTCAGAGTTCCTGTAGTTTGATCTAGTTTAAGCTGTTGTGACTGCAGTTTGTTGTTGCTGTCGTTAGCATTGTTGCGTTGTTGTGCCAATAACATTTTGTTAATTCACATAAAACTGTATGGGCATAGGCAGTTCCCTTCACACTTCCATTCTGCTGCTCTATGCTCTTCTCCATGTCAGAGCATGTTTATATACTTTCACTGATGTTTTACACAACACTGCAAGTCCAATCACAAATTTGAACTTACATAAGTACTTAATTTCCGTGGCACCTTCTGAGCCTACACTGAAATTCTTCACACGACACTGAATAGCAATTAACTAACAAGTACACTAATATCCACTTCGTTCACGCTGATTCGCCTTAGAGTCTTCTGCGCGTAGGCGACACGAACAAGGCTAGAGCACATGCGGAGCACGCGTGCCACGACCGCTTCACCTCCCGCTGCCAGACGAGAACTAATCACAAGCACATGATCATCAATATTGAAGACTTATTACACCTTTCTTATTTCGACGTATATTTGTAGAAGCCCGATAAATACAAACTTAATGGGACGTTTTCCTAGGAATTCAGAAATATGGTTACCTTGCTAAAGTAAAATTATGAATTGTTACCAAAGAAGAAAAAATTGACTTTTCTCATAATTTTTTATATTTAAAAAATGTTCGTTTCTTACCATTTACAAATGATAGCTTCACTTGCGGCTGGAATCACAATAAACAAATCCATACTTACATAAATCTGGACTTTCTTTTTTACTTAATCAATATAAAAATTCAATAAAACAGTTCTGACTTTTACACAACAAATAATTTTAAAAACGCATATAATTAGTCATTCACGCTTGCAGCACATAGATATTCATCCATCCATCTGATCACTTTATTTCCATGCATGTCATATTTTTGTACTCTTATCTTTAAACGTCAATTTTCTGATGCTCAACTATTACTATCACTTCAGGTTTCTTACAATTTTAAAGAATTACAGAGTCTTCGACGTCCTGGTTCAGCACTTTTCTATCGCGAAATGTGTAGTTCTAATTCCATGTTCGTTGTTCATGTTGCTCGGCATAGCTCCTACAACACCGCCTATCTTGCACCTTTGTGCTTTATGTCCAAGTTAGAATTTTTTGCTATTCTATTTTTATCAATTTCATCTTTACTTAAAGAAAAACTTCGTCTACTTGTTCCACTAGAACTGTTCGTTCTAAATATTTTTGGTCCTCGTTCATTAAACGTGGTGGATAGCACAATCGTTGCTATCAAGCGTTTGTTCGCTTCTCTCGACCATCAATTACGTCGCCGTCAACTGTCAACTTTTCTGGGCTTGCCGCCTCAAGTTCCACCCCCGGCGGGGCGGGCGGCGGGCCGGGCGGCGGGGCGGGGCGCGGCGCGCGGGGCGCGGCGGGCGGGGCGCGGCGCTTCCTAACCCGGTCAGCGACGGAACGGCCAAGGTCAGCGACGGAACGGCCAAGGTCAGCGACGGAACGGCCAAGGTCAGACGGCGACGAACACTGCGAACTATGGTTGCCAAAAATGCTGATGTGAAAGGGAGGCCACTCGATAACTAAAACGACGGATCAACGACTTTCTTTTTATAAATATTAACTTAGATTAACACCAGCGATATTCCTTTCTTCTTTCCATTTGCGATTCAAGTAAAAATATTCGTTCACAAAATGCAGATGAAGATTGTCTAAGGGGCTTGTATGTTTTAGTTCCTAGACAGAGACACTACCATGCATGTGTGTGCTACAATTCTGTGTATCTGACATGGACCTTCGAATAACTTGTAAAATTTTGCAAACATCTTTAAACGCGAGTCTGACACTCTTAAGAGAAACAGCTGGTTTTCTTGTAAGCAGTAGCGTTTCTTTTTGAACTTCTCTTTTCGTTCTCTGTGGGCCTTCCGTAGTTTATCTAACACATACCCTTCAGGAACCGATGGTTGAGGACCTGCAATCTCTTCCTCATCGACCATTTCTAGGGAGTGGGGTGGTTTTCTATCGAAGTGGACTTTCCACGGTGTTGCCTCTAAGCTGTCGTGGTGCACCCTGTTGATCCACACGTTTATGTATGGCATCAACACATGCCAATCATGATGGTGTTCAGTTCAATGTCCTGAACAACCCTCTCCCTTTAAGCTTCCCGATTTTGATGGCGGGCGAATTGAGTTCCATTGTCGCCGAGGGCGCGATCGTAACTTCCGGCAATCTTGAAATGTTTTAGCGACTGCCTGATGCAATTGGTGCCTTTGGCTTGTTTAATGGATAAACCGTTGTAAATTTTGAAAATTCATCGACCATTACAAGGGAATATTTATTGTTGTACGCGGTAACGGCCCGTAGATGTCTATAGCGAGCAAGTCATTTTCCCGAGGAAGGATTATCGCGTGCATCTTGCCCGTATACTTGCGGTTAGGGTATTTTGATATTGAGCATGTTTTACATTGCGCAATGACGCGTCGTATGTCTTTGGACATCCCTTTCCAATAGAATAGATCTTGGATATGCAGCAAAATTTTCCTTGGTCCATAGCGAGCGTTCTTACAATGAACGTATTGAATTAGATCGGGTTCCTTCGCTTTCGGTATCCATGTACGATACACCTACGGTTCGGTCTGTATCCTGATTGTTAACAACCCATCCACCTCGCGCTATTTTTCTGGATACCAGTCGTGTCTTTCCTTCATTGGAGAGTCCTCCCCTCACACTTCTCTAATGTGCCGGATTTCATACATCTCCTCGTCCTGTTCTTGTCAATATATCACGTTACTCCATTCTCATTCGTAATTCTCAACTCTATTAGTGCAACAAATAACTCTTTTCGCGGCTTTGATAAACTATTGAATTTTCCCCCTCGTCTACTCAGTACAACAGGAAGGTGATTGTTATTCCCTGGGCTAAGCTGCAAGGAAAAGTTGAATTGTTGAAGACAAATGATCTATCTCTTTAAGCCATCATTTTCCGTATAGCAACTGTCCAAGACGTAAGGGCTTTGTGGTCCATTCTTACCATGTATGTCCTCCCAACTAAATATTGCTGAGGCTTCATGATTGCCCAAACAATGGAATAAGCTTGTTTTTCAGCGACTGCATATTTTATATGGGGTCCTTTGAGGGCTTTACTTATTAACTGAACAACTTTGAGCTGACCGTCCTGTTCTTGAAACAATACCGCTCCTATACCATAAGCACTGCTGTCTGTTTGCAAATACATTGTTTTCGTGAAATGGGGATGGGCGAAGATGCGCGCTTCTCTAAACATTCGCTTGACACCGTCTAGTGCTTGCTAATGGTTGTCACCCACGATCATTGCCCTGTTTGAGAAGTTGGGTTAATGGTGCGACGCTTATTCGATAATTTAGACAAAAGCGATTGTAGTAGTTAAACATTTCGATCAAATCACGCAATTGTCGTACGTTTTCGGCGCCAGAATTCTATTTCCTGTATTTTGTCTTTTTTATCTTCGAAGCTTTCGAAACTTCGAAGCACGCGGAAGAATGTTTTCTTCACGTCAGGTCAGATTATTGTTCATTAACGTCTGAAAGGTCAGCTAATTGTACAGATGTTTCTCGAACGTCTTCGATTGGTTAATCGTGTCGTCGACGTAGAGGGTTGCACAAATTTCCATAACTTTTGCAATGTGTCATACAGACAGTGCAGAAGCGCCGTGCAGCTATTCTTGAGGCCGAACCTTACTCGCGTGAATATGTAGCTGATCCCCTGAAACATGAACCCAGTATATTGCCGGTCTTCGGGCACGATTGGCATTTGCCAATTCACGTGTTTAAAATCTGTGCTCGTAAACCACACCTGGCCTCCGAAATTCGTGAGCATGTCGTTTATTGTTGGTCTAAGCTCACGCGAATCGATCCGACTTCTTAATAATTAATATAGGATTCGTATTAGCAGTAGTAACCTTCCATATGAACCCTTCTTGCTGCATTTCTTCTATTAAAGTTTTGACTTTTTCACCATATGCGACAGGAATTGCAAAATTTCTACTCTTGAATGGCGTATGATCCGTTAGTTCAATTCGAAACTGATACCCCTTCACCGGTTCACTTATTTTCTCAAACACCGTCTTCACGTGTATTAACATTTCTAATAACTCCCGTTTCTGATCAACATTTAACTTCGTATTTGCATCTACTTTATACCATACCATTTATTCAAGTTCGTTTTCTTTTTGAAAAAATACTCCCATTTCCTCCATTTCTTCCAAGTTCTGCACGTTATTTTTACCCCCATGCATCGAAAACTCTCGTATTATTTGTCGGCAACATTGCTACTTTGTTTCCTGTTCGCATCAACCATTCACAAATTTCTTCCGCGACGTCAGAATCAATGGTATCCGGTATCCACCGACGCGTGATTTGCACCGCTCCGCAAAAAATCGGAATAACCGGACAGTGCTTATGCCATTTTGTCCGCCTTCTTCCCACAAATTCCTTTCTCCTATAATTTCTATTTGATTTGCTTCCACGGGCATCGCGGTGCGGAGTCCGATTTGGGACTCCCACATCAATTCGAACTGTGCGTCTCCCCCTAGCGCGCGCCCGCCGCTCTGAGCTTGACTTTGGCGCAGCGCTTCCGTTCCCCGACCGCTGACGGCGCCTCGCCTCGCCTCTCGCCTCTCGCCTCGCCTCGCGCCGCCGCTCGTTGCCGCGTCTAATTTCCTGCTCCGTCCACCTGGTTCCCTCTCGTTCCCCGGTCTTCTTGGTTCTTCGTGGGTGGCGTTGACCTCCTCGTCTGGATGTTGGCTTGGCTTCTTCTTCGACCTGTATGGCGCTGGATTCTGAATGCCGAGTTACCATACAAATTATTTCGTCATCCGACACATCATGCCTTCGCATATCACCTCTGCATTAAGCCCTCTGAATTAAGCGTGTGAAGCAAACAATCGGAGCGAGACATAGCAAACCTCTCTTTTCAATGTACTTGTGAGCGGAGCGCGAATGGAATGAGTGCTAGAATGGGAATGATTATGAGATGCTAAGTTCTAATGAACAATTAAATATCTCGAGAACGAGATGGAACGAAAACGAGAAATTTATAAATAACTTCCAACTCTTGCAGATGTGCTGAAATCCGTGAATTAACAATTTTGCTAAACTTAACGATTTTATAAACAAATTCGAAATATGCGTTAAAACGGCCAGAAAGGATCCGCAAATTGGGCCGGAAATGAACATTTAAAAATAACAGATTGACGGAGTAACATTTATTGCTAAACGATAGTATAATTGTTGCTAAAATGCTATATATTTACTGCTATATTGGCAGTAATTCTGGACTAAAAACCCCCGCAGAAATATGTTTTTCTTTAAGGCGTACATGCAGGCAAATCTCTCCTTTGGCAGAGAAAGATGGCGATATTTTCGCCTCATACGTAAGCAATCGTGACCCCTGTCACCGGGAACAGTGTCTTTCTCGCGATAGTGTTTTACGCCAATCACATGATCACTAAGGCTCTGTCGCGGTTGGTCAGCGCGCCCCTCCCCCGGATCGAAGGGAGTCCAAGTTTGGAAAGAGATTTCACACGCTAGTTATTGTGGGGCAACTCTACAAATAAATGGTTATTTCAACGTATTTAAGCCAGTCCGGATAGGCGAGATCGCTAAGGCAGTTGTGCCGTATCGCTCTCGACCTGAAGGATCGCGGGTTCGAGACCGCCCCGGACATGGTTGTATTGTGTTCCCCTTTTTACCCCGTATCATCATCATATCGTGTCATCCTCATACTTACCATACCGTTACACGCAATAGGGGTTTATAATGACCTAGAATTTGACGCGACCTTAAATATCAAAAAAACCTATTTAAAATGTTCATTGAAAGTTGCTAATTTACACAAGATTTTATCAGCAATGTCATTCTTAATTAAACAAGTCCATATATTTCTGCAATACATTCACTTCTCATGGATCTTTGATTGATTTTTAGGATGCCTTGCAGGAACAGTTTCTGAATTACTTGAATTTTTTAAGTTGGTTTTGGAGGCGTTAACCATATTGGCCAGGCGTACAGTGGGAAATGTCTTATGACCTTTTTGTATATTAATATGGCGTTATTAAGTGGTATGGAAATATTTCTCTGAATAATGGTTTTAGATGCAATAACTTTCTATTGACTTGGATTAGTTTGAAGTCTTGGAAGCGTTGGTACCGCTCAGTCTAATAATAAAGGCTGAAAGCAAGCTTCAATGAAAAACTGATGGATGTATCAACGAAGTGTGGTTTGGGACATTATTTTACACGGTGGATTGTAAACAATAATTTAAATTTGAATTTTTGAAATGAGCATCACTTCCCGATCCGCATAGTTTCGATTGCACAACTGTGCGTATTCTTGCTACGTGCCTTGTGCGATCAAATTTAATTCCGTTTTCGTCGGAGAGCATCTCATACCAGTTTTTACGCTTTCTTATTGTCCCATTCATTCAAAGTGGAATAAACAATGGGAACAAACAGACGAGAAATCCGGCGACACCTTCAGCATTAGTTATTCATCGTTGATTTCGTTCGCCTACACGGAGGAGGCACCCTGATAACAGGCCTGGTTGCGTTCGTTTTCGACGAAGTTTGTGTCGAACTAGCGTTCTCGGACATGCGCTGGCCTCGTTGCCAAGGACGATGGGAAATGAGAGTGTTTGACCTTGCTGTAACGATTTCCTACAGACAAATTCATCTTTAAATAATATAAATGTAATTGTCTTCTAACATACTATTATCACTTACATATTGATAAGGAAAAGATAATTCATCGGAGATCAAAAAAACCGCCACACCTGCCTAATATTGTGTAGGGCCCCGCGAGCAGACAGAAGAGCAGCAACACGCCGTGACATGGCCTCGACTAATGGCTGAAGAGTGATGGAGGTAATTGACACCATCCATCCAGCAGGGCTCTTCATACAATCGTAAGAGTTCGAGGGGATGCAGATCTCTTCTGAACAGCTCGTTGCAAGGCATTCCAGATGTGATCAATAAAGTTCATGTCAGCGCATTTTGGTGGCCAGTGGAAGTGTTAAACATTTAGAAGAGTGTTCCTGGAGCCACTCTGTTGCAATTATGAACGCGTGTGCTGTCACAGTGTCCTGTTGAAATTGTCTAAGGCCGTCGGGATGCACAATGGACATGAATGGGTGCAGGGGCATTCGCACGGGTTACCTTTCAGAGTCATTCTAAACGTATCAGGGGTCCCACATCACTCCCACGCCCTATTCCCTCACAGAGCCTCCACCAGCTCGAACAGCTCCCTGTTAACATGCAGGGTCCATGGATTTTTCAGTTTGTTGACATACTCGTGCATGTCCATCCGCTCGAAACAATGTGAAATGAGACTCGTCAGACCAGGCAACGTGTTACGTCATCAACAGTCCAATACCAGTGTTGACGGAACCAGGCGAGGCATAAAGCGTGGTGTCGTGCAGTCGTCATGGGTGGACGTGTGGGCCTCCGATTCCAAAACCCCATATTGATGATGTCTCGTTGAATGGTTCGAACAGTGACACTTGCTGATGGCCCAGCATTGAAATCTGCAGACATTTGCGGAAGGGGTGCACTTCGGTCACGTGTAATGATTCTCCTCAGTCGTCGTCGATCCCGTTCTTGCACGATCTTTTTGCGGCCCCAGGGATGCCGAAAGCGATGTTTTACCGAATTTCCGATGTTCACCGACAGCGCACTCGTGAAATGGTCGTACGGGGAAATACAAATTTCATCGCAATTCCGGAGGTGCTCCGCCCCACTGCTCTTGCACCGACTATAACTCCACGTTCAAACTCTCTTAAGTCGTGATAACCCGCCATTGTAGCAGCCGAACTAACAACTGTGCCAGACTATGGTTTTCATATGCATAATCGTTGCCGATAAGCGCGCTGTTTTCTGATTGATTCCAGATCTCTATTTTAACACGCAAGGATGTACCAGATTTTTGGCTCTTCAGTGTACATTTGGTATACAAAAATGGCAAACAATACACAGAGCAATGCATTCAAAATGTAGTGAAAGTACGTGTAATGAGCAGAAACAAATTTTAAAATAATGAAAAGTACTCATAGCACCTGACTTATTTCTAACAGAATAATCTCCAATATAAATGAAATAATAACGATCATCTACACTACCAAAATGTAGCAAAATATGCTAAATTGTATAATAATTATCTTTAATATGTATACATTTTTTAATTATTTTGAAATATTTCCTCTTCATAACAATTTATTGTTTGAATATTGAACATACAATTTAATTTTCTAACTGCTGCCGAGATGTTATTCAAAATGAAACTTGCTTCAGGTATGGCTGTCTTTCTCCTGTTGAGTTAGTAATTGTAATGTAGTTTCAACGTACATTACCCTCGGAAATTATTTCATTGCTACATTTATGTCGTATTTCTATTTTCTCCTTCTCCGTTTCATCTCGTGTGTTGCAAAATAATGAACATTTCATGTTCAAAAATAATAATCATGCTTCAGATAGGTATGTCGTAAATTAGATCTACATCAGATTTGGCTGTCTTTCTCCCTTTGGCATAGTAATTGTAATGGTTTGAATGTGACCCGAGGAAATTATTTCATTGCTACATGTAGGCCGTATTTCTCTCTTCTCCTCCGACTCATCTCGTGTCTTACAAAATAATGAACATTTCACGTTGAAGCCTCCAATCACCCGCACGCAAGTCCCTCTACGATCGCAGCAAGCTCTCCTAGCGCCGTCCGGGTCTCTGGGGACCCCCTCGCCCCCCCCCCCCGCCCATTGGTCGGCTGCCAGCGGCGCGGAAGCAGCCACGGGGCGGGGGGCGCGATGAATGGGGCGCTTACATCACTGTCACTGTCACTGTCTCTGTCGCTGTCGCCCTCGCTTCCGACGTCTGCGTCCCTCGGAGGAGTCGTCTGCCCTTCATTTGGAGCCGCGGCAGTTGGCGGCGCTTTCATTTGCGGCGGAGAATATTGGCATTCGTTTAATTTAAAGTTGGGCTTGTTTCCGCGGCTACGAAACCGCGCAGTTAATTTGGGAACGGGTTGCTGCGCGGCTGCGAATACGATTTCATCACGCGATCGAGGAAGCGACCGCAGCCGAAATTAAAAGTTAATGAAAAAGATTGTGTCTCGCGACGGCTGGCCGAGGTGTCATCGCACGCATATTGTGTGTGACATGCGCTACAGAAATCTTCAAACATGTGCGGTGTAGCAGTTGCTGCTTATGTATTTTAATCGCGATTGACGTATTTGATTCTCGTTAGCCGACAGGACTCAAATCATATCTCAGGAGTTATGTTTTTTTCTCCCGTCACAACTTCCACCCTCGTTTAGAGTTTTGTGGAACCAGTTCCCGAGCTAGTATTTTACTAATATTAAACCGAGCGAAGTGGTTCAGTGCGTAGAGCGGAGGCTTCGCAGTCGGGTTGTCGGGGTTTGATCCCCCGGCTGGCTATCCTGACGAAATTTTTCGTGGTTTCCCTTGGACATAATACCAAAGCTGGATTGGTTCAAAAATGTCACGAACATCTCCCTCCATCATTCTAATCTTTTCACCTCTCAGAATCACCCTATCACTTTATTCAGCATTGCCTGCAAAAGGCAGGAGGCACTTGTCCTTAATGGGATTTTAGTTTGATGATGATGATAATAATAATAATAATAATAATAATAATAATAATGTGATATTGCCCAGTAGATTGCAGTGTTTTACTGCATTACTTTCATTAGTGAACTCCTCGATCGGATTCCCCGTCGGCACTTCATAAAAAACGCGCAACTAGCATTCGCCTACAATTCCCTATTGGCTTAGAAAAAGTAGAACACGTTACATAGACAACGTTTTAACACATTTGATAAATATAAACATTAAAATGCAATTAAAATATGACTAACATGTGCGTCAAATATATTAACTTTATTTTAAGTAATGAATAGAACATACTTGATGCTAAATGAAGTCGTAGGCTTCCGCGACCAGAGTCATGTGGGTGATCTGGGCTGTCCGGGTGACGCCGCGTCGAAGGCTGAGTTGCAACTCAGCCTTCGACGCGGCGTCACCCGTACAACCCAGATCACCCATACTTGATGCTGTTTTAACCATCTTGATTAAGTAGTTTCTATTCAATTGTGTTAGCTCTTTCACGGTCTTAGCTATTTCAATGATATTTGTATGTTACTATGTTAATACACATAATTATGTGATTATTCAAAGATTATATTGTTTTGTAAGTACAAAAATAAAAAAATTAAAACAGTTTAATATTTCAAAATTATTGTATTATTGATATAACAAAAGGTATAAAGATGCTTCTTTAAATCATAGAAATGCAATTTTAATCTTACAGACTAGCCTAAGCAATCGATAACGTCTAGTTCTACAACTTTTGTGCAGAAAATAAATGTCCCAGTTGCCAACTGTGGATTTTATTACGTTTTATCGTTGATCTCAGAACTACGGAACAAGACTTATTTCCGTTTTCAAATCACCCATTCAATTAACTTGCTCCACTTCTGAGCGAAAGCGCTTTAGAGACCCAGGATAAAACGTTTCAGCCGAATGTGAATTTTGAGGTCGTTCCTTATACTTTTTTATTCCGCAGAAATATTCAAATTTTTATTACAATACGGTGTATAGAAAAATGTAAAACTGGCATAAGCAAAATTCTAAAGCGAAAGCTTCGCCAAAATGACCGCCGTCTTTCAAACGAAGAGGCAGGGAGTCGCGCGGGGAGCTTGTCTTTTTTACAGCCTCATAAAACGCAGCTGCGGAATAACAACAGGTGGCCGGTGTGCGGTTCGTCCCCGTCCCGTCGCAGCGCTGGCGTCGGGTCCCCGACAAGCAGGGCAACAAGAATAGCTGCCCCGCGCCCCTTGCTTCTTCCGAAGGGGAATGAAAAGCACTTCATCCGAACAAACCAATCCACTTAAACCTTAGCATTCTACATTGGGAGAGGATTTCTCTGATTTTGAATATTTTTGTCCGTTGCTTTAGGCGGAACTAACTGAAATTTCTTCACACTTGGTAAGAATTGGATGCTATGTAGAGTAATATGATGGTGTATATTTGCGCTTTTTTTGTGCCTGTTTTTGCATATTCGTCTAATTATAGAAGCATTTTTTGCGTATTTCATTTAACTATACTAAATGTTTTAACTTTTAATACAGTATATTTATTAGTGGGCGTTTATTGATTACTAAGAACTTTTCACAACACAGGAAAAGCGCAGAGAGCGAAGAAAATTAACTTTTCGATATTCAAGACCAAGTTGGCAGAAAATCTATGGCCTAGTTTTCACGTTTGACACTATGTTAATGGTTTTAAAACATACTACAATGCAGCAATGAAATTGTAAACATCTATGAAATTCTAAAATTAAAAAGCGTAGACGATGATAAAATGATAAAAATATGGGCAAATGTAGGATATTTATTGATATATTAGTTAAAAAAGGCAGAAAAATGCAACAAGACATACCAAGTACTTCACTAACGTGAAACTGTACTTCAATTATTTGTCCCGAAAATTAAGGTAGATTATATTGTTTCACAAAAAATATATATTAATACCAAGATTGCTTCTCCCGAAATTTTATGAAGAAAAGCTCATACAGGAAATTAAAAATTGTTAATATTAATTAACATATTAAAGTGCAGTTTTCATAATTTTCAGGACATATTTCAAGTTTTTTAGGGCATAAAAAGTTGTAAACAAATATCACTTGAGTACTGTACTGATGGGTTGAAATTTCCCTTTGAATACCTGAAAGTCAGCTGTGTTACGATATTCAAAGTGTTCATGTGTGATATTATGGGGTTACAAAATCGTTTACCTATTCTTTCCAGCGACTAAAATATATTTATCTACTAAAACTTTCTAAATCCACTAAAATACAATCTATCCAAATTCTGCCTTTCTAGCTTCAAAGCGAAAAGGCAAAACAGTCAAAAGAGGAAACGAACAGAATGACTCACCTAGCGGTCTCAATCTTTCATAACTTCCGGTCACAATATCATTATCATATTTTGCGATTAATTGATTGATTGAGATTCTCAGCACTCCTAATATGCCTTAACTCCAACCCCTTACGTCTTCTGGCCCCTAAGTGTACTGCATGTTTTTTTCCGCGAGAGGTGGCGGTGTTCTTGCCCAGCTGGATGGCGACATCCGGTTACGACCAACCGTCGGCTAGCGGAGTTTCCTCCCACCAGCGGGGCACCGCCCCAGTCTGGACCAGCCCTAAGCTTCCGAGCAGTCTCCTGACGTGTGTGGTAGTGTAGTGCATGTAAGTGCAAGTGTGTGTAAGGGGTGAGGATAGGGTAAGAAGGAAATATCGCACGCGGTCTGTGGTCGTATGTTAGGGAACTGCTCCAGGCATCGTTCTGGAGAAACCACGGAAGACTGCCGATCAGAGCAGCCGGTCTCTAGAACTTTCCTCCAGACAGCGACTGAAGTCGACCTAGATGCCAAGCTAGTGCCGAAAATGTTGCCACCGTCGGGACTCGAACCTAGGACCACCCGGTCAGAAGAACTGCAGAGATATCAGTTTATGCGATGAGCCTACCTCTCCAGGGATATCATACATTACAAGTTATTAACTTCATGAACAACACACATGGAGGGCATGGGGTATGTTTGTCCCAGAAAAATTTTCAAAGAGGTTTTCAAAGACAATTTTCAAAGACATTTTATTCGTTACGTTCGATACGTTGAATCCATCATTTTTCAGTTTTTTAACCTGACAAATCGAGAAGTTGTTTTGCGACATTTGGAATGGGTGCTCCCGCCATGCCATCTGGCAGCTCTGTAAATGATGACACAATCATTTGATATTGGTAAAGTCATTAAAGTTATATATTCATTCTTCTTGCAGCAAATATAGATTATTATTTTACGAATAAAATACGTCATCACTAAATAAAGTTAGCCCTCATGGGTTTCTCATGGGCCAGAGTACTCGTTTTCCATGACGCGATCCCGTGTTCAATTTTCGGCAAGGTTATAGTGTGTGTGTGTGTGTGTGTGTGTGTGTGTGTGTGTGTGTGTGTTCCTAGCAATGTCCCAGTATATTTTGCTGTGACGATGAGAAAGCTCACTTCTCGATCTGAGAAGACCGGGATACAGCTTGGAGATGTCTACGGGCTAACCACACGTACCCCCTTAACCCATGGCCGCGAGGCAGGGACGTCGTCGGTAGGCCTTGGACCCTTCACAGGCTGTCGTTACAGTACAGATAGAAAAATATCGTTAAATTGTATAGGAGATCCAGAAATATGGTACCTACTCTTGTTTCATGTTATGAACGCCTATAATGATTTGTATACAGATAATCGTACAGCAAGACAATTTCAGCACGTCAATGTGGTTGTATGTCAATGCGTTATATTGTAATATATAACACATTTTCTATCTCTAGATATATCGCAAGATGTAACGCATTCATTAGCCTCTGACTCTCGTGTTGTCAAAATAATTTGTCTTCGATAATTTAAAAACGACGGCGATTTCCAAATTTTTTATCGGAGATAACGTTTTTTCTGACAAAGACTCCAAATCCTTTTCCACGGATTGAGGAAAAGACGCTTAAAACGTTGTTCATGCCTCGTTTCCTCTGAACTACCTAAATTGTAAAACAAATCAGTTAGAAATCATGTCAGAAAGTATGTGCTGTTCTGACACAACTAGTTTTCTTAATACAAACTGGTCTTGGAAGGCATTGGTTAAACAAGTTTATGTGCAATGTTTCGGAACTTTGATTACTTCATGCGTTATTATGTGTAAAATTCAGGCAATATTCATACTAATATTTTCTCCAAAATAACCAAATTTTTACCCTAAATTTGTGGGTCGGAGAGAACAATGTAAGTATGCATATATTATTGTCACCATTCTCGTCACCTTGTTGGGCGCAATTAGCAGCCTTGTTGCGCAGCTCTCGAGCGCGATTATCGCTCCTGAAAACAGCTCAAAGGAAAGGTTGTCTCGGGAGCTTAGAGGTTAGAGCAGCTGGGCGTTCGTGTTCGAATCCCGGTCGGAGCAATCAATTCTTTGAACAAATTTGAAAGGAAATGTGCTTTAAAACTGGAGACGCCTTTTCCATTAAAAAAGTTGAATTTGTGTGTATTGTAACCATTTCTTTCATCTGATGTTGCTTTTTTTCTTTTATCAGACTATTTTGGAACTATGATAAAAATTTCATTACAAAGAAACATATTTATTCTGACATTTGTAATATTATTCTAAAAAGAGATTAAATATGCATCACCGTTGATGCACGTATAAATATTACTCTCGCAGCGTAATTTCAGACCGCGTACGCAATTTCATCTCATGATGGAGACGGAAACTTTCCACGAGCTCCAAAAACGACGCCACGTTTTGCACGTCATGAATATTAATGAGCGCTATTAACCACATGGATCATTTCTGTGGAAGAAGATGGAGGAAGGGATATTTAAGCGTTTGTTGACACCCGAGGCTCAGAGAAACGACCTGGGCTTTTTTCCAGCGTGTAAAGTGGTAACGGATCGGAACTAATGTTTTATTGTCGTAATTTGTGAAAATTAGTTCAACACAGTGCTGTTCATCCAGATTCAACGATAACAGACATAAACTGCTATATGATTCAGTATTTTGATTTTCTGTTACAAAAAGTGTATACTGAGTGATATTCGAAGAGCAGAAAAAGTCACTTAATTTGGCAGTACAAAATGCAATTTTTGACATAAGCTCATTTTGTTCTTCAGTGATATCACAGGTGAAATTTTACCTCTCCTATATCTTTACTTTCTCTTAAATTATTTTCTCTAGTATATTCCACGTCTAATACTTATGGCTCTTTAATATCGAAAAAATAGTTTTACCCAAAAAGTCCGTCTATCGTTCTGTATGCCTTTCCGTCATTCCTTGTGACTGTGAACAAGCCCCTATACCGTTAGTAGGAACTTTGTCAAATAAAAATTTCCCAGTCCTGATTTTGAAAACTATTATTTAAATTTGGGAGATGCTATACAAGAAGCAACTTTAATATTGTCGTCATTTTCTCAAAACACGGCTCTAACATTTAAAAAAATTCTTATGAGAATGAAGTGAAATACTTTAAATATAAAAATAAGTTAGGGCTGAACTTTACAGTTAATTCTGAATTTTCGAAAGTTTGAAATTGCTCTTAAACACTTTAACTACAATAATGAAAATAGAGCTGGTTTTTCTTCAAATAAAGTTTGTTTTTGGCAATCAGGTCATTCGTTATTATCATCTTGCTTTTTGCGGAAAATACCTCGTTTTTCCATTGCAAAATGCATGGTGTTTGATGATACCTGTGGTGGCTCCGGGCATCAAGTGATTCCACTGCAGTTCCTCTGACCGGGAAGTCCTAGGGTTCGATTCCCGATGGAGGCAGGATTTTCGCCATTAGCTTGTCAGCTGGGTTGAAGCTGCTGGCCGGAGGAACATTCTACTGCTGCTGTGATCGGTGGTTTTCCGTAGTTTCTTCGATCTACACCAGGCGAATACCCAAGCAGTACCCTATCAAACGGGCCACGCGCAATCTTTCCTTCCTGTTTCTTGTCCTATCCGCACTCTCTTTTACGTAACCCACACTACTCTATCACACATTTCAGGATACCAGTAGAGATCTTAGAGCTTCTCCCGGCAGGAACAGTACCCTGCTGGTGGGAAATGCCTAGATGGGAAAACCTCCGCAAGCTGACGTATAAGTCATCATGGGATCTCGACATCCAGTGATGGAAGTTCACCGCCATCTCCCGCGATAAAAACATGCACAAAATTTACGGGATTTTTGAGATGTTTTGACCATAGCCATTGACATGCACGGAATCACTTATCAATGAATCAATCGACCGAAAAGCTTAATGAAAAATTAATCAATAATAAACGTGCACCTGATATTTCTATTAGAATAATATTGATAAATTCATCTTCTGTATCTACGCGAATTAGAAAGTTAGCCATTCATACGCAAAGACAATCAATTGACATTTCCGGGAACGTCATCTGGTATGGTCATTAGTGTCGTAAATATAGTGACTGTGTATTCATAGTTGCGGTAATTTTCCTCCAACCTTGGCTGATGACATTTGGTGCAGACCTTTCGGGGAAATTCGCTTGCAGGTATCTCCCCAGTGGGTTATGGTCTTAGCCGGAACAATCTCTAATCTCTCCTCTCTCTCTCTCTCTCTCTCTCTCTCTCTCTCTCTCTCTCTCTCTCACACACACACACACACACACATACACACACACTACGCTAGCCCGAAACTACAGTGGTTTATGGAACGATGAGCACAATGCGATTTAGACCACTTTAAAATTGACTAACATTAATACAATCTGCCAAATACTAATGTATTTGTGAAACCTACAACAAATGATACAGACCATTTTATAATGTGTAGATTCTCACCTGTTTAGATCAAATTTACTATAACCAAGATTTTAGCCAAAATGTTTTAAAGACTATTGTATGAAGTTATAGGCTTCCGCGGCCATAGTCATGTGAATGATCTTGGCTGTCCGGGTGACGCCGCGTCGAAGGCTGAGTTGCCGACGTTTCGACCATCTTGTCATGGTCTTCCTCGCATACCCGCCCTGAGGAACCCGGATATCCAAGATCATCCATAGACTACTGTAGTTCCAAGCTAGCCAACTGGTCAGGAGGAATAGTGTAGAGAATCTGAGTGTGTGTGTATGTAATGAGAGAGGTAAGGACAAGGAAGAAGAAGGAAAGTTCGTGGTCCGTTTGTTAGGGTACTCCCCCATTGGCATTCGTTTGGATTGATCGCAGAAACCACTGAAATATTACCGATCAGAGCAGATGACTGCTAGAATTCTTCAGACAACGGTAAATGCTCCCTAAGTGTACATTTAGATTCAAAAGTGGTCCAGCATCGACTCTAAACCTAAGACTTCTCGTTCAGAGTAACTGCCCTAGCACGAAGAAAAGCTAAAAAATAATCTGCAGATAATGTTAGCGAAAGTTTCTTTATTTCAATAGAGGGATTTAAATAAAAAAGACTGAAAAATAGCGCAGTGTTTGTATATTATGGTTTTCTCCGGCCAATTGGCACTATTGTTGATCAAAAGCTGGCTTTTTTTTAGAAAAATGTCTTCTTGCTCAACATTTCTGCTTTTCAACGGTGATATATTATAGGTAAGGTCAACATTATAGAAAGAACCATCCTCAGGTCTAAGTGTCAATACATCATCGGTATAGGCATTTTAGATTGAGAGGAAAAATGAACTTTGCAAACAATAGTTGTTCAATTGCTAACCATCCACACGCATAATATGCGACAATAAATCAATAGTTTCTATCAATGTTTCCACATAATACACACTCATCGGTCATCCTCTCTGAGCCTCGAGTGTCAACAATCGCTTAACCCTGCCTCTTCTGCCATCTTTTCCACGGAAATGATCCATGTGTTCAATAACCCTTATTAATATTCATGACGAGCGTCGTTTTTGGAACTCGGAGGAAGTTTGGTCTCTATCATGCGATGAAATTGCGTATGTGATCTGAAATTACGCTGATGGAATAATATTTGTACGTTAATCAACGGTTCTGCTTATTTTATCTCTTTTTCTAAAGAAATGCAAATGGATGAATGATCGCGTATTGTAGTGACCTCCGTGGGTTGTCGTACACGTCTAAGACTTTTGAGCTGACCTTCAATCACGCGATTGAATTATTCTAAACCACTCGCGAACAGATGTTGGACGCTTATTAGGTAAGAGCTTGTTCCGGCTCTAGAAATCACTGAGATTTGGGCAGCTCTGTTTTGGAGATGATGTGAGGATGTTCAAACAAACACACTTATGCTTAATTCTTTGAACATGTTATGCCTGCTGGAAAAGTGCCTATTTAATTGAATTATTCGTTCAATGGAACTAAATGTATTAATTCCAATACAGGATCACTCGTTTTCACTTTCAACTCTTATGTTTAGGTACTTTTTTATTTATTTCTTAAGAGTAGAGAGAAAGTTACGCAACCCTGTTTAAAAAATCGGCGGATTAGAGTAAAAAATCTATTACAGGACCCTCGTAACGAAAAAGGTGATAAATAAATATGGTAAATTTATAAACAAAATCCTCTAAAACGCGGTGAAGCGAGAATCCGTTTTGTGAGTCTTTGATACTGAAAAATAGAATGAAGGCAAAATGCCTATCCATCTGTTAACAATGCTAGCGGCTAAACCGTTTTGACGATTTTCTTCAAAATTAACATTCCTCAATCGATATGATTGATGTTGCAGCTTTTCGTATTTGAAATCATTAATTTTGGAGGTTCATTGACATATTTTCAAAAAAAATAGCTTTTGTTCAAAATGTTTTGATTAAATGTTGTAGGATAGTGTGAAAAACGTTTATGAGAATGGTTCAGATCTCATACTGGTTGCAAACTTAGATTACTTGAAAATTGAAAACAAACATTTTTTCGGCGTCTTTCTGCGATTACAATTAGGAAGAGAGATTTTTCCCTGAAAGAAACCTATTCCTTTCAAATACATTTTGAAAAAATGTCACGTTCAATTCTTCGAAAATTTGTATGAGGGTAATTACAGAAATAAACCCAGAGTAACATTTTTTTCGTTTCCAAGGGATAGAGAACTTTCGCAAAAATGGATAACAGCAATTGAACATAATTTTGTTCCTACAACCTATAGTCGGGTAAAATAACCTAATTTGTCTTGCTTATCAGTTCATGGAAATTACAGTCGTGATTCAAAGATCCTGTGATTAACAAAGAAAATATAGAAGAGAATATGCAGTATGTTCAGTCCTTAAGAAACTTCAGTGTGAAAATTGTAATTTAACAGGTAAAGAATACAGTAGTCATCAAAATTAGGTAGTAAATTAATTACATTTTAGGTTTGTGAACTACATTTTTGAGAGCATGACATTATCACAGAGCCACATGCCTTTGATAAGCTGACGGGAAGGACCATTACAGCACAAAATATGGATGAGAACTTGAATGTTAATGATAACTTACAAATGAATATTATTTCTTGTGACATTGACTAAGTCATTGATAGGCTTCCAGTCATTATATACATCGAAGGATATGCATTGTTTTCAGTCCTTAAGAAACATCAGTGTGAACATCGTAAAGTTAAAAAAGACATTAGTCTTTAAAATGAGGTAGTGAAATTCACGATGAATCTAGACAGGGGACAAATCATGAACTCTTCTCCGAGTGTAACAGAAAGTGTTCTACATACATATGTACTTATTTCGAAGCTTTGTTTTCAATATGAAATATTTTAAAGTAAATAACCAAAAACAATTTGCTACATTCAAAACAATTAATGCATTCGAAAATGAAGCAATATTTTTAAAAGATTGTGACATTAATGATCCTAAGGGAACTAAAACGTCTCAAATGATTATTTGAAATGTTGTAAATAATTTTATTAAATAATTATGTCAAACTAAGAAATTAATTTGAAAAGGTTAATTCTTTGATTTAAGTAATTTCACAGTGAAATATTGTAGTCAAACGAGTCGGGGAATTTTATTCGGGTTTCGCGTAACCTAGGTTGTCATTCTTCTGCCAAGCACGAGGAAAGGGCAAGACGAGATTTAACCACCCGTGATGGCGTCTTGATCCCTTGCAGAGGCTTTCTATCACGGTGTCACGGGTCGTCGTGGCGAGGGGAGAGTCGGGGGGGGGGAGGAGCTCTTGCGCACCGTAAGCGACTTCAGAGACCTTCAGACTTCAGATAGATTAAACAGCACTCCTTTTAAATTTTGCATCGTGACCACTTTATCATGTTACTTTGGTTGGTTACCGTTAAATATTGTCACTTCCTAACAGTTTCAAAATATTTCTAAACACTTCTCGGCCTTCATGCAACATAGCGGACAGCGTCTGGCCTGGCTATTCAAAAAAAAGTGCACGCGCTGCGGTCACGTGGTTTGCGATGCAAAGAGTGTTGCGCAAAAGGAGCCAAATTTGGTGCGCCGGAGTTGCTCTCTCAGGTATTTCCCCCGTAGAGAGCGTCAAAGCAGTTGATCCTTCCAGCCTCCAGAGTCCGCTGAACGCATCGGCGAGGGAGTGTGACAAATGAGGGTGGGTGCGGGACGCGGTGCATTAAAAATCATTCCCCATCAATCAATTCAAAGGTTAGATGCAATAAAATTGCAAATTTTAGATAATTTTGCAAATGCGACTTTCGCGAATGGCTAATAATGTTTGCACAGTTCATGTCTATTCGCTTTACTTTGGTGTTCTATAATATTTCTGGTTTATTCTCTCTAAATGTATGTCTGAGCATTATAATTTCTAGGAATACCGATTTAAAACCTATGCTTTCATTGTGTTTAAATAGAATAAAGTAAATTTATTTCTTGGCTTTAACCTCAATTATTAAGAAAATTATTAAGAGAAATATTACTATACGAAGACAGTACACAATTCTTTAAATATCCCCGTTCGTGAGTATCCCCGAAGACTCTCTCCCCGTCCCCAGCGCCTGAGCTCCGCCTGTGGGTGGATGGGTGGGAGGGTGGGTAGGCGGGCGAGGGTGTTCTGTTTGCCCCCAAAATTCTCACCTTGATTTACGGAAGTAATATGGAGAAAAAAAGTTAAATTACTATTAAAACTTCCTCTCTCTAAAGGACTTACAAGAAAATATATCATCTAAAAGAAGATGGAACCAAAATACAAGAATCACAAAAAATACACCGACTACTATAAAACACTATACTAAGATCATAAAAAAACAATAATGGAACGTTTGCTATGTAACTACTTAAGAAATAGAAAATAAACCAAACTAAATAATTTGCCAAAAACATCGCAGCAGAATAATACTTTCTGCTTGCAGTCATCAAGCCTAAAACAAAATGCTAAACTCCAAAAGGTCATTGTCTCTCCAGTTCTCTCGAAGCAAAAATGACTATAACAGCAACCTCCTAAGAATTGAATATAGCTTTAAACATGAAATTGTATTATGATCTCACACAGTCAGGAAAAAGCATTTTTATCACACCCCTCCGTTGATTCATTGACTACGGTCACTTCTCCCGATTGAATTCAACACATTCGAGGGACTGTTGGAGCTATTTATTTAACCAGATGCAAAATATATGGTTCGAGAAGATGGGAAATTGATGAAGGCTAGTGAAAACAACAGAAAAACTCCAAAACGATGTACTTAAAACGATATTCCCAAATTCTCATGGAAAAGATCAGTAGTCATTTCACATTTTTGAGAACGAAACATTTCTAAATTAACACATACTCACATAAGTGAACAAAACACTTCTGAAAGTACCATTGTACAGTTCTTCGAAGTTGAAAACACATAATTTACCGTCTTCTATACAAAAGCAGTAGGCAAAAACTCCAAATTAGAAGGAAGACACGATAGCATCTTAACTCGAAAGATTATCAAACGAGAATGATTGATTCGTTAAGGAAATCAATATTTACAACAGGATTTAGTGACAAACTAATTATACTTTGTTGTAGTACTATATGTTAACATTGTATTGAAGATTCTATGTAATCGGATGTATGATATGTATTGAATGTTTATATTTAAGAGGATAAATGAAATAAAATTTGAAAAGTCCCATAGTAGCATGTATTTTACGAATTGAGAAATATTTTTAATGCTTGAGGTAATATTTATTATTTTAAGCATGTTGTTTTCATGGGTTTTTAATTGACCTTCGAAAAATTATCAACAAACATGTGCAGATGACATACCTTCTGAATAGAACTGAATCTACGAAAATAAATATTGGTAAAAACATTATTTTTTTCTGTAGAAATCTAATGTGAAAATGATTAATAATATAATACAAAACTAATACTTTTATACAAAATATCAATAAAAAATAATAATATAATACCAATACAAAATGTCTTATTTGGGCTTGTGCCGGTTTGACCCGCCCGCTCGCAAGGGTGATCTGCCGACTTTTTGACCGTTAAATATTACCACTAAAGCCCTGAAACAAAAGACAGATATGTTCGGTTCGAAATCATCGGCACCTCAGCCTGTAGCACGTTGACCCCCGTTCAGTCCAGATCATAAAAATAGAAGTTGTTGCAATTCGCCAAAGTAGATATTGCGCCTGCCAATGACGCAGTTTCGCAGGCGCACCGGAAACAAGATAACGTGCAGATCTACTAGTCGAATAGATCAAGTCTTTCAAAGTCTTTCGCCGATCTTCAGTCTCTCAAGCACGCTTTAGAAGGCGTGAGCCCGAAACTTACGCAAATTTTCCGCTTATCACTATTTATGACAACGAACCAATTCGCATTTCGTAAGCGCTCACTTGCCTGCGCAAATAATGGAAGGGTCTTAAAATTTCAAAGGACTGTTGGATAGCATACATAGAGGAAGTAATGCCATGCAAATAACATTTAAAATATTAGATTACTTAAGGATTCATACGCTTTTTGGCGTTAGTGAATCAATTAAAGACAACACTTGCTCAAAGACAACGCGATTCTGTTAAAATAATACCTAAGGAACTAATATAATAAGAGAATAAAAAAAATAATAAAAATGTTTTCCAAGCTTCTTACCTTCTTTTTTTGTTCAAGCTTGTATTCCACTGCTGTGATGTTGTTCTACCATCTTTTTACGTCACTCTCCCAATCACTGTACGCCAAAAAAACACGTTGAGCTAATTGCGAGATAGCATTCTCGACCGGGTCTATGCTCGAATGGAATTCAACACCAGACAACTCCGTCAAGCTGCAACCCCCATTTGTTCGAAATTCCAAAATTAAACTAGGCCTATAATTTGTACCTAATTATGTACTAATTTTCTACCACAATTAAAAATTTTGTACTCGACTATAAACAATAAAAAAAACCACATCAAAGTGGGGGTGCTAAGCTTGACGTTAAGTTAGCACCCCCACTTCTCATTAAATTCAAAATCAACCAGCCTAACATATCTACTAATTGATTGTTACTAATTTTCTACCACTTTTAAAATTTTGTAACTCAAACTATAAACAATTAAAAACCGCGGTGCCAAATGAAGCACTTTTCACAACACATTTTTCTGATTTTTAAAACATATTTAGAAGTGAGAGTTTAAAGTTTGAAATTAATTTAAGAGATTAACATTCAATAGTGAACTTTTAACATGTAAAATAATTTCAACATTTATCTAGTCCCGCAACTGTGATATACAGTCTAAAAACAACGAAAAAATTGCGAGTGCTCTAAACAAAGTGTCGCCCACTGCAATCCCCTTTTCGCAGAAATTCCAATTTAACTAGTCTATATTGTTCTAACCATTGTATGTACTAATACACAACAAAATAAATAATTTCTTCTCAACTATAAACCAACTAAAAAAAAAACCCGTGCCAATAAACACTTTCTCGTGAATTTCACCGAGTTTTTAAAACACTTTTAAAGTCAAATTGCCAAAGTTGAAATTCACAACGCACAGATAACAATATAATGAACTTTTAACAATAATAATTTCAAAAATTTTATCTAGTCCCGCAAACTGAGATACTGCAGCTAAAAAAACACGAAAAATTGCGAGCGGCTTCCCTAAACAAAAGTGTCCGCCACTGCCATCCCCCTCCGCAGAAATTCCCAATTTAACTAGTCTATTTTCTTCGAACATATAATGTACTAATGACTGCAACAAAATAAATAAGTTCGATTTTTAGCAGAACTAATTTATACCCAAATTTAAACAGTAGTAGAACTCTAAACATAATTTTTAACTTACATTTGCTATGAAAAGCCCTTTGGGGGCGCGTCGTTTATTTGTCGTGAGGGATACATTACGCTGCACCTCTTCGACTTCTGGGGCAAAGTGACAGAGTTTATTACCAATTTATTGCCTCACTGAAGAAATGTATGGCCCTCTGGCTGGAATCTGCCAAATATTATTCTAAGTTTAATTGCAAATATTATGTAATTTTGCTTTAAGTTCTTTGCATAAAGTTTTGTTGATTTTAACGACGCGCCAACAATGTTTGTTTAATTTTTGATCGTCGATATAGTATGCAATGAATTAAGAGAATCGTGCAATCTGCAATAAAGCATTATAAGCTTAAGAGATGTTGTAGATCTCACGTTATTTATAAATGCTAATGTATAAATGTTTTAATGAAAAGTTACTGTTTATCAAAAATAAAGCTTTAATTAATAAGCATGCCTATTTTATGAAAATATGAAGTAATGTTTTGAAAAAAATTCCCAAACATAGGCAGCGTTTATTTCGTAAACAATTGTTTCTTAAAAACGGCACAAAATGATTTGATTCAATTTTGGACCTAGGTAGCGCTAAAAACGCTTAGAAAAATCATTGTTCGTTGTCACAAGTCACATGTTCGGTTGAAATGCCTTAGTTTCAATAACCAACGGCCTCCAAATTTTTTTCTTTAATTTTACCGAAGGAGAATGCTAAATGTACTCTACCAACGACATAAACGCCATATTGTCTATTCTTTTGTTTTTTGAAAAATTAGCATTGCGCTGGCAAAAATTTGTGGTAAGTCCAAGTAGCTAGCGAGAGCAAAGGAAATATAAAACTAATACGGACAGTCTGATGCCATTCGTTGGCAACACTAGTAATTTCTCGTTACCACTTATTGCAGTAGAGAGTATGTTAATGGCTATGCGAAAAACCGTCGAACTTCCGGCCAGAAATCCCTTTATTAATCAGGACCTGGTAACCAAAAAATTTGAAAAAGCCAGTTGATAAATTGGGGCGAGGGGAAATCATCTTAACACATAGTGAAGCCAAAACTATGTTTGTGGGTCCTAATAGCAAAAAACTCGGATTGACGGCAAATCGTATGTTCCAAAAACTCGATTTGACGGCCCGTCTGTCTGGAACAACCGCTAAAACGGTTTACCCTTCAAACCGATTTTCTCCAAAATGATATGCCCAAATCTATGTAGGGCTTGTGTTTCGGAGGTTCTTAAATTTCAAAAGTAACTTTGGATAGTTGATTTCTGGAAGTAAACTTAGCCTTTGGATATTTTCAAAAATTTTCCAAAAAAGGCTCCATTGTTGTTGGTTTTTACAATGTTCTCGTTGCTGTCATTCTGTGTTGAACGATTTTCCGATTGCGAAGGGGCAGCCCAGCGCTCCCAAATGCCACCCATGCCAGTTCACAAAAAAGACTTGGGGCGTTGTGTTGTAAAACCCAGACTCCGCCCCTTCGCATTCCCTTGCCCCCCCTTCGTCCCGCCCGACGTGCCGAGCCTGCCGGCCCGCCCAGTCGTCGCTGCCGCCGCCCCATGCCGCAACCACAGGCGGGCCCGCCGCCTCCCAGAAGCAGCCCAAGGGTCCCAGGATGTCGCGGCCAGGGTGGCAAAATCTCTCCCACCTTCCAGTTCCGCTGACCGCCACCCCCACACCGGCGGAGAGCCGCCCTGGTCCCCCCCAGCCAACGGCAGCGGCCCCCACCCCTCGTAACAAAGGCGGCGAGATCACAGAGTGGCAAACCGCCCTGTCAAACAACCGCCGTCGAACGACGCGCCCACTCACGCATATTCGGTCAGTTGTGCCCTGTTCAAGAGGAGTTTATCCAAAAAACGTCTTATTTAGCATAAAAAAAGTTGAAAAAAAGGCCAAATTTGACGCCGCCGTAGATTCTAAAACTATTAGACTGCAGCCGTGAGATTTGCACACGAAATTATAAGTACAATATTCTTTGATTTTGAACATTGATAAGAATCTCTAAAGTACTAAGGAACATGTTCAATATCAAAAGTTTACATTAAATATTTCATGCAAAATCCACCTTCGTTTCGAACGATTCGAGAATTCCGGAAAAAAACTGAGCATCTGATGGGAAATTTATTATCACCAGTGTATCTCATTATATTTCGTGCTGGACTATTTCTGAAAAAAATCTGACGCATGTTGAAATCGCAAAAAATTTGACAGTCCGGTCGTTAAATCAATTTAATCTTTCTAGACAAAACTAACCGCCCCATATCTCAAAAAAACTAGCACAAATTTCAACTTTTTGTTTAAATTCGTTCCAAAATTTCATATGTGTTCAGAAAAATGCCGCTATTTCCCACATTCCGGACGGTAAAATATGCCCTCTAGGGAGTTTATAAAATAAAACGTCGTTTGAAGAGGATATTGAAAATGTTGAATATTATAGGTTGAATTGAAATGTTGAATTATATTTAGATGTTCTGCATCGTTTTCAAAAATGTTTAAATTCCGTAATCAAATAGTCTTAATTAGAACACGATTTTTGTTATTATAGATTTTTGTTTCATGCATTATTCTGTGTGTTGTATGCTAAACTAACATTAAGTTAGCGTTACCCACTTTTAGTGTTGAATATAGAAAGTTGATGCATCGGATAGGAAATTTTTTTAATTTTGGGTATAATTAGGTCCTTAATTAGAACAAAATTCTGAAATACTGCTTTTCAATTTTTAAGTGGGTATGCTAACTTAACGACATGGCGAACAAACTGTCGATAGAGTTTTGCTTCCCTTTTTACTTTTCCCGTATACATTACATATGGAGTAATATACGTAGTATAGGAGTTAGCTAGTAATAACGGCGCCGATAAAAAGGTCGTGGACTTTCGACAGATAAAAAAATTCATTGCCGGGCTATTAATAACGAAAAAGTGGATAAATCCACTTGTTAAAGTAAGAAAAAAATTCTCTAATGTGTGGTGTAGCCAGAATCAAAATGGTTCTTGATGATCGAAATACAATTACGGCCACAACGACCCGTCTGTCGCCTCCCACAGTCTGTCCTTCTGTAGAACATCCACTATTGGCTAAACTATACGTAGGGTTTTTTCTAAATTGAAGAAACCACTCTCCACCTGGGCTCGTTTCGAAACTTTGGATATTAAAAAAATAATTCTTTAAAATTTTGGGGTACATTACATAAAGCCTTTTTATAATTTTCTCAAAAACAGATCCATTTTTCGCCTTTAAATTTTCTAGAAGCATAGGAGTGAAATACTTTTATTAAAGGTGCCATAGTAAAATTTTTCACGCGTTTTAACTTCTCAATTTTCGAAAATTGCAAAAACTTTGAATCTTTTCGGCTCCTTCTACGACTACAAAATTGAAAGATAAGAGGTTTATTCTTTCAAATAAAATTTTTTTCCATAACGAAGTCTTCCATTAAGGTCTTTGAATTTTTTTTAAAACCACTTTTTTAGTAGTTCGCGCAATATTGCAACAAATAATGTTTTGGCTCATTAATTCATTCAGCTTCAAGCTCGTAAATTGGCCTGAACTATCATTGCTAGCGTGCCGCCAATGAGTTACAAAACTCGATACCGTTATACACATTTCGGCTTGTAAATCTATTTCTGTTCCTGGACAAATGAAATTCCTTGAAGAATAAAAAAAACATTTTTAACGACTAGTATTCAACAATAATGCATAATTTTTCCTCTTTATAGGAAGTAGCTCGACAGATCCTTGCATTCGACTGCAATGCAAAGAGCCGCCTATTAAATCACGCTTTGGGCTGTGTAATTCATTTCTGTGCCTTGTCAAAAAAAAATAATCTTTGGAACGAGAACACACTTATAAAAAATAAGTATAACGAGTTATCATTTTTTTTCTTTATAGGAAAGTAGGCCCGACGATAATTTGCAGTAACTGAATTGCCAGGAAGAAAGCCTACTAATACTACATGCTATTTACTTTGTTTTTGTCCATTTTGTGTACCTGGGAAAAGAAAATTGTTTTTGAAGAACAATGACACCTTTCCTGAATAGCAATCAGAAATATAACTTCTCTTTACCACAGAAGGAGCCGGGCTGATCATAGCAGGCGACTGGATTGCCAGGAGCCCGCTATTAATACTCTGCCTTACTAAATTACCTTTGCTTTAAATAGAACATTATATTGACGTTAAGATTTGTAAACAAAACAGGCACTGGATATGGTTACCTCAGTCCTATAAATCAAGCAATAATTGATCGACGCTTTTGAAAGTTTTTTATACAAAAATATTTGAGACAAATGTGTTGAAGTTGAGGGAGAATTTTCTATGATAGTAGAGTAATTGCCGAAGAACAAATAAAGTTGCATCCTTAATTTTTGCTACCATAAACATATACATTGCAATTCTTTAGTTAAATAACAGGTTAAGCAGATCTATTGAGATTTCAGTCATAATAAAATGAAAAATTGCAATTTGATTTACTTATATTAAAAAATAGTATTAAATTATTATAACCTAAACACAACCATAGTCCCAAAAAATGCAGTCTAAATTTCAAAAATTAAAATTTTGACTGAAAACGAGTTTTAAAAAAATCAGATCAGAAATTAACGCTTAAAGTGATTTCAATGCCACCAGTTTTTAATTGTTTATAGTTGAGCACGAAATTATTTATTTGTTGCAGTATGAGTACATATATGTTAGAAGAATATAGACTAGCTTATATTGGATTTCTGGCGAAGGAGGATGCAGTGGCGCGACACTTTTGCTTTAGCAGCCTCGCAAATTTTCGGTTTTTAGACTGTAATATCTCAGTTACGCGGACTAGATAAAATTTGAAATTATTATATGTAATAAGTTCATTATATATTAAACTGCGTTTGTGAATTTCAACTTTGCAATTTGCACTTTAAAATGTGTTTAAAAACTCGTGAAATTCCGAGAAAAGTGCTTATTGGCACCGTGTTCTTTCAGTTGTTTAGTAGTGAGAACGGAAATTATTTTATTTTGTTGTTAGTATTAGTAACATACATGTTAGAACAAAATAGACTAGTTAAATTGGAATTTCTGCGAAAAGGGATGCAATGGCGGACACTTTTGTTTAGAGCCACTCCGCATTTTTCCGTGTTTTTAGACTGTAAATCACAGTTCTGGGGACTAGATAAAATGTTAAATTATTACATTGTAAAAGCTTCACTATGATGTAATCTGCATTATTAATTTCACTTTAAACATTCACTCTAATATGTTTTAAAAAAATCAGAAAATGTGTGTGAAAAAGTGCTTCATGGCACCCGGTTTTTAAGTTTATAGTTGGAGTACAAAATTTTTAAAAGTGGTAGAAAATTAGTACATTAATAGTAGAAAAATGTTAGCGCTTAGTTTGATTTTGATTATGAGAAGTGGGGGGTAACCTAACGTCAAGCTAGCACCCCCACTTTTGGATGTGTTTTTTTATTTGTTTATAGTCGAGTAACATAAATTTTTAATTGTGGTAATAGAAAATTAGACATAATTAGTACAAAATTATAGGCTAGTTAATTTCTGAATTTTTCGATCAAGTGGGGGTTGCAACTTGACGGGAGTCACCAGACATCGACGAGTCAGTGCTCGTCGCACCTCAGTGACATTCCAGCGCCACATGAACTTTCTTGCTGCAGCAAGCGGACTCGAGAAAACGCTCGAATCCATTTCAGTACTGCAAACCCTTCCGAATTTATCATATATATATAATATATATATATAATATATACACAACAGCGAATGAGACATCAGAACGACATGAGTTGTCCGTCACGGTCATTCGTCTCGTCCATTGGGGATCTTGGAAATTCAAATATTTCAAATCAACCAATCGCTGACCTTGAGCTGCCGGAAGCCCTGTGCTTTCGTTTTTATCTCAAGTTTGGTTTTCTTCTCTAGGCTTATCGTTTGATTTCTCTTTTTAATCACATACAAAGAGACGAGAATATTTCGAATATTCTTTTCTTTCTTCTTCTTCTTCTTCTTCTTCTCTTCTTCTTCTGATTATATATTATTATTATTATTTTATTATTATTATAATATATTCATTAAAATAATATAATAATAATAATAAATATAATAATAATATTAATAATATAATAATTAATAATAATTAGATTGAGGGAATACTATTTCTATCTTCCAACACGGATGAAAATAATCCCCCAAAATCCCAACACTACCCCAAACCATCTATGTTAGGACGAAATTTGGGGAACTCCTGAATTGGTAACCCCGGACTGAGCTATCTCCACGCGCCCACGCCGCGCGGTCTGCCGTCGCGGCGCAACTTCGTCTCGGGAGTTCACCAGCCCTCAGCTATCAAGCGCGACGCCAA
>BOPP01000028.1:11314067-11330128 GCA_017312745.1 Gryllus bimaculatus
GGGCGGGGGCCTAATAAACGTAAATCGCCTGGGAGCACCTGCGTCGCGCAGCCGCGTAAATCTCGCCGCTGTCCGCGACCAAATTCCCGAGAAAGTGCGCCGAAGGTTGGGGCTCGTTACTTGGCGGAAATTGTGGGAGCAGCCGCTTCTGAGGCCAACGCCCGCCCGCTGCTCAGGAGGGGAGTTGCCTACACTACACCGGGAGAGGAGGCTCGGGGAGGCAACTGATGGCACTGCACTGCCTCTGGCCGGGAGGTTCGAGGGCTACGTCCCGAGAACTCCTCACGATGGCAGGATTGTCGGCTAGGGCGAATTCAGACGCTGTCTGGAGGAGAATTCTAGAGGCCGGCTGCTCTGATCCGGAGATATTATATAACAGACGGGCCAGGTGCCGAGCACGATCTTTCCTTTCTCTTCCTTATCGTATCCTCACCTTTGACTTACACACACTTCCTCTATCCTGCACTTCACTACCCCCCTCCCCCAAACGCCGGAGACCAGGCGTCAGAGCTCGTTCCGGCTGGGACGGTGCCCTGCTGGTGGGAGATACCTGGATGGAGGAAATGCGCGGGGTCTAGCCCTTCGGCAAGGAAGATCGCCCCATCACCTCCGAAGCAAAACATGGTTTTGTTATGCCAGTTACGTTAGCTACTTCCTGATGGAAGGGAAATGGAGGGGAATTGTTATATGGTTTCATTGTGAATATTTTCACAGCAGTTTCTTTTTTTTTTAAATTTGGATTTTAATTTTGGAAGCCCAGCTCTCCAAACGGTTGACGTATTAAATTAGTGTTTTACTCTATTCTAGAGAATGTCAGGATGTACAGATAGCGGTATCATCGGTTAGCTGCGCCATTTTGATTGAGTTGAGTTTGAGTGAAGCATCCCCCTTCAGATGGAGGAACGTTAGCGAAAGCGGTGACCCTGTTATCCTATTTTGACAGTTTGAGGATTCGATCGGTGTTACTGACCGTGACCGAGAAGGTTCTGTCTAAGTTGGAGTTTATCTGGATCAGGTAAAACTGCGTTTGCAGTTCCTTTGAGTTTGGGTTGCCCCGATGTGCCAGATGCGCTCGAACGCTTGCCAACATCTACGAAGATGTTTCTCGTTTTCGATGATTACTCCTCTGAAAGACGGAATAGATGTGTCTGGCATTCATTGGTACGTTCTTTAAATTTAATCACTGTTACGTGTGTGGGGTGCGGTTTTCTTTTATTTGTGGTGAAAGACATGGCAAGATCTTCTGCTCTCCGCTCTGGTTGGAATACTTTCCCTCCGTTTGAGATAAGTGTCGAATTTGTGATTTTTTTGTGTAAGTATTTTTCTTGTGAAAAGCCATAAGGATTTGTTATTAGAGGTTAAGGAATGAACAAAGTTGCCATACTCCTTGCTTTTGTAATTTTTTTGATTGGTTTTCTAGTTATATTTTTTTAGATTTAGTTCAGCTTCGGTCCTGGCTTTCTTGGGCAAGTCCGAAGTTTTCTTGTTTTATTTTTAGTGCTTATTAATTTTATTAATTTACTCCTGCGCACAAAATAAAACTGGTCTGCTGTAAACAGAGAAATTTTACTAGTATAGACGTCAGATAAAGGTAAAATCTTTAAAAATACTGATATTTATCATCTTTTACAGGTATTTGTAGAGATATTTCGGATAGAAGTAAAGATATTTTGTATTAAATTAAGGTGTTTTTAAAGACATTTAGAAAAGGTATAATACCTATATAATTTTAGTGTACGACCATTGGCGTAGTGCCACAGACGCCAAGAACTTTGTGTGAAAAAGTATTTCAACATTGCGTTGATACGGAATACTACTAGTACATCGCAGTTTTCTACTCGTACATCGGCAGACGCTAAAAGACGATTGTAACGTGTTCGTTGTAAAAGTGGCTGTGAGGGAACACGGAGTTTTCCAGGAAGGGGCTACTGATGGAAGCAGGTTTCCGGCACGACTCCCGTATACTAATAATGGATTTTTTGTTTTGCCCTCTGTTGAATGCAAAAACAACTGTTTTGATACGTCGCGCGCGAAACGTGATTTCTTCTGCTTCTTTTCAGTGTGCGAAACATCTGTAATGATTCGCAATAGTCTTTCGTCTTGACGACGTCTTTATTTATTATTTACAAACAGTAGTGTTGCGATACTGACTAGAATCAGTTTACTTTTATACAAGAAAGGTATTTCTAGTTATTTGATATTTAATGTATATTCCTTTACTTGACGCATTGCGTTTCGCTTACGGTGGTAAAAAATAGTGTACGCAACACGGGCGCGAGGTAGTTCCCGCACGCCTCTTTGATGTCCTCGTTACGCTGGAACGACAAACTCGACTCGCGCGTGAATCACTTGCTTCGCCCTTGTTTCGTAAACTACTATTCTTGAAATGTCAGCCTTTGGTACTCTTACCTAAAGCTATTATTTTTACCCTTAGTGTACGATCAATTTCATTGTTTTTCATTAAATAATCTGCAGAACATTTATATAGAATAACTTTTGTGTAGCCTTCAGTTGCGCGATAACTTATTTTCATGATAACATTAAACTTTTTGGAAAATGAAACTTGGAAGAAAGTCACTCCATTCCGTCGGGCGCAAAAAGAAGCTCATTGCGTTCAGAGGCTCCTCCTGCAGCCGCTAGAGAGCAGCACTGCAGAACAGGGTTCTCCAAACACCCACGTCAGTACCGCAAACACCGCCTTTGGCTTAGAAGCAACAAGGAAGATAATTTCAGTGATAATACAAATTACTTCTTTAGCAATATAATTTCAAGCGATGAATCTTACTTCGTAGTTAAATCATATTTCCAAAAATAAACATTTTAAACAAGGTTGACGAAAAGAGTTTTAAAACGCTATTCAAACATTTGAATAATTAATGTTGTTACAACAACGCATATAGTCACGCGATATTGAGAACAGCTAAGTAATATTGAATTTTTTTTCTGGACTACTAACACCTCAGCCATTATTTAAAAATGTCCAATTCAAGCAAGAACTGAGTAACGCACAGCTGCCAGCGCAGCGTTATCAAAATTATGAGCTTTCGCTTGACTAATGATACCAATACGGTAATTAGAATATATAAAGTTCATAAAAATAATTACAAACATTCGTGAGATGCCTTTCGTCGTATGATAACAGTTCTGATGGTGTTTCATTTCATTGCCGACTTCTAGCATCTACACTTCATATACACATTATGTGTAATGTATATACTTCATTAATTTCAAGCAGGAAGTAAGCAAAAACTACACGTTTTTTAAAAATATTTGTTCTTTTCTGAAGAGTTTATTTTGTACAACAGATGTGTGAGGCAAAAATCTCTTATCTTCAATTTTGTAGTTTTGAAAGGATTTTGACAATTTTCGAAAAAAAACAAGCAATGCCCGAAATTGAGACTAGCGCCATATTTCTTACTGTTCATTATATATGCAAAGAAAATTTAAAGAAACAATTTGGAGGATTTTTGAGAATTTGTTTTTGAAAAATTTTAATCGCAAATTACGCAAAACAACTGTTTTTTGGAAAAAATTATACATGACCTTTTTTGAAGAGATAATTTTATGCAACAAACTTTGTGTATGTATTTGTCTAAGACAAATATCTCTATCTTCAATTTTGTAGTTTGAAAATGATTTTTTTAAATTTTTGGAATACCGCGCAGTACCTGAAAATGAGAGTAGCGTAATCGTTTTTATCCTCTTTTATCACACAAGTGATGAAAATTTAAAGAAAAAAAGTTGAGCGGTTTTTTAGAATTGTTTTGTACATTTCAATCGCAATACACGCAAACAATTTTTTTTTCAAAAATTTGTTCATGATCTTTTTAAAGAGCTAATTTTGTACATCAGACTTTGAGGCAAAAATCTCTACCTCTAATTTTCAAATGGAGGGTGTCAACGAAAATGAGACCTGCACCATTCTTTTTAACATTCTTTACCCTAATCAACAACAAAATTTAACATTCAACATTTTTGAACCATTTTTTGAAAATTTTGAAAATGTCTCAGGGGCTTTACGTAAAATACCCTCAAAATTAAAATATTGGTTTCGAATTCCAGGGTCCGTGACATCAGCTAGAACGATTGGGGAATATCAATTTTGGAGAAAATTGCCTGAACGGGTTATGCGCTAGCGTTGTGTACAGATTGACGGACAGGCTGACAAAAGATATGCCGTCAATCGATTTTTCGGTATACGCACAAAGTATGAATTCTGGATACACCACGTGCTGGATGAATTTTTTTCAACATTTAGCAACTGGATTTATTCACTATTTCCGTCCTCCTGTCCGTCATTAAAAGCTTTTGTGCGCCGATTTCAGGCGCACGATTACAATACTTTCTCTTTTTATGTTACGTACGAGATAGTTATACTTTTGCTCAATTTTACTTCGTCGTTATTTCGGCAGTTCATCGAATGAATGTTCCAGATAAGATCATGTATTGTGTATGTTCCTTCTATTGAAGGATTTTATTTTTCAGAGGCAAATTATTAAAGACAACTGAAAGGAGTAAATTATATTTAAGACAAAATATACTTTAAATATTTCTAGCCACTATGTAATGTTTCAGAAGAAAACAAAAGCATTTCGAAGTTCAATTTTCTTTCATCTTTCCCTTTTTTTAATTATTTTTATTTTAGGTCGCATAAACTTCTAAGTCTTTATCGACTACTATTGCTCGTAACGGTACTGTAACTGTGAGGATGACACGCTATGATGATGATAGGGAGTGAAAGGACGAACACAACACAACCATGCCCGAGGCGGGACTCGAACCCGCGATCCTTCGGTCCGAGATCGGTAAGGCACCACTGCCTTAGCGATCTCGGCCACCGGATCGGCGTTAGCGGTTTGAAGTGAAAAGAAGTGAAAGCAAGATACTTGAAAATGCACGAGCTTAGCCTCAATTTGTGGGTAAATTTTTTTGTGAGACGTTAGGCGCCAAATGTAAATAAAAGCGAGATCAATTGTAGTAAAGCCTTCCTGTTCTCTCCTAAATGGTACTGATAATTTCGGATCTCTCTACTCTGGAAGTAATCGTAAACATCTCTGAGAAAGAAGAATAGCACTAGTTAAGAGTTCCGGCAGTGTGCTGCGCTCTACTGAGTGAAGATCAAATAGAAAATAGGGATGCTAGAACAGCTCATACTTTCTCGCATGAATTGAAACTTGAATTTTGCGGAAACTCAATGAGTTCAAGTAAATGGAATCTGTATCATTTTTGAGAAAAGGGAAAATTCGATCCATATTTGAGAAAAAGTTTTTACTGCCTACGCTTCAATAAAAAATACCCAAAAATAAGACTACACTGAGAAGTTTGAAGAATTATTTCGAAATATGATTTTTAGAAAAGATTTCATACAGAAGAAAATCTTCATGAATATTGTAGTTTTACAATGTCATATTCTTGCAATTTTCGAAAATACGTCATATTCTTGCAATTTTCGAAAATACAGAGTGCAACGAATTTGAGGGGTGCCATTTTATGTTCTTTGTTCTGTTCTAAAAAATGTAAAGAAACAATTTGGAAGCGTTTTTAAGAAATTAGTGATATTAATTAACTAAAATTCGCACAAAATTACGCGATAACTACTCCTAACTTATTAGGTTTTTCAAACTATTTTGAGAGAAATGTCTTAGTTTTGTGTGAGCCCCAATATTTTTCGGAAATTTTTGCTCATTTTTCCATATTTTGTTTTCATTTGACTATACTAATTAAGATATGAAATTTCGTGCCAATAGGCTGTCATTAACCCGTGCCGACTTCAGATAAAAGTTTAAATATTAGAGAACGTTGGATTTCAATTGGGCGAAATAGCGATAATGAATAGTTCGCATTCTTCATGTTACTATTGTGTAACCGTTATTATAAGAACGCTACATTTAAACAGCGCGGGCCGTGCCCTCTGCAGGAGTCGCCCGTATTTATGTACATTCTTAGACAAATGAATTGTGGTGTCTCTGCCGACCGACGCGAGCGCAGGGGAAACGGGCAGAAGGAAGGAGGAGGCAGGCAGCCACGAATGGCGGATCCTATGGTATATGGAGAATTTGGAAGATTCGGAAAATCGTGTCGCCATGCCCAAGGCGAATACCGACACCGCATAACGGACGGCACGTGGTGCAACTTGGACGATGCATCGTGGACAGCCGAACTCGAGTGGGTGAAAAGTCAGGTTTCTACAACGACATCCGAGAAGGCCCAGGTAGAGTCAACGTTTGTGGCGGCACTATAACGCCCTACGAAGGAATTTTTTTTTTTTTGTACTTTGACCCTAACGATTCGCAATTTCTTAATTAATTGTGTGAGAGTTATTCCACATGTGCGGAAGAACTCGGCTATTGAAACGTTGTAGTTATTTTGCTTGTAAGTCAAACTACTTAAGGAGAAATAGACTAGAAACAACATTTCGCGACGCGCAGACGAGTGCAAATGCGCGAGGAGGGAATGTGTTCAAGGTTAGCGCGAGCGCGGTGCTAACATAACGGTAATTTGTGGTAGCTTAGAAAAAAATAAGTTGGTCACAGAATTACGAGGAATTGTACGTAAAGAGAAAGACAGAGGTATGGAAAAAGTAACGTGTTTCTGACGTAAAAAGTGGATATTTTGAGTTCTTGTTACTCAATTTTCTTGGTATAGGGCACAATGTTAAGGTAGAACTTAATTTTGGTATGTAAAGGCGATGTAGTTAAACCAGCATAGAATAGGACGATTGTGAATTGGAATAGCTGGTAAATTAATTGTTGTTATGCTAAGTGGCACATTTCAAATTAGTACCTGTGAAATATTGTAATTATTTCGTTTCTTTATTCAGATACTGAATGTCTATAGAGAAATTTTAAAGAGATTATGATTGCCGTGGTAGTTAAGAACTATAAGTACTTTTAACAATGTAAATATTTAATTGTGTGTGTGTGTGTGTGCGCAGATTGTAAAGCTGTATAAACATTTGTTTAGTAAAAGGATCCAACCATTTTTTACTGATTTTTTGAAAAAGGGGATATTGGTTTTGTTTTATATTTAGGAATATGTTGAATTTGTTTGGAAATTTACATTGTTTTCGAGTAGCGGGCCAAACGACCATGCTTGATCTTTACCAAAAGCGTTTGAATATTCTGATACGCATATAAGGTGCTCTTTGTCTCCAAATAAAACAACTTCAGGTATCATTTATTTATTTACTTATTTATTTAGAACAAGAATAAAAATAATTTTAATTTATTCTAAGACATTAAATTGTGGTAAGTTTTCCATGCCAAAGAACTGTCTATAACTGTTCCATTCCAAAGATAAATTTCTGTATTTATAGCTTCAGCACGTTTTCGTAGCGTTTGGCGTTTTAAAGAGCATGCATCGGAGAGTACAGTCTGGAAGATGGCAAAAGCATTCACCTGCACTGCTTTCATTTGAATTAGTGAGCAGTTTTGTCTGCATCTTCAATAATGGTATTGGAAGAAAACGGTTGATGACGAAGAGGTGGCAATATGGTCATCAAATTGCCGTTCATCTTATTTTTCGTTTCCTATTCTTATCCATCTAGGCCACCTTACGAATCTTCTTTGGATTCGCTCAGAGTAAAAAGTTACTAAACTCTGTTGTTTCCGCAGATAATTTTGTGGAACTCCTAATTCAAATACAACGGGAGGAGAGAAAGTTACTCTTCGACCGTGAAACTTCGGAGCGTATCGGCATGTCCAATATTGTTCAAATTATTTTCATGTCTCTTTATTACGGCAGAAAAATCTATCTTTATTGCTGTATTTTCTGTCGAGTAAACATCAACTTTCTTTGCATTATTATGGAAGGATCGTTTCTGTATTTTCGTCTATTCGTAAATCATTGATAGATTTTTACTTCTGAATGTCTAGATTTCAATGGCAGTTTTACCTTCCCTAAGTTGTAAAAACAGCATGTTTAATGGTAATTTACCTTCGTTTACTCGAAATATTACATCTCCCATCAAAGAAAGTGATCTCATGATCTCAGTCTAATTACCGTGACAGCATTAAATCCTTTAGCTCTGCTGTACTATTTAAATTTAGAATATAGTTGTGTTGTTCAGATCTGTAAGACCCGGAAAGTTATTTAGCATACTAGTGTGATTATAAAGTTATTTCTTGGATCTATCAATTAATAAAGTTGAATGTTATTATACAATAATATACTATAAAGCTCATATTTACTGATGTTACTCAATTATTTGTGCATTAAATTAATGTTAAATTTGTGCATTAAATTGCTCATAAATTATTTTTAAGAAACATGTTGGAGACGGGACGAAATAATTGGTCAAGCTTTTACAAATATGTTCGCAGACGCCGGGGGAATAAGGAAGGCAGTTTAATGGCCAAATAACTTGCAAAATTACAACACTTACATTAATTAATAATAATGATTAAAATAATAATAATATAATAATATAATATAATAATAATAATATAATAATAATAATATAATAATAATAATTATAATATATAATAATATATAATAATAATATAATAATAAATAATAATATAATAAAATAATTAATAATAATAAGACCGTAACAATACAGTACAAGACCCGAAACAGCCATTGAAAAGAGCCATTGATCACGTGCAACCGCCACCTTCATTCACTTCCACTTCACTTCACTTCACTAAACATATTTTTTTGCTTGGGATTACCTTTTGAATTACACCACTGACCAGCACTTCACAGCACTTCACCCGCACTACACAGCACCATACTTATTTAATAATTTTTCTAATAATGTTTCTAAAAACTTTGACATGGGAGGAAAAAGCTTTGAAACTGCTGCGGTAAACTGTTTCCAATTCCTCTTAATTGTTCTGTTTTACAAAAGGAAAACTTCCCAAAGATCTGGCAATTTTTTTTCCTGTGCTCGAATTTGTGGGTGTGATCGCTTCGGCCCCGATAATTTGTTTTTCTAATCTTAATCACTGAATTTTTCCTATCCAAGTGTTGACACCTTAGCGTAAGATTTATAAGAGCGCAAAAGCGCCTCGCCTTTTGTGCTTCTCGTTTCTAGAGGTTCCCATGACATGTTTTGTTGCGTTACTTCTATAGGTAAAACTTATTCGCTTTTTCCTGTATTCTATCGAGATTTTTCCGGCTGCGCCTTTCTGTGATGGGATCCCAACACGGCAACTCCGATTCCATGAGAGGCGCGAACACGTAAGATACTGCTAACTCTTTGGGCGTTGCAGAACTTTTCTTAAGGTGATACGCATTACAAATGCAAAGATTTCCAAAGTTTTTCTCTGTCGGATTTATATGCATCTCCCACCCCTAATTTTACTATCTAGATGAATACCTTCAAATACTTGCATTGATGAAGATCTCTTGGATGATAACCGTCACCCCTAACATAGCTACTTGGTTCTTTCATAGTTTCGTCCCCGCCCGAACGTTATTAGCTTTTGTGCCTTTTAGATCCATTAATTCCCATGTCATCTTTTTTGCGCCCCAATCACGTAAATGCTCCTAAATCCTGCTGTAATATTTTTTGTGGTTCCGGTCAGCGCTATCTTTTATGTTCCGCGTATATAAACACATCGTCGTTCTGCCACAAATAAACGCACCTTTGATTAGTATTGTTCACCATGGAAGATCTTCACATACGCTAAGAAAGAGTAATGGCCCTAACCACACGTTCCCTGTGGACCCCTCGAAGTTAACGATTCCCTTGCTTAGTCGAAAATGATTGGGCCAAATTCGAACTTTTTGTTGCCTGTCCCTGAGAAAGAAATTGCGCATTATCCACCTCACAACTCTAGCATCAACTCCTCGAGGTAATACTTTCCTAATAAGTAAATTATTGGCCCGGTAAACCACGTTCGAATCTGCTTTCGCCGGAAGGTCGAATACTACGCAGATCAACCCTCCCACCCGCGTTCAACTACTTCAAGCTAGGATCTTTGCAAAAAAAAAATGAGAAACAATTGGACTTGTCGCACGACATGTTCACTTTCTAAACCCATGTGCTGTCCGCTGGAAAACCCCCAAGTTCGCCCACACCTCTCTCCCCCTCACTTCGCGACGAATTGTAACCCGCTGCTATTAGAAATGGCTTCCGATTATTCTACTTTTTGGGCGTCATCACTATCCCTGCGCATGGGTGAGGTAGTGTGAAGTACAAGGCATTCTTACATTACCACCGAAAGCCGGGTATCTATGTAAAATGAGGAGAAGGAGTAAGGCATAAAGGAGTTGAACAAACCGCCAGACAGATGGCCCGAAATATAACGCCCAACATGACATCGGTACTTTCGGATTTACTCAACCCATTTTTTGAAAATTTTGAACCACTATAGCTAGCCTTCAATCGTCTGGTATAGATCTAGGTATGCATTAGTAATGGAAATATTGAATAATGCTTAAACAAATAAGGGCAATACTCGCAACAGCTGCACCCACAAGCCGCATGCTTTAATTAAAAATCTGTCCAAGAGAAGAATTCTGACACACCGTCTGGCCCAACAGCTTTGATTTACCGTTTCTAGTATGAATCATAATAAGAAATAGAACGATCTAGTCGAGAGTTTCCAATTTGGCAGTTAAAGTTAAGCTAAAGGTTAAAATTGGTAAATAAAATGACAAAGAAATTGAGTATTATCTATCATGAAAATAAAATAATAGTAATGAACATAATATAAATGCGCCTTCCTGTCAGCCCGTTCTTGAGATATTAGCAACATTTACCGGGTACCGAATCTCCGTTAAAAAGTACGCATATTTGCCTTTTGACTTTGAGTTAATCGACCAAGTGCATAATTAAATTAAAGTAAGATAAGTTACTCGTTAAGATAAACAAGCTGCAAACATCGATTAAATTAAAATAAAATTTGATTCACATATTGAGGAATTTCTTCCTTATTCCCACAAATACGCGACGAGTATCTGATTACAGAAAATAAACAGAAATAGTATCTTGTATATAATAAAATAAGCTTGAAGAAACCAATGAAATAAAAAGAAAAGATGATAATAAAAGAAATGTATGACGTCTAATAACATCAATAAATTAAATCAATAACAAATTAAACAAACTATAAATAGATATTCGATATATTATGATGTTTTAAAGAAATAAAAAATAATTAATATATTAATGAAATAAGTAAATGAAAAAAATAAATAAAGATAAAGAACATAAGAAAAATATAAAATAGTACAGCAATTAAGAAAAAATGAATATGATAAAAAGCCTAAAAAAGAAAATGAAAGAATGTTCGGGATTAAAATTTAATGCACAAAAATTACAAATACAGCGCAGTGTACCAAACCTGTTCGAGTGGACAAATATTGAGGCATTTACTGACGGATATTATTGTATTAATAACATTCAAGCTTTATTAATTGATTAGATCAAGAAAATAACTTTATAATCACACTAGGTATGCTAAATAACTGTTTCGCGGCGTCTTACGCAAGATCTGAACAACACACCCTATATTCCCCTAAATTAAATAGTACGTACTTAATGAGCTCGCTGTTACCGTAGCAGAGCTTCCTGGATAAAAGCCGGACGCACATTTAATTTGGCGATGTCACATTAGATACCACACTGATTCCCGGCGTACGGCTGAGGGTAGATAGAGACTGAGGATCATAGTGATTTTCAGAATCTAAATGAGCTTAATCGCTCCTTTTCTCCTCGGCAATTCACTGTGCTCCCTAGAGGGGTTTTTTTTAGAGATGTGAAAGGATTCAGTAAATCGTGATAGGGGGTGCGAGAAGGCCATATCAGCCTCGCCTCCTCACTCGACGGGCTTACCGTACCTCCAGTGCTCGTTCCTGATCCCTCCATGTAAAACGAAAGATTACTGGTAAGGAGCCAATAAACATGTCTATATGTCAACTGCGTAATTGTCATGCCGTAAACCGGTCCATATGACAGTTTTAAAAACAATTACCTATTAAAAATCCGTGATTCACCATTAAACATCCTACGTTTTACAACTTAGGGGGCCGTCAATTAATAATCTTATTGCCTTTCCTTCTTTTCTTCTTCCTCTTTTCTTCTTCTTCCTCTTCCTTCCTCTTTTTCTTCTTCTTCCTCTTAAGGCTTCTTTTCAATCACACTCATCTTGCTCTCTTCATTTTGCTTACCTACTATTAATTCTTCTTCTTCCTCTATGTTTACACTTCTTCTTTCCCTCTTTTTCTTCTTCTTCCTCTTTTTTCTTCTTTCCTCTTTTTCTTTCTTCTTCCACTCGTATTCCTCATCGATTCTTCCTCTTTTCTTTTCTTCCTCTTTTCTTCTTCTTCCTCTTTTCTTTCTCTTCCTCTTTCTTCTTCTTCCCTCCTTCTTCTTCTTCCTCGTTTTCTTCTTCTTCCTCTTTTCTTCTTCTCCTCTTTTCTTCTTCTTCTCTTTTCTTCTTCTTCCTCTTTTCTTCCTTCTTTCTCTTCTTCTTCTTCTTTTCTATCTTCTCTTTCTCTTCTTTCTTCTTCTTTTCTTCTTCCTGTCTTCTTCCTTTCTTCTCTTTCTTCTTCTTTTCTTTCTTCTTTTCTTTCTTTCTCTTCTTCTCTTTCTTTCTTCTCTTCTTCTTCTTTTCTCTTCTTTCTTTTCTTTCTTCTTTCTTTTCTTCTTCTTTTCTTCTTCTTTTCTTCTTCTTTTCTCTTCTTTCTCTTCTTTTCTTCTTCTTGTTCTCTTTCTTTTCTTCTCTTTCTTCTCTTTTCTTCTTCTTTCTTCTTCTTTTCTTCTTCTTTTCTTCTTCCTTCTTCTCCGTTCTTCTTCTTTTTTTATTTTTTTTTTTTTTGTTTTTTATTTTTTATTCTTTTTTTTCTTTTTTTTTTATTTATTTTCTTTTTTTATTTTTTTTTTTCTTTTTTATTTTTTTTTTTTTTTTTTGCTTTTCTTTTTTTCTTTTTTTTTCTTTTCTTTCTTTTTTGTTTTTTTTTTTTTTTTTTTTTTTTTATTCTTTTCTTTTTTTTTCTTCTATGTTTTTTCTATTTTTTTCTTTTTCTTTTTTTTTTTTTTCTTCATTAATATTTCTTTTATTATTTTACTTTGCCTAAATGCGGAAGACTACAGCTAGCGGTGGATCCTTTTTTATCCTTCTTTTCTTCTTCTTTCCTTCTTCTCTTCTTCTTCTCTTCTTCTTCTCTTCTTCTCTTTTCTCTTCTTTTCTTCTTCTTTTCTTATCTTTCTTTAAGCTTCTTTTCTTCTTCTTCTTCTTCTTTCTTCTTCTTTTCTTCTTCTTTCTTCCTTTCTCTCTTTTTCTTCTTCTTTTCTTCTTCTTTCTTCTTCTTTTCTTCTTTCTTTCTTCTTCTTTCTTCTTCTTTTCTTCTTCTTTTCTTCTCTTCCTACATTCGTTCTTCCTCATATCTTTCTTCTTCTTATCTCTTCCTTCTCTTCTTCTCTCTTTCTTCTTCTTTCTTCTTCTTCATCCTCTTGCTTACATCTTCTTTCTTTTTCCTTCTTTCTTCTTCTCTCTTTCTATTTCCTCTCTTAGTCTTACTTCTTTCCTACTTCATTAACTCTTCTTCTTTTCCTCTTCTTCTTCTTCTTCTTTCTTCCTCTTCTTCTCTTCTTCTTCTTATTCTTCTTATCCTCTTCTTCTTCCTCTTCTTCTTTTCCCGTCTTCTTCTTCTTCTTTTCCCTCTTCTTCTTCTATAGTCTTCTTTTCCTCTCTTCTTTTCTTCTTCTTCTTTTCTTCTTATCTTCTTCTTTTCGTCTTCTTCTTCTTTCTTCTCTTCTTTCTTTCTTCTCTTTTTCTCTTCTTTCTTCTTCTTCTTCTTTCTTCTTCTTCTTCTTTTCTTCTTCTTCTTCTTTTCTTCTTCTTCTCTTTTTCTTCTTTTCTTCTTTTCTTCTTCTGTCTTTTCTTCTTCTTCTTTTCTCTTCTTCTTTCGTCTTCTTCTTTTCTTACTTCTTCTTTTCTTCTTCTTTTCTCTTCTTCTTTTTTCTTCTTCTTTTTCTTCTTCTTTCTCTTCTTCTTTTTACTTGTACCCTTCTGCCACTTAGGCCTTACACCCCGTGAAATAGGGTAGCTTTGATTAACAGAAACGCATTCCTAATCGTCATGAGTAAAGGAAATATCTACTGATCTTGCTTACAGCTGACGTTTACGTTATCATTAATATTTGTACACACAATGCTTATAGTTTGTGCAAGTTGATCGGTACTGTCTGCGGTAATTTAAGCGATTAGTCACACTCAGACACAAGCGACAAACTGATTAATCGGAGTTGAACTGTATAGGCACAATGTGTGATGAAAATTAGCCTACCTCTCCGCACCTAGACTAAGAGGTAACTGTATGGTCGTTCACCTCGCCAAGATTAGCTGTTGTGCCAAAGCCAGAAAAGCCGCTTCATGACAGAGTTCCCTTCGCTAGAGCGAGCGCCTATTCACTCATGAAAACGACGAGTGTGTATTACGCGCCTCCTGAGCGGAGCAGAACTGCTAGGTGGGAGGGAGAGGTTGGGGCGGGGGAGGGTGGATCTTGGAGCGCTGCCTTTCAGATGAACCTGATCGTGTGTTTGCGCGGGGTGCAGGGTCGCGGGGTGGGGGCGGCGCCAGCGGGAGGGTGCAGGGTGAGCTTCAGCACCGCGCGGTTCCTGTGCTGCCACTTAATCACGGCCGCTGCGCTCGGCGCCTCCCAGGGGCTGCGGCGCGCGGCGCTCCTCCTCCGCTGCGAAACATCCCTCTCGCCGCGAACTTCCGCGCGCCGCGCGCCCTCCCTCACGGCCCTCATGGCCCTCACCCCACCCCCCCGGGCGCACCAGGCACTCCCCGCTTCCTCTCTTCGCCTCCTGCGACCCCGTCTCCCAACCATTCCAAAATACCCCCCCAACGCCCCCTCTGCTTCCTTTGGTTCCACCTTTAATTCTTCCTTGTGACATTTGAGCAGTATCTCCCTTTATTTCATTCCTTTAAACTATTTTTCCCCATCCTCTCCGACCCTTTTTAAACAATACTCGTTCTAAAAATAGAACTGACATGTTTATCTATATAACTCTTCTAGATCCTTTACAATCCACTTTATTCCCCACAAAACCACCGTTTGCATCTAAACTTGAGAGACATACGGTTCGCGGCTTTCGGTTTGCCAGGGCCTTAATACATCTTGAAGCAGCTTGACGCTGAACAGTATCTAGCTCCCTCTTAACTTCGATTCTTCGTGTTCCGCCTTTTGCGAATCGTATGTTCTGTTTCCCCTCCTTCGAATCTCCTTTACCATGTCCTTCGCTTTTCGGAACGTGGCTTTTTGTTCTTCCACTTGTCCTCGCCTTTATCGTTTTGGCGCCCGCGCCGCCGCGCTGGCCTTCCGCCCGCCTCCCTCTTCCGTTCGGGGTCGTCGGCAGGACCATCCCTCCCTGCGATTTTGGGCATCCGCGTTAGGCGTGCGCCCTTGAGAATGGTTAAGCACGCCGTCGCGCCAGAGTGTTGGAAGCGGCTCGAGTCAGAACCAGAGCCGGTCTCTCTGTTCCGTGCGGTTCAGGGTGGGGGCGCCGACTCCGGCGGACTACCCTCCCATGTCGCGCCGGCGGTCGGCGGATGTCCGCCAGGAGCCGGCTGGGTGGGCCCGCTCGACCGTGTGGGGGTATCGGATAGTACGATGACCGCGGGCGGCGGCCGTCGGGTTGAGCATAGGATTTACGGAGTTCCACAATAGATTGAGTCTGCTGGAAAGAGCACCGAGCGGCCTGGGTTTAGATTAACTTTTTTCTAGCTCTGGAGCGGCGAGAACGTGCCCAAGTAAGAAGGGCTATTTCGCAGGGAGGCGCGGAGGCTCCGGCAAGGATGAGCAAGACTAACTGGGGGAGAAAAAGGTATTGCTGAGCGCGAGCAAGAAGGAAACTGGCTGATAGATCAGAAGGGTGAGACGAGTAAGCGCATAGGTACGTGAGGCTTTCAGAGTATGCTGGGATTCAGGTAAAAAGAAGGTGAAATGGTGTTAGGAATGGCACGTGATGAAAAGACGTCAGTAAAGAGTAGTAGAGGTAAGGAAACAGGTGGAAGACGGGACGAAAAGAATGGGGCAAGCTGACAAGGGTGGGTCGCAGACGCCGGGGCCGGAACGAGGGAAAAGAAGGAAAGAAAGCAG